>CM062352.1:4504437-4966581 GCA_031216105.1 Dalbergia cultrata
TACGTTTGTTTTGGATATTTTTGAAAGAAAAGTGACTTTTTTTCTAAAGGAAAAAAATTACTTTTCATAGAAACTATTCATGTCAATTTCTACTCAAAAGCTGAAGCAACAATTTATAAACAATATTTTTTAAGTTGAAAAAATTATTTTTCTATTATAAAAAATTTGAAATAAGCACACCATTATTAACGGGGGCTTTGGATGATATTTTCTGGGGGTTGAAAATCACTTTTTTTAAACAAAAAAAAATCACTTTTTGTATATTTAGATAACTTTTTTTAAAAAAATCAGATTTCAGTTTATATATATAAATTTAAGTTTCGATGTAACTTCTTTTTAAAAAAAATTCGAGAAAAAGCAGCTAATAAGGCAGGTAAAAAAGACGTGTAATCTTACATGCATTGGGTCTAAGAAGTCCGGTTGAGAAGCTGCAGAAGGCAGCAGATTCAAGGGCTTTTCTGATGGGGATAAGCAAATGAGAGGGTACTGGCATATTTGCTGTGATGTACTTGTAGATCAGTGCTTGGTGTTCCAGCTCCATCCATTGTGAAGGAGTGAATGGCCCTCTCATAGCCCCATGCATGTTTCCCGAACCATAAACTGTTATGTTTAGTACCCCACAAAAGATAAATAGATGTCAAACACGACAACAACACATGATTGAGAACGTACATAGATTACACACGTTAATTGAAAACTAAATAGCCAAGATGGTTTTTCAAAAATAGACAAATTATTCCCTCATAATTTCAAAGTCTATCTTAGTCTTTTATAAGTTATAACTCAAATAATGGAAATATTGATCCTTCTGCATAGGTCTACAAAAATATGTACGGAAGATCAGTTTGTTCCCCCTCTTTTTGAATTCGGAAGGACTAATATAAGACTTTCAATTCATGAGGGACCAATTTGTCATCCAATGTTTTTTAGACTAAAATGAGTATTTAATTTTAATTAAAAGCCTTTTTTAATGTGATTGACATTTGAAAAAAAGGAACAATAAAAATTAAAAGTAACTTCAGAACTTGAAAGAAACAACTAAGGCATTGGTGTGTAAAATTTTAATCAGTAATAATAGTGTGATCCATTTAATAAATTATTTTTTTCACTCATTTGATTTTGATTTAGAAAAAATGCAACAGTCAAGTCGACTTTCTGATGCGAGGGAAATATGGAAAGGGAGAAATAGGATTTTTGAGGAAGTGAGTACAGAACCAATCAAATTATGTAGCTCTATTTTTCTTTTTTTTTTCTCATGTTTATTTATTTTCATTTCTTTCATGGTCCTATTTTCACTTCTTTCATGGTCCTATTTCTTTCAGCTCTAAGCTAGCTCTCATTTGTTTTTCTCCTTTGGTACCCCTCAAGTTTATTGTGCAAAACTTTCCGAACACCCCTCTGCCTAAAACGGGAAGACCCAAATCTTTTAGAGGAATTTTCGAATTTCTGGTCTTCACTTTTTCTCTTGACAAGACTTGCTTATAAATAACAAAGACATCTCATATTAATTTCGATGAAAAGACCCTCCACACTTACTGTAAAATGACCATAACAGAAAAAACCCCTATTTTAGAACCCCACAACAGATACCATTTTCCACAAAACACAGACACAAATATCCAAACACAATCCAAAACTCATTTACCTAAACATCCAAATCCACCCCTCCACAAACCCCTTTTTCAATTCCCATATTTCCTTTCTAAAAAAATTATACTTGATTTGATTATTATTAATATTATTCCCCAAAACATAAATAATCTCTATGGGAGACTCTTACTCCTTCAAAGGACCTTCAATGGAATTAACCAAGTTTTTAGTAATAGGACCCAGATATCGATTATTCCATCGAGACATAAACAAAAAATTATTCCCCAAAACATAGACAAACCCAAAATGTTTTAGTTGTGCAACAACATACCTGCATTCCTGCTGTAACCAGACAAAGGGTGGAAAGAATAAGGCAATGTGGCATTTGGGGAGGCCTTGTCCACCAACAAAGGCTCTGACTTTGGTGTTGAGAAGCTCAGCATTTGTTGGTGGTGCTGCTGGCCATCAAAGAGAGTAGTGGCACCAGTGGCACCAGCACCACCACCACTATGATTATTATTATTAGATATCAATAACAAAGAGTTGTTATTATTCCTCTCCTCCAGAAGCATCATTGCCTTTGATGTGTCATCAATCTTTGCCATTTTGGACCCTTTCCATAACTCATCTTCAGATCTCTCTTGCTTAAGGAACCCAGATCCATGCCACTTATGCTTTGTCTCAGGATCAGAAGAAAGAGGATTAACAACAAACCCAGTTTCTGAACCCACCAACCCATCAAAACCAACCACACCAAGATCCATATACAATAGAAGAAACCCACAATTCAAAATAATATAACTTAGAAAAAATGGTGCATCTCTTCCTTAGACAACAACAATAGTGAAAAGTACACAAGCTCCCTTTAAGGGAGAAAGGAACATCTTAATAGAACATATATATGCTTGTGTTTTTTGTGACACCTAAAGCTTAAGCTGAAACTGGAAAGGAGTGGTTTTTGTTCTTGGGAGTTGATGTCTAGCCAAAGATAAAATAATTGGAGAGACAGAGATAGATAGAGAGAGAAAGAAAACTGGTGGGGAAGGAAGAGAATGACTCGACATGGTTTATATCTCGGACATACTTATAAAAAAAAAAATCTAACTGATTTTAGGACCGTATACAGAATACCAATTTTTTATGACAATGAATTTAGTATATTATTATTAGGATTCAATTAATTTTAAAAAAATTTATATAATTATTCAATTATATGATATTATATTAGATAAAAATAATTGATTTTTAATTTTGTTACTTGAAAAGATCTATAAAAGAGGAGAGAATTAATTGGATACAATAATAAAAGTGTGAGCATAATAAAATTAAATTCTTATTATTAATATTATTATTTAATGATTTGGTACTTATTATAAGAATAATATTATTTTGACCCATACTTTGTAGGATATCAATGGATATGAGTGTGAAACCCAAATTAAATAAGATTCACGTCCAATTTAATGATAATGTGGTTATATCGATATAATGTCCCATAAACTGTGATTCAAAATAACATTTCTCGTTCTTATAGCGTTGGTAGCTTTGTTTTGAGGTTCACGGTCTACTCTAGTGTCTTCTAGCAGAGGGTATTTATGGAAACTTGGTCAGCAAAGTTTGGAATGTAGCTGGGAGTGACGGGGATGTGGATGTCTTTTTGTGCAAGAGGGCTAGCTATCACCAGGTTCGACAACCTTTGTTGTGTTTTCTTTTGCTAATTTTTTATTTTTATTTTCTTTTGATTACATTTTTTATTTTTATTTTCAAACAATAAAATATTTTATATTACGCTTTCCATCTTTAAATAAAACTAGAGTTTAAGTAGCTTATATCCAGATATCGATCATTCAGTAGACAGCTATTGGTATTAGAGAAATATAGTAAAAGAGGACAGAGAATAATTGTTATTATAAATATAATATTATGAAATTTATAATTTGTTTTATAAGATTGTTATGATATAAGTTTAAATTTCAATAATATAATTATGAAAAGATTAAATGATTTTATAGAAATAATTAAAACTTTAATATATGAATAGCATAAAAGATGATTGATTTTACATTATTATTTACTCATTTGTTATCTCATAAATAAATATAATTGATTTTATATTTACTATTTAAAAATTTTATATAAATAAAAACAATTGAAACTGAAATATTATATATATATATATTATATGTGACATCGTATCAATTTACGTCTCATTTAGTCTATTATTTAAATAAACTATGAATTGACATACTGCCTCATACAATATAGAAAATAACATAACTCAAATTTGATAAGACGACAAAATAGAAGTTTTTCACGTCAATATTAAATACTTTAATAATATATTACAATAAACTTTTATTGATGTCAATAATAATAATAATTAAAACAATTATTTTAGTTTGCCTTGCAAAGTCCGCTAGCAGTTTCAAAGAGACTTGTTCTCACTCTTCTTTAAGTTAAAAGGCCAAAGAAGTGGTGGGCTGCATGAACAAAAAGATGCATCACCACGTGACACAGTCGTCACTCCAAAAACTACCTCATCTCTGTCTTATTCTCATTTTTAGTTCCAACCTCACCCTTACACAGTACACACACATGCAATATATGGATGTCTCTCTGTCTTTCTAAATTAAATTATTAAATTATAGAGTACATACAATATGATAAAAAATAGAGGTTCCTACTTACCTTTATATGATGCACATATACATTGAGTAGATCTCTAATTCATTGGGAAATGGCATAACTTGAGAGCAAAGGTAATATACACTTGCTTATTAGCTAGTGCTCCTACGCTTACTATAATTAATAACTAATATAACACATTTTTATGTTCTCCTTTTGAGGAGGAATCAAAAATACTTATTTTTAGTCTTTCGATAACCTATATTATTCCTTAACACTACCCCAATTTAAAATTAAAATTTTGTAATGGAAAAATATGTGTGACCTTCAAAACTTTAGGAAGCACAAATAGATTATTATTAGACTTCCAATATTTAGTTAGACACGTTAGATTTGATAAGATTCTTCAAATATATATGTTAATATCGTTAAGGGACCATTTGATCTCTTTTTTTTCTTCTTGTTTCAGAAAACTCATTTTTAACTAAAATAAATATATAAGAAAATAAAATAATTCGACAAGTCTTAAAAAACAAAATCACAATAAAACTGTTTTATATTTTATACTAAAACTAGTCATTCAAAATAAAGTTCTGAAAATTACATCACATAAAATAATTTCTTAAATTTAAACAAATACATCATAAAGTGCATGAAAACTTAAAGAAAAAGAAGGGCATGCACTCATTAAAATTTTAAAAGTGATACAAATTTTATGAAAGAAATAAAATTTTTTAAGTTTTTGTATATTTAATGTATTAAAAATCTAAAAACTTGTTACTGTTTTTAAAGCCTTAACTAATACTTTAAGGATATTGATTGAATAAATTCAAATTCAAAATAAGCATGATAGAATTCCCCAGAAAGTCTAATGATGGCTTTTCAGAATTTTCATGTGTATGAAAACCATCATTCACCAACTAGTTGTTGTTGAAATAGTAGATAACCTCTGCATTAAGACTCTCACCCAAAGTGCTCACACCATTTAGGTGCGAAGGTGTGTTTCTCTAGCATCACTTTTATGAAAGAAGACATGCTAGTTAGGCCGAAATTAGGCCACCTAAAGAGAGATAGGTGTCAAATCGGTATTGATCAATGGTGAGAAAAATAAAAGGATGATGAAATTAAACAATATTATGGTTAGTTATGGAAAATAATTTTCAGATTTCATTTTTTGTTTTCATTTCAGTTAGATTCTTATTTCTTTCAGAATTTTATAAAAAAAATAATAAAAATTTAGTTTTTAATTTTTATTTTTAACTTTTATATTTTTTCACAAAATTCGATAAATAACAAAATATACAATAAAAATTATTTTCTAAAACCAAATACATAAATAATATGTAGCAGTGCAAGTGTTGCAAGATAGGAAGACTAATGTGACGGAAAATCAAATGCACATGACCATTGTCTCAATAATATCAATTGGGAGGTGAAAAGGAAATGAAGAGCACATGACCTCCTAGGCTATCTTAATAATTTTTTATGTGCGAAGCACATGATCCTTAATTATAAATTATCTTTTTGTCAAATTGATTAGTCTCATTATTTATCTCTGCCGTAGCTTCCGTTTGAGAAGGCACAAGGAATGAGATAAAGATAGTCCAAATAAATTCTTTCATATTAATTTTTATATTATTTTTATGCGTACTTTTTTATTATTCATTTAAACAGTGAAACCTAGACAAAATATATATAAAAGGATTTATCTAAAATGGAATCAAAAAGAGAAACTCTTCTATTGAAAATACACATTTTTATGTTTTTAAAGTATAGGATCCATTAAAAGAGATTAAAATTTACTTTTTCTATTCTTAAAGGTCGTTCGTTAGCAAAATTCATAAAAAAAAAGATAGTAAAATTACACATAATGGCATCTTAAAAAAAGATATATGTAAGAGTTCATTTCTCTGTCATCATTAAATTCTTTGAAATTTCTTAACACCCCAGGAAAAAAAAGCTAATTTTAATTTCAAAATTAAAGAGTAGCTAATGAATAAAATTTTCAGTTTGATAAATTTCTCTCAGTTGAAATTTCAAGTCTTTTGAATAAGTTTGAAGTAAAACATGTCCAAATCAAAGGTGCTCTTGCTTCTTCTTTCGTGCTTCCTTTATTTTAGAAGATTCGACAGGCAAGTGCAATACATTATTACACTACCCGCTGGAGAACCAAGTGAGATCTAGAAATCACACATTAACACACGGATATAATCAGGGTTATTTAAATCCAATACAATCCAAACAGTTAAATCAATTCAATCCAAAAATTAAACAATTAAAATCGCAAAAATTGGATTGAACAGAATCTGATTTTTAAAATTGGTCCAATACATTTTAAACCGCATCTAATATATACTTTTGCTATGATAAGCCTAATATATTGCATAAGTTTTTTATTTTTATGTATCATTCTCTTTTAAATAATATATTATAAATATGATGAGTCACTTTTACCTTTTATTTATCTATTTTATTGACTTAATTTACTTATATTTTATAATATTTTAAAGTTAAAATTTTATATCATATAAAACCGATCTAACTGATTCAATCCAAGCCAATTAAATTAGATTGGATTTGACTTGATTCAAAATATAAATTAAATTGATCCAATCCAAACTACAATAAATTATATTATTTAGATTGGACGTGTTTTTCATTCAAAAATTATCCAAATCACACCGTGAACACACCTAGATATAATTCAATATAGGCATGAAAACACAGTTAATTTGAAAAATCATAATAGATATATATATATATATATATATATATGATGAAATTAAAATATAACACTTAAAATAATATAATATTTACAAGTAAATATAAAATTTTAATTAGAATAAGGATAGTTCAATTTTGATATACTAATATTGTAACAAAAAAAATTTACATTGTCATATAATTAAATTCTTTTATTCTCATTACCTTAAGACCCTTAGTGGATAAAAGTCAATCAAATTTACTAATGTGGCAATATATAATTGAATGATTGTAAGTTATTTTTATATTGTCCTTGCATTTAAATTATTCATAAAATATTACTATTTCATAAATATACAACATTTATTTTATATATATATACATATACGTACAAGGCAACCTTGAGTATATATCTTTTCACATTGATCTTGGATAGATATGCTTACAGAACATTTTCAAGACTCAATGCCTTGGTGTATGTTATTTGCAAATGATATAGTCTTGATAGCATAATCGAGAGAAGAAATAAAGAGAAAGTTAGAGTTGTGGAGGGAAGTTTTGGAGCTATGCGGGTTTTATAAAAGGAGAAGTAAGATGAAACATATGAGTAAAAGTTTATCAAGAGACACACATATTCTAACTTCAAGGTGAAATTTGGGAATGATATCATACCACAAGTCACAAAATTTAAATATTTGGATTCTATTATCCAAAGTGATGAAGAAATAAAGGGAGATATTAACCATAGGATGCAAGAATTAATGATGGTCAAAGTTGTGAGCTGGTTCGAGTTTTATTTGTGATTAAAAAAAAACACTAAAGTTTAAGGGTAAATTTTACCATATAGTGATAAGATCGACTTTGTTGTATGGGACTAAATGTTAGACAGTGAAAATGTCAATATGAAAATAACCTACATGTGGTAGAGATCGGGATGTTGCGATGGATGAGTAACCATACAAAACATGATAGAATAAGAAATGAATGTATTAGAGAGAGAGAATTAGGGTGGCACGTATCATTGAGAAGATAATAGAATCTAACCTCAAGTGGTTTGGGTATATTTGGAAGAAACCTATTGAGACCCTAGCAAGGAGATTGGACCAAACAAAAAATAGCGCTATAAAAGAGGTAAAGGAACTAAGGAAAACCATAAGGAAAACTATAAGGGAAATAATCAAGAAGGATTTAAATATCAATGGTTTTAACATAAATATGACATATGGTAAAGCTCTTAGCATTGGTTGACCCATGTAGCCAACTTTACTTAATGGAACAAGACTTAGTTGTTATTATATTTTTTGATATTTCAATTTGGTCTATTCCTATTTATTTATCTCAAATTAGTTCTTTATATTTAAATTATTTTCAATTTTGGTCCCATGTTACTGTCTTATCACATAACAATGGAAAATGCTAATGTGACAAGATCCACCTGTGTCATGTTAATATTGTTTATATCATGTCAATATTTTCTGTTAATCATGTGATGAAACAACACATTGTTTCATTTTGCTATTGTAAAGCCATGCTAATCATTTTTTTTGTTTCTTTCTTTTTAGTATTTATATATATAATAATATAATAAAATAAAAATATATAATAACATAGTAATATTAATATATGAATAAAAAGTATATTAAATCTGTACCAAAAAATTATATTAAATAAAAATAATTAATTATTAAAAACAAATAATTAATATTAAAAAAATGAATAATATTTATATAATAAAATTAAAATATTACAAAATTAATGTTGTAGATCAATATTTTAATTATAATATTTCTAAACTTCTTATATATTACTTCTTGCAAAATACGAATAGACACTCTTGGTTATACGATATTTCAGTTGTTTCTCACCTATTATGTAAATTGTTGCTAGATTCTTTTTTTTCCTTAGTAAAATACATTTACTTCTCTTAAGGTTTTAAGGAAAGACACTCCATCCACGTTAGTTTACCAAAGTGTCCCTGGATAAATTGTATTAGATCATAATGATAAGATAAGCTACTAATACTATATACTACATTTTTATTTAATGTTTGGCATATTCAATGTATTGCAGAAACATATAACCTTATGCACCATAACCACTCTTTCATTATTAGATTTTTTTATATATATGTATTATGAAAGTAAAAATAATTATGAAATATATGAGCTTAGTTTCTATATACTAGCAATATAAAGTAAATATTGGTTGATAACTTCTCACTGTGATTTGCAACTTCTTGAATTTTTATTTGTTGACATCATAAAATTGTTTTACAAGGTCAAGTGTATAGAAATTAGACACATAAGTAGTATTTCAAACTATATTAATAAATCACAATACTAATTTAAGTTTAAAAATTAACAATAAATATTTACATAAATTAATAATTATTAATTTAAAAATAATTTATGATAAATACCATTAAGTAACAAAATGATATTTAGCATAGTAATTATATCTAATAAGATTAAAAATATTAAATATAATTGCTACATATCAATATATTTTAACAATCATATATATTTTTAAACCTATATATAAATGGTTTTTTATTTATAATTTTGCAATTATAATGGTCACAATGAGGTTTAAACTTATATATAAATGGTTGTTAAAGAACCTAAAAATTCTATTTTTATTTACATATTATGATGATTAAAAGAACAAATAAAAACTATAAAATAATCGTTGTTGAAAAACATTGAATTGAATAATAAATAATATGTAACATAAATTATAATTTATAAATTGAAAACAAATAAATAATTATAACAATTATAAATTGAAAAGTTTTTCCCTTGTTTTTATTGCAATTTGTGATGTGGCCCTTCATGAATTGATGTTGGGTTCATATATGAATTGGGAAATTTGTGTATATTCTAGCTAGTTCTAGAGATTAACATCATAATTCTCAAGGTTTAGAAACTTACCTTGAAATTATGTGGATTATAGATTGGTATGATTGCTTATTATGTCTTTTTACTAAAGTATGATTAAGGAAAGTTTGTGTGAGATGAGGAGAATTGGTTTCACTAAGGTATTGGGGACCAATTACAAATAATCTTTCCTTTAGTCTATAAATTCCCAACTCAAGTGCATAAGAATTCTATCAATTTAAAAGAAGAACTCAGTCAAATTCAATCCTCAGCATTTTTCAAATAATTGTTAATTTTATTAATCTTAGTCTGTGAATGTCCTATTCTCTAAAAAAAATTTGTTATAGTTTGAATAGAAGTTGATTTGGTGAATTATTTCTGGATAATCTCAATTCTTGTGAGATGATATTTACTCACCGTGCTTTACTACTTAAACGATTCAATTCACTTCCCGATTGATTATGAAGTTTTTGTGACATTGTTGCCAAGGATCGAACAACAACCAGCCACCAGCATAGCAATATTTGTTTTCTAACTTGCACACGATTTTTGATAATTTAGACATGTGAATTCAATTTCAGTGTCCTCATCAAAGTTGTAGCTTTTTATCTTAGCTTTCCAATGCCACAAACATCACGATTTTCGATAACTTATTATTATTTATTATTTTTATAATTATTTTATTTTAATAAAAATATTTAAAAATAAAAATGACCTTATACATTAAAAGTCAATTAGACGTAATCCAGCTTTCTCATGCTATGTTAAGTTATATAACATTTGATATATAAAAAGGTTATGATATATAAACTTAAATATTATGTTGGCTGCATCAAACAATTAATAGGAACATGATATATAGCATTTAGTTATACTATCATCCCTAATACATCAAACTAAACACACCCTTAATGTTTAGAATATTCCCTACAAAATTGTTGTTCTTGTTTACATTATTGTTTCGTCTTTGATGGTGTGTGTGCCACACATAGAGTTTATAGCATTTCAACCACACATGGATGAATTGCTGCCCAAAAAATTGAAAAATACGCATCTAAACATCTTATATTTAAATACACTTACAACATAGTGAATAGCAATATGATTAATCACAGTTCAAATTACAACTAAAAGAGGTACCCATTCCTAACATCAACCATGTTCATAGAAAATTATTCTCCATCTATTATTGAAAAATCGCCCAATTTTAAATACACACTGAAATTTTGAAAATATCAAAATTAGAAAACATTAAAAGTAATTTATTGAATTGCTCTTATTTCTTTTCAATAATCCAAGATTCTCTCTCCCTTTATTATATCTCTCTCCTCCTCTAATATTATTTAATGTGGGTACTATTAAAAAGAAATAATTAATATTAGTTAAATTTTTTAAATAAACAATTAATTATAGACAAAAATTTAAAATAGATAATTATTTAAAAATGAAGATAGTAAAGAATACGATAGACTCAGCAAAACTTAAATTTATCTTAAACGGATCAATGTCAGCCCTCATTGTTGATTGATTTTTCCCCTTAAAGAGTGTTGTTATATGTCCCTAATTTTTTTCATCCAGAAATAGTGCAAGATCTAGTTGGCATGCATGTGATTGACAAAGTTATATGAGTGTTCTGACGGAAATTATGGACGGTTAAAAAATGAAAAATCTGCCCATTGACATATATAGTTCTGAGAATTAATTTCTGATATATTTTCAGTTAGGAAGCATTTTTCCTTTTTTAAATATCTCTACACAAGGTCTCTAGAAATATGTAGGTACACATAACAGCTCCGACGGAATTTGAATCCCTCTAGCAATCGACATCAAGAATTCTAAATGATGAGCATCAATAGAGAAAGTAAGGAAGGATGGAACTTTATCCAAACAGCCTTTCTTTTCCAGCTGCCCCTTGACTGCGAATTCAGCCAATTCATCCACACACAAGTTTGGCCTCATTCGGAGAATGCATGTCAAATATGGGAAAAAATTCCCCTCATTAATGATCCTGCAACGTTCAACCAAAGATCCAAAAGGGTGTGTAAGATAATCTTCTGACAGCACGCAAAGAATCTGTTTGAACAATTTGTAGTGTGGGGGATCGACCCTTTAACTAAGGCTTACTTATGCATTGGAGGCCAATTGCACTGCTCTCAATGCTGCAAGTAGGTAAAGAATCTCCTCGCAAGAGTCCCTGTTGGATTTGAAACCCTAATTATTTACCAGCATAGCCTTGGAGTGTTTTTGGATGGAGTGTTTACAGAGGATAGTGTATTTTTTAAGAGGATTTTAAATGATTTTATATAAAAACTTTTATTTAGATATTAACATAAGGAAATTTCAAAATTCCAAATATTTTTGTAAGGTATTCTCAATACTTACAAATAATGGATTTCAAATTCTTTCTCTTTAGAGAGAATTTTGAAATTCTCTTATATATTTGTCTCAAAACTTTTATTTTAACAAGTCTACTATCTTTCACTAACAACTACTTTCTCAGCATTGGCCAGCCAGTCACCAATAGTCATCGTCAATCATCCACAGTCTATTGTCAACGTTGGCCACCTGCTGCGCACCACCCATCATCGATTGCCAGCCACTACCACCAGTGTCTTGCTGTCCATTACCGATTGTCTGTTGATTGTTCGCCTACTGTCCATCACCACACATTCATCATTGCATATCATGCAATGCCCATCATCCACTCTTATCCATAGAAAGGGATATAGTTTCATTATGCAAATAGAATATTTTGTAAATGAAGTCATTTAATTACCTATGTAAATAAAATAATTTAAAATTATACGAAATTCAATTGGAACAATTAGAACTCCTTGCATTTTAAATTCTATGAAATTTGAGAATACTATATTCAAACACAACCTTACATTTGGAGTGTGGACTTTAGTATGAAATTGTTTGGAAATGGAATTAGACATTTCAATTTCAATTTTTATGTTTAGAGTAACAAATAGAATTGGTATTGGAATTGTATTTTTAGAATTCAATTCCATGGAATAATAAAAAATAAATAAAAATGGACTATTATTGATTCCTAACTTATCAAATATCTCTTTCCTCACAAAAAATATATAATTTTCTTTTTTTCATTTGTTTTCCAATTTAGTAAATACACAGATAAAATGACTTAAAATTAAAATTTCATATTACAAATCCAATTCCAACATTCAAATAGGGGATAATAAAGGTCAAATCATAAATCATTTAATCATAGAGGTTTTAATATCATGTTATAATTTATTGGATAAAGATACTTAAATAGTTTTATATCTAAAATCCACTCAGATTAAGCATTTGATTCTATGGTCCTTAATTTCATGTGTAAACATTCCTGGTTTTGGTGCTGCACGCCTGGACTGCTGTTTTCGTTATAGGAAAGAGGCGTGTTTGATAATAGATATAAAATCATGGATCAGTCTCTATCCAAAAATCTAATCACTCACATGTTTTTATCCAAAAGTTTGAGTTATTTGGTAGAGCTCTTCGGTAGAAATAAGTGATGGTTTAATATGCAATCACAGCTATTCTTTTTATGTTTAAATAATATTTTTATTTTTTTTTCAAAAAAATCCAACCATTTCAGGCATTTCTTTTTAATTAAAGTATTTTAGATCACATATTTAAACAGGGAGATAATAATTTTTTATTATAATTTTTTATGGGGTTTTTTTTATTGTAATTTCAATTTACACTTTAATATGTAATAAATAATGTTTAACACTATAACTTTTATAATTTAATTTTAATACATTGGGTTTTATATTTCTTATAATTATGTATAATTACGTTACTGAATATGATTGGTTCTTATCCTTATTAATTGAAAGAGCATTAAATTAGAAATGTTTGATTGAAAAGTAGTATAAAAGTCCATGCACCTAAGTTTAAGTCTTTTTTGACATAAACCTTCTTTTAATTATATAGTCTTGCAATCACTAGACTGTAATGAAGGTTAAGACTCATAACTTGAGAGGGAGAGAAAAGAAAAAAAAAAGAAAGGGTTTACTTTTTAAAAAATATTATTTATATATATAATATTAATTCATATTTTATTTATTTTTAGATAAAATATGAATTTCACTTGAATGAAATTTATTTTTATTTAATAATAAATGAGATATGAGTTAAAATAATATATTATATATAATTGTATAAATAATATAATTTATAATTTTTTGGGAGAAAGGAAGGGGATGGAGTGGTGGGTACGGTGACATTGACATTTCAAAGAGTGGGGTGTAGTCTGATAGTGCCGCGTGGGGCCAAGGCAAGGCCCAATCATATCATATTCGAAATACCCTATGGATAACCAATTAATGTATTTGAAATTTCAATGTCGACGTATATTGAATAGGTTCATTAAATTTTCCATTTACTTGAATGTAATATTTGAAGAGAAAAACAGACAGAATTTTTAAATTTTATTTAAATAAAGTATTGTTAAAGAAGAGAGTCAAACTTCCTTTCTTTACCAAGATTTCAAATTGGTCTCAACTCTTTTCTTTTTTTTTTTCCATTCAATTTGCGTCTTCTGATATTTTAAAAATATAACCGCCATTTAAATTATAAACAAAAATTTGATGTTTTATGTTTTATTTTGATTTCTTGATATTATAATATGTCATTTTATATTTTATTGTAATTAGCTAATGTCGTAATTTAACTTTTACATCAACTTTTTTATTTATAATTTGGATTTTATTTATTAAAAGATAAGATTAAAATGTTTTTAAAATGTTAGAAACATAGCTATAAAAAAAATAATATTTGAAGTTAAATTAAAACCTCAACAAAATGTGAGGAATGTAAATAAATTTTTATCAATTTTAATATATCATATTGTTGCAGCACATAAGTTTTTAAGGCAACCTTTAAATCGCATATTATTGCAATAGTAAAAATATTATGTTTTTATAATTATTATATTAATAAAAGCATACAATAACATAGGATTAAATAATACTATAAATTTATTTATATTAAAAAAATTTGCAATACATCTAACTGTTTTTTTGGGGTAATTTCACTGCATCAAACTTAAAATCATATATTTAAACTAACCCGATTAAAACATTTTCGTCTATTTTTTTTAACTATTATATAAATATAATGAAAGAGAAACATTTATTTTTCATGTATATGTATTACTATTTTTGGATGAGTCAAGAGTATCTATTGCTAAAAATATAGACTAATTTTCTCAAGATATGAAGTTTATAGACAGTAGGCTTCTTTATTTCTTCATGTTCAAAGGAACAAGATTTTTTAGATACAGACAGTAGGCACAAATCAGATATATATTTAGATCAGGAAGCAATTCGATGAATTACTGTTAAAGGTTTACATCAAAATAGTGCTAGTTAATGAAAGTTACTTCGAAAACAAAGAAAAATCAAATATCTTAATTCTAACTATGAAATCATCTCTATATACAATACAACAAAAATTATATTTTTAATTAAATATTTAAAAAGTCCAATTAATAATTAATTATGCTAGTTCCGAGTGATTTATGCATTGCTATTGCTATTATATAGATTATATAGAATAGAAAGGGACAAGTTGGAGGTAGAATTTCGAGAGCGTGTGCAAATATATAGGAGAAGGGAAAGAAAAATATTATTTACATTCATAATATATAAAGTATTGTATTGATTTATATTTCATTTATTATTAAATAAATTTTATTTAAATAAAATTTATATTTTATATAATAATAGATAAAATATAAATTAATATAATATTTTATATATTATGGGCACGAAAAGAATAAAAAGTAAAAGGAAAAAGCCGTAGTTGGAGTGTGTGGGGAAGGGGATGTTGGGCTCAAAGAGAGCGAGGAGGCAAGCCTCCCCATTGCCGACATGTTGGGCTGGGCCCCACTTCTACCCTTTCCCTTTGTCCTACTTGCGTCACCCTTTCGTACATCCTAACGGGCTTTTATTGCATGTGGGCCCTCACTCGATATTTTCTCTTTTTGTGAAAAAATATTTTCAAGTAAACTTCAAATTGGTCCAAGATATTCGAACAAAAAATTTAAAAAAAATTGATCCACGGTAATATCCTTAGCTTATGATTGATCGGAAGGTAAAATTAGAAATGAATATTTTATTATTCAACTTCATATATTAAATAACATATGTGACTCAATCTACCATTCTAGTCATCAATTGCATATATTGCAACCCTCTAAAGATTTAAAGCCATAATAATTTAATATGAAAAACAAAACCACATACAGCTGAGTTCTCTAATTAAATATTTCCGTTATAACACTTCAGTTCATAATTACTATTTTCTGACTGAATTGTTATAATGTTATATTAACCTTTAGAGGATTAAAGTATGTTCACTGAACTTTTGAAAACCTAAGTATTGTAATTCCAAATATTTGAATAACTAAAATGTATGTAACTAATCTTTTGAGT
Organism: Dalbergia cultrata; assembly: GCA_031216105.1. Classification (NCBI taxonomy): domain Eukaryota; kingdom Viridiplantae; phylum Streptophyta; class Magnoliopsida; order Fabales; family Fabaceae; genus Dalbergia; species Dalbergia cultrata. Next base: position 4,520,681 of record CM062352.1, read on the forward strand.
CTTAAAGTGTTAAAATATAAAACTTTCCCGAATCAAAATATAAATTTACCAAAGACAATTACTTTAAGGATCTTTTACAGTTACAAAAAATAACACACTATAAATCCCTAGTTCAATTGTAACCTATTAAGGGTCTGGTTAAATATTTTGATACAGACTATCATTACGACACTCACAATTCACATTCATCCCCAACATATCAAAACTCACTGTTTCATTTTAGCAAACCCATAGCCGAACATAGCCAAAGCTTCACAGACAAATTTGGGGTCTATTTATTTTACTGAAAGCAGTTTTTAATTTTTAATTTTTATAACAAAAAATTAAAAAAATTAAAAATCATAAATTTTAATTTTTTAATTTTTTTTATAAAAATTAAATATTAAAAACTATTTTTAACCAAGTAAACAGATCTTTAAGCTCTCAACCGTCACATTTCGCCCTCAAGTTTTTGACACTGGGCAAAGCAAACCCTTTTTTCTCTTGTCTATCATTAAACTGACAAATAAGAGGAAAAGCTCCTTTTATTATTATTCTGTTTTCGTTCTTCTATTACCTGGCATCCAACAACAAAGAGAAAATTCGTACAAAAAATTACACCTCCAATAGAGATCAACATGATATGTTATGATTTTTTATCAACCAAGTACCTATGAATAGCGTACTCGAGCTGGATATAGGGTGGGCTTTGGTTCATGTTTCATAAGTGGCTTTCCCAATAGCAACTAGTAGTCTAGTACATACACATTAGGTAGCAGCTAGCTACTACCCGTACTTGCTGCTCCTACTAATCAATTCCATTATTATAAAGCAGTATGATTTCTATTACATGAGATATTGTATCGAATTATATCTATTTATTGTTATATAAAATGTGAATTTTATCTAAGTAGATTTTATATCATATTTAATAGTAGATAGCATATAAGTTAATACAATATTTTATATTTTATGAATATATATTTTTTCTCTCATTATTATACGGCTGAGCATTGAGCATTAATGATTGAGCATTCAAGTGATAAAATCTCTCTCCTCTTTACATTGCTATCTACCAATCTTGGTCAAATAGACCCAATCCAAAGAGCACTTCTCATCCATTCTTAAATCTTCCTACAGGGTCACCGTGCATTGCCGAGTCCATGACACATGCTGATGTCGGTGTCAATTTTAAGATCAGTGTGCAACCGATTGGCCCATTTAAGTTTTTTTCTCCCCTTTTTTAAATTATAAAAAGCTAAAAAACCAAAAAAAAAGTTGAATATAAGAAGTGAATATTAAGTTTATTAATATATTGTAATTTTTAAAATGATAAAACTTAAAATTTTAAAATAAAACAAAAATTTAATTATAATAGAAGTTTTACTCAATTTTCAATTAGATTTGTATAATTTAAATTTTTTTAACTAAGTCTATAATACATGAGATTTTTTAATTAGATCCTTGCTATTATAAAAAGTAAAATATTCATAGAATATTATGTTTTTATGAGATAAAAATCTTATACATTATAGGAACCTAATTAAAAAATATAAATTATAAAAATTTAATTGAGAATTAAGTAAAATTATAAAGATTTAGAGAATAATTAAACTTAAAATAAATGGTCATGAATCTGTCGGAAAAAAAAACGACGAGATTAACGAAAAAAAATAATAAACAACGATCATCCATCCAACGATGCAAACAAATGCCCCATTTAACTTGTAGATTAAATAGACTTAAATTGAAAACAAATTAGTTTAGACAGGGTAATATTTTCTTTAAAACCAACTCGCCTAATATTGACGCATGAATTAAATTAATCCATTGAATTTGCTGCGTTTTGATCGTAGCCCTGCTCTTCAATAGCCGTAGGCTTTCTCCCACTCATTTTTCTATATTCTTCGACACTATTCCTCTTATTTATGCCATAAAAAGTCGGTAAAATTAGGCATTAGTCAAATGCGAAACAGTACCTCTCTTTTTTATGTTTTTTTTTGGGTGTATGAGAGAAAGAAAGTAAACAACAAAAAGGCTTATATCAAGAAGTGAGTTTAAACCGAGTCCTCAAAGAGGATAAGATGCATATTTTTTTGTTGTGCTAATTAAACATGAGTCCTGCTTGTTGAAGCAGCGCCCAACGTAATAAGAACATCTGTAGTAAAGTTATCTTCTCGTAGCAGTATGTGCTGTAAAGAGCACCTCTCATTATGTTCAACAAAAAAATCAGTAATAAAGTGTAACACAAGCATAGTTTTCATCAACACTACTCTAAAAATTAATTTACTTTTGCATTTTTCTGAGAGAATAAAAAGAAGACGAGTTTCGTTATTTATTATAGATTAAAGTCATTAAACCGTAAACGTGTATCTCACAATTTACGTTAGTAATAAGGAATGATATTTACATACCACTAGACTTTTACCATACATTTACACCATATTAGAGAACAATAAAAAGACTATGAAATATGAAAGAATAAAATGAAAAGATGGAAATGAAAAAGTTTATCTCATCTACTCTCCCGTTAAAAAAATTTCGTTCTTTCTCTCTCTTATTTCGTTTATTTATATCACCCCCTCACAAAAAGAAAACCTCTCATACCTCACAGTTCTGGTTCATTGTCACTCACAAAAGAAAAAGGATAATCAAATTCTGTTAACAAAGCTCGATTCTCCTAATATTATTTTAATTCACATTTTATGAGATACTATATCGACATACTTAAATTTATCATTAAATTAGATATAAATTCTAATTAATTTGAATCACACACCCCGTCTAATAGTAAATGTCAGTGTGTTGACATACTATCCCATAAAATATGAGTCAAAATAAAATTTATCAAATAATAAAAACTTTTGAAGGGTAGGTTAAAGAAGCTTATTCTTTTCCCTCTTCCTATTTTATCCTTTCTTACTTCATATTATTTTTTTGTCATCTAGTGTTATGGAAGTGTTTGGTGGCAGTCGGATAATATGCAAGTATCATTCCTCTTTAGTCAATTCACTTAATCAATTTTTTGTTTTTCAAATGGCGCACCACGCACCATTGTTGGTGTAGTGTACAACAAAACCTGCCTCGTATCCCATTCAAAATTTAATGAAAGTCGACCTAAAAAACTCGTCCTATATTTACTATATTTACCACAAGAGTAATGTTATTTTTATTTACATTTTATGAGACATTATGTTGACATATTCACATCTATTATTGAATTAGATATGAATCCTATTTGGTTTATCTATTATTGAATTAGATATGGATCCTATTTGGTTTAAGTTCCACATCAAATCTAATAATAAATATAAGTATATCAATATAATATCTTATATAGTGTGAGTCAAAATAATATTTCTCTTGTCATAAATATATTAGCTCTGTCTTATGTACCAAAAAAAAATATATATTAGCTCCGTCTTCCAACTATTCTGTTAAGTGTGGGTGAATCGATTATATGCGCAAGGGAGAAAAAGGAGTAGACAAACAGGCAATATAGACAACACATTATAGAAAGATTGATTTCGTGCTGATTGGAGTCACGCAATCTACTAATGCATGCGGAACCTAGCTAGTGATACCGTAGAGTCGAGGGTTTGGAAGCTAGAAACATCAAACATGCCTATAGCAACAAGGAAGCTACGTACAGTGACCCTAACAATTTTGTTGCTATTGGATTGGAATAAGTGTTCACATGTACAAAATATCAATTCATAATAAATAAACGTTATAGGGAGTGGTTACATATAATAGTTTATCACTATTCACACTGAGATTAAACTCAATGTCCATTCATTTTCCACGCGATTTGTCAACAAGTCTTTCAATCGGTTGCTAACTGTTAAATGAAGACCAGATCGCTATCTTTGGGAAGATTGACCAAGATTCGATGTGAATGAATGACAGAGCTTTTAGCTAGTAGGGAACTGTGGCTTACCAGCTGGAATGATGAAGGCACTGTCCAGAGGCCACTCACCCAAATTTGTAAGCAAACTGTTTTTGTCTTTAACAAAAATGGGAAGGCTCTAGTTTTCTACTTCTAGAAAGCCTCACAGAGCACAGTGATTTTCAAAAATATTTTTTAATAGAATACAGATTTCATTATCATTAAATATAACTGTGACTTTTATTATTTATATTCATTTCTCATATTTAATAATAATAATAAAAAAAATAGATATTTAAATTTGACTCATACTTTTGAAGGTGAATAGCATTCTCCTATTAATTCTAGAGGATAAACATACCCATCACCTGTTGAGTTCATGATGCGTATCTCATGTTAAACGTAAAAATTCATTCGCCTGTCTATTTTTTGATGATCTATTAATCCGTCTCTATTTAGAAGTTTAGGGTTGTTTGATTTCAATTTATAATTTTCAATTTTTATTTTTAATTTTTTAATTTTTCAGTTTTCTAATTTTTAAAAATTTGTAAAGGAGAAACTGACAACTGAAATTTATAATTTTTAAAATTTTTAATATTTTCTTCATAAAATCTGAAAAACTAAAAATAAAAATTAAAAAATGAAACCAAGAGACCCTTAAATTTGTAATAAAAGTGATTTGTGTTATAATATCTAATATTCCATAATTAAGTGATTTAAAATTTGATTGTTATTATCTTTTATTATATGATAAATAATTCACATTTTAAGTTCATAAATATATTTACAATGCACGTGTTAAATATAAACTTAAACTATTTCACGTACTTGTATACAATAATTTAGGCTTTTGAGAGATGAGATAACTCTAGTAAAAAATGTAATTTATTAGGGGAGCAATAAAAGTAAATTAAGTATGTATAATTATATATAGATAATAAAAATTAAAAGTTAATTAATATCAATTAATATTTATATAATAATTTAAAAAATCATATGAATTTATGTTTCAATTATAATCATTTAAGTAAGATTTAATTGTTAAAATTTATGTTTTTTTCGTAATAAATTATTCATCTTACATCAGTTGAAAAAATAATTTGTATATAATATTTTGATAAGTGATTTATATTAATATGAGATAATAAATAAATTTATTTGTATATTGTAGTTATAAAATTTGTTTGTGCATTTTATACTATTTTTATTTTGTATTGAATTTATCTTTGGCAAGTTTTGAATCTGTCAAAGACAGATTCTAAATCTAATTTTAATAGATTATGTGTTAATTTTTTTAAAGTTAAATCCTTTTTTAATAGATTTAGTGTTATTTTTTTCTTATTTTTAAATTTATCTATGATAGATTCTATATTAAAAATATTATATTATATTTTTTTTCAAAATATCGAATTGAAATAAATATATCATTTAAATTTTATATTAAAAAAAAAAGACCCCACATTAGTCATCCTCTTAAAGGTACGATTTATAACAAATATTTTGTCTCTCTCTTCTTTGATTGTCTCGGATTTTTGTACCGCCATAGCAATGTACCTAGGCTAGCGGTAATGTACATAGGTTAATTATTTTGCGCTGAGCTAGCTATTCATATCAAAGTGAAGAAAAAAAAAATAGTCTATTTATTTCTTTTTTCTTTTCTGGATTTCCAAATTCAAAGGGGAGTGTAAAACGCTATGATTTAAGTTTTATGAAAAGATTTTTTAACAATGAGCAATTTGTAATTATCTTTATAAGCAATTGATAAACTCAAAGATATATTCTGATCCTAAACTGAGGTTAAATTTTCCTATAACATAAATTTTAAAAAACTATTTAATAATAAATAAAATAAAAGTTGACTTATTATTTTATACCCTATAAATATAAATAACACAGTTAAATTTAACTCAGCAGCCACCATCTTGGTTCTCTGTATCTTCCCTTGGCCCGCTTAGTCTCTGGTATCAGTATAGAATCCTACTGTCTAAGGTGCTCTGTAGCCTGAGTAGCCTTACATTTCTTAATCACTACTTTGATGTATATCTATTTTCATATTCTCTCTCTCTCTCTCTCTCTCTCTGTGGCGCTCTTGGCTCAATTTGTCAGGCACTCAGGCTTGTGCTAATAAGAAGGTTTGAGTTTCAAATACCAGAAGAGTTTGAGTCTGCTGTTTTGTGTAATTTTTTTTTTGCCCTTTCCTTCTCTTTATGAATTGAAAAATGTCACATGCATGTGGTATTTATGGGATATTATATAGATACATATTTCATCTACTTATCTATGCTTATATCTCATAATAAAAGAAAGTTAATAATTAATAATAATATTCACACTACAATATTTGATATTCATTTAGCAAATTTTTATTTTCAGTAAATGATACTAATCCATTACCAAGTGTTATGTGATGTTTTTATTTATCTTCTCTTGTAATCTTTTTCAAAATTTAAAATAAATTGAGAAAAGAAACTCTTTTGAGAACCTTTTCAGTATATCCCTCATATAATAGTAATCTATAAAAATTAGACTAAAATTTTAAGTTAGTCTCTCAGGTTTATAATAAGGGATAAATTAATCTTTTAAATTTTAAAAATATCATATTAATCCCTCAAATTTTATAAAAATGAAAAATTAGTTTCTTTGTAAAATTATCGTATAAACTGTGTCTTGTTAACTTATTTATGTATACTGATAACTTATTTATATGTACTGTTAACTTTCATGGTAAATCCTAACTTGTCTCACTCATATAAACGAAGTCGTTTACACTTTTTTGTTCATCTACTATGTCTATTGAGAAGAAAGATTTTGATTTTAAATTGACATTTGTTCTGCGTAGAACATAAAAATAAGGTAAATTATGACTCACCGTGAAAATTAACAGTACACTTAAGTAAATTAATAAAATACATAGACATTTTTGTTAACAGTACAGACAACAATTTAATAGAGGGAATAACTTATCACTTATATAAAATTTGAGGAATTAATATGAGATTTTTAAATCTAAAAAATTAATTTATCTCTCATTATAAAGATAAGGGACTAACTTGGAGTTTTAACCTAAAAATTATTAGAGTTACAGCAATTAGTACTATCTTATCTACTTCTATACTTATAATAAAATAGTGTCCTATTTACTATTTATCACAGTATTATAAACAGTACTTTTCATTTTTTTTTTTATCTTTACTAATTAATGTACAGCCATGTGTTGTGATTCTTTTTTCCGTTTCTTTCCTTTTACAATATATATATATATATTAACATATAAATTTATAAATTATAAAATTGATATATAAATAAATAATCATTAATTAGTTTTAAAATAAATAATTTATGATAAATAATATTAGCAATTCAACAATGTTTATAAAATGCATTTATATATAATAAAACTGAAAATTTTAAAAGTCAAATGTTACATATCAATATTTAAATTATTATATTTTAAATTTTTATATATAAGTTGTTGTTAAAAAATATTACTTTATATTTTTTTATTCCACATATTATAATGAAAAATACAAATAAAAGCTATTAAAATGTATAAAAGACAGAAAATGTTGTATATCTTTTTTACTAAATAAAATGTTGTATATTGTAGCTCGTAATTTGTTTGGTGTAAATATCAATTGACATCCAATGAATAACTCCTCTCAAATTAGAAATTTTATTTCATGCACAAATTTACATATAAAAGACAATTCGGTTTATCTCTTACCCTACCATTCATTAAAAATAAATGTGTAATTTTTCTAACGCTTGAAGTATATAATGAGAAAAGGTTGAGGAAATTACCTTTAGAGGTACATATATATTTTTTTCCATGTAACAAAATTTTCTAGAAATATTGTTTAGGTATACTTTTTTACTAATGGTATCATCTTTTTTTTTATCAGTTATCTATCGAGACATTAGAGATGCTTGTCATGAATGTGGCCATTCTCAAAAGACCTTATTCCACCATACGTGACCATTATATCATGATTTAAAGAATGATTAATGTACAAATTAGTCTACAATTTAAATTATTTTATTATCACAATTATATAATTCAAAATTAGGCAATTATTATTTATTTTTATTATCTGCCCAGCTCTCTAGGTCAAATACTAGTTTACTATTAAAATGAAACTTTAATTCCATCAAAGTAAAGTTTATACTCCATGTAATCGTAAATAAAGTATGAATCAACAATATAACTCATAAATGTTATATATATTGTATAATTATGGGTCTAGCATGTTTCACACTTAGACTATCTCATATTTTTTTTAATATTTTTTATAATAATGAAAGAAGGCTTAACTCTATGAAAAGGGAAGTAGGAGAAATAAGAGTGTATACCAAGATTGCTTAAAAAACCCATAAAATACATATCCAACAGATCCTCTAACCACGACTTATAACAACAACAAATAAAACCTTAAAAATTACAAAAGTGCCACACTCTGATATGATGATCCAAACGCATCATTCCAATGTGCTAACACGGTTTCATGAATCCAAATATAAGCCTCCTCCAATATGCATATGACACCAGCTTCATCCCATCAACAGTATTCTTCAAAAACACTTACAGCCCACAACACACCAAGAACACCAATCATGATCAACTAGCCACCTCTAGCAATCATATTGATTAACATTTATCAACTACCAAATTCATATAGAACTAACCAAATATTCCCCATGAAGAAATTGAAACGAGCTATCCCAAGAAAACCAGCAAACTATAACAACCACCAAGACACTCATGAGTACAAACACACAAATCTAGGGCACACACACCACCCAGAACACAAACATAACACACCCATAGCATATACAACCACAACAATTACATTTCTAATGGAGAACTAGAAGCCTCACCAGGCCAGTGTATTGCTTAAAACTATCCTAAAGCAGCACAAATCTATTAAATATCAGAAAACTCCCTCAACTCTCATGTTTCCCTTTCACTTAAGATCAAAGTTTCACAGTGTATCACTCCATATATCACCACCAAACCACTTATATATCAATCATTTCCTAGGGGCGTTGAGAAGATCACTTGCCAAACATATAAGAGTTAGACAGAAAAACCAACCAAACCTCACAGTTTATCACTCTCCTCAGAGTTGTGTTTCTCCCTCAAATCTCACAACTCCCCCACATTACTATTTTTATGATTCAGTGTTTCTCTTGTAACCACCACATATATCACCAGCTCAACTCCATTGTTCCACTCAATAACCTTTTCCTTTTAACCACAATTAGGAGATACTTGCAAAAACAACAACGAAGCTCCAACAAACAACCTGTCAAGCTTTAGATTACAACTAGAATCTACATCCGTGCATGAGGTTAGACATGAAACAATTCTAATTAATTTGCTCATTTTAGAAAATAATTCTATTTCTTAATTCCCAAATTGATATCAAAATAGCATAAAAGCAAATGTTCTAACCTATTTGCTGCCTGCCTTTAAAATTTGCCTCTTTCCACGTTTTAAAATTTATTTTTGGGTCATCAACCATCACCCAGTTGATACCCCACCAACAACAGCAAAAAACCCAAATTTTCCAAGAATGGTTACAAGTAAAAAAACAAATGTGATAGGGTTTCTTCAGAAATATTGCAAAAAACACATTGATCTCACCATTAATAATGATGCTCAGGCAATTTAGGCGAGCTCTTGTATTAACTCTACCATAAAGAACAAACCACGCAAATAACTTTGCTCTAGGCGGGGCACAACCACTCCAAACACTACAATACACTGAGTCAGCCTGCTAAACAGAGCAACTATCCTGATAATATTTATCTTATATGTATTTTGTAAGAAACAAGTCTTACACTATTTGGATAAGTCCTTTTAAGAGATTTTATATATCGTTACAATTAATTATTAAATACATTATTGTATTGAGGTAGCATTATGGACTTGGACCTATATAAAAGATACACACGCGCCTTGGCTAGATCGGTCCGAACGAGTGAGTCTAGAAACCTTTTATATTTTTGTAAAAAGAAATGTTTTTTGTACTCATTATTTGTGGGATATTATATCGACATACTCTTATTTGTCATTAAATGGGTTATGAACCCAACTTAGTTTGGAATCAATATTTCATCCAATAATAGATAAAATTGTATTTGCACGGTATCCCACAAAGTATTAGTACAAATATCATTACTTTTTTGTAAATCATTTTTTGGTTGTCAAATTTATTTTGCTATTGGACCTGTAGCCTGCTATATAGGCTTGGCCCTTTTTGTTTTTGGATAAATGCATTTTACTCTCCTTAATTTTAAGTCATGTGCAATTTTATATCCTGATTTTTTAAAATGTGCATCACGACACCTTGAACTTTTCAAGCTGAGCAAAACACTCCTCAGTATAATTTTGACAACCAATGAAGATAAGATTTTATGTATATTTAACACCCATGATGTTTCTAATTTGTGCAACCCAACATCTTATCTGTGAATGTTATGTACAATTAATCATCATAATTTTTTTATTGTGTGCAACTCGACATCCTATTATAACTTAAAGTTTTGCATTGTTTAAAAAGTAGGATATTTTTTAACATATAAGTTAAAATTCAGAGAGATAAAATACATTTAACCCAAATGTTTTAATCATTGGGGCCCTTTATAAAACTCGTTCAGTTTCTTTCCTCTGCTTCCTTCTTGTGCAGTTGTTGCTACCTCTTCTTCCTCTATGCTCAGTTCACGTATGTTTCTCCTTCCTCTGCATCGCACACATAGGGTTGCTCCAACAACCTCCGTGTGTTCCTTTACTAGGACGAACTGGGTCAAGTTTATCCAGCAATATATACATGAAGTGAAGAAGGATAAGAAAGATTTCAAAAATTAATGTTTCTGTAAAATTTTTGCAATGTAGATTATGTTTTATGGTAATTCGGTAAATATTGTGGTAGTTTGATGTTTCTCCATTTCAATATCTTTTCGGTAAGGGAAATGTGTTCTTGATACCAAGTAAAATAAGATGTATCACACATAAATCATTTAGTCACATTCTACAAGTGTGGTTACATGTATACAAGTGTGACAAAATGGACATAAATTTTGTCATATTATGAAAAAATGTATCTGAATTTATTCACTATATTTTTAAACGTATTTAGCCATGCTAACAAATATAGATAAATGCCTGGTACCATTTATTTTTCTATAAACTTTTGGTGCTCTAACATTATAAACATAAAATTATTCGACAATCTACAAAGAAGCATATTGTCGATGCATGCATGTCATGTTCCACTACACTCAACCAGTGGCTTTGATACTGCTTTCAATATGTTCCCCCTCTCCTTCTCTCTCTTTTTATGGGTTTTAAAAACTAACTTTTAATATTAAAGCGAAAGTCATCTTGCTAGTAATTATATGTTACAATTTGAATATTATTTGTTCATTTTTTCAATTAATAATTTATTTATATTCACTTATTGTTTGTTAGGTGCTCGAACAATAGTCAAATTAAAAGAGTTGATTTTTGAGCTGAACACATGGCATATATCCATTTGCTTGGCCTTTTGTTATTTTTGAAACGACAGCAAAAGCCTCGGCAAATTAGAAATATGCTTGTTTCGGAGATTGAGCATGCAGCTCTGAGCATTATATACGTGTATTCGTTATGTAATAAGAAAATTGAGAATAAAGAATTGAAAATATTGGTAAACCTACACGAATTCTTGATTCCTAATTCAAAGCCTAAAAGATGCTTCTGTGCCATTGTTTTCTATGCGCTAAATCACATTATAATCAGGTATGTTTGGATACGCTATGATTTTTTAAAAGTCATACTTTTAATTTTTTATTTCTTAAGAGATTTTTTTTAAAACACCAAGAAAAAAAAAACAATTCTATTACTATATATTTGAATGTAAAATAGCTTATTAACAAATTATTTTTTAAAATTAATTTCACACAAATACTTAAATAAATTATTTATTCAAACAAAACTTTTGTTAATCACAAAGAATGGCTTTGAAGAAGCAACAAGCCATATATTCTATTTTCATATTGTAACTTGAAGCACGAAAATATGATTGTCTTTTTGACAGCTTATATCTGTTTGTTAATTAAAACAATTGGGATTAATTCATACTTAAGTTTCAGTTTTGTTAGATAATAACAAAATGTGTTAGATAACAAATGCTTCCTAAAAGGCGCTAAATTAGGCCTAATGTAAGTTAGATGGAAGGCAATGGATGAGTCGCCCCTATTTGCAACACTTGATAAGACACGTGATCTTCTTTTAAATATCCTTGAGCTGCAATTAACCTCCAAGAAGGAAATCTTCGAATTGAGCATCTTCATCAAATCTTTCTATCCCACCATGTCCCCTTTAGCTCAGGAGTAGTACTATATATTTAGAAAAGTATATAGGAACTATTTAACAGAAATCATAATGATTATTGTATGAAATGAACTAGTATAATCCCGTAATTCAACAAAAGGCTAACAATTTTAACACATAATTCTAGATACAAATTTCTGCTAATATTATTTGTGGCTATCTAGCATTTTCCTTACCTCATTATTGCTTGATTATATTTCACATAACCAGAAAACTCATACTAATTTAGAACCCTTGTTTTTTTGTTCCATTCAAGTTTAGGTGTGTTTGGTGTCGTTCATCGCTTTAAGGTCAGAGCACAATTCCTGAATTTAGAGAGCGCTTGCATGGATTCTAACACGACTACCTATCAATGGGGACTTTGCATCTATAGAGGAATTTGAACAAGTATCCTTGCGGAACACGAGGTTCTTCCTTACTAACTGGGCCAATCTTTACTCACAATGTTTTAGAACTTTAAGTGTACGATTGTGTGCTTGAGTGACAAAGGTGGAAGAATGGCAAGATTTTGCGATTGAATTGAAAAAAAAATGTAAAACTGAATAAACTTCATGACAAATTGACAACTAGTGACTTCACGATCAAGATTTGGAGAATAAAGGAGTGCTGTGAGGTTGGCGGCTTGGTTGTATATGGACAAACGTGCAACATATGCTCTAAAATTCATTTTCAATTACCAGAGATATGACCCAGATTTGCAACTACAGACACTTTGCTGGATTCCAAAGAGAAGTTGTCGCTAACTTTGAGGCAGCAATAATTTATCTATCTTTTTCTTTTTTTGGTAAGCACAGAAAAAAAAATATCTATCTCCCTAATCCATTTTCTTAAATTTTTTTCTTACAAGCTCTACCTTTAAATCGTTTGCCTCTATGAGGAATTGATCCAGCCCAAGTTGTCTACCAAAAACAGCCTCACACGTAGTTTGAGCTTCACGACCCAAAAAAAAAAACAAAACACAAAACGTTTAAGCTTCCACGTCATCTTCACAATGAGGCATGCAAAACATGCAATGACTGACAAAATTTGAAGTCCCATATGATATCAGAGGCTGTCGATTCATCATTTACCATGAGCACAATATTCCGATGCTGCCAAAAGTGTGAGCAACTACAATATAAAAGTAAGGTAATCTCACTCCATTTCTCATGATTTGAACATTTTTGCCGTAGAAAAGACTCATAACAGAGATCAAATAAATCTTGAGAGACAAGTGTGTGATATAAAGGAAAAGAGAACAAAAGGAGAAAAAGGTGGAAAAATAAAAGAAATATAAGAAAAGGAAGGAGGGGTCTTTGAACACTATGGAGAGAATAAACCATCTTAATGGTTCCGGCTCTCCATGTTTTAGAGCTTATTATTTGATGTATTAGAGAATATACGTGGAGCATTTTTAGATTTCTTTTGTTGATTGTTAGGGCCAAGGCCCAAAACGGAAAAAAAAGATTGGTTATAGTAGAGGCCCCGTGGAGCGTAACACAGAATATTGAGAGCTTGTGGAGTTTGGATGTAGGGAAAATAATACATATAATGAAATGCTGAAACTAACCTCCTCACAACATTTCGAAGACTTCCGCTTATATATATATATATATAAAATATAGGGGATCCATTTATTCTAGGAGTAAATCTTATTCTATTCTATATAACTCTTCATCCACATTGAATTTAATTAATTTGACCATTGATCTATGTTATATTATATTGATGATCAAACATGCCAAATTTCAAAAAAATTGGATAACAATAACCATATAATCTATTAATCGATATTTAATTGTATTCTCAAAAACATATCATCCGTCAAAATAAAATGAAATGATGAACTATCAAATCATTTTCAAATTGTATGAAACTTTATATACTTGATCTACTTGGTAGAATATTTAAATTCAACTATTAGATTAATGCAATTTCAAGCTCAAAAAAAGTTATTAGATGAAGTAAGTATACTAAGACTTACTCTTGGAGTAAGTTGATCCCTTCTCTATGTATATATATATATGTGTGTGTGTGTGTGTGTGTGTGTGTGTGTGTGTATAGCGTATCATATAAAAAATGTAGTTTATTATGAGAGTGAGATAAGTTAATCTTGATTATTGGATTTTATATGAATGGTTAAAATTAAAATGTAAAGTCAAATGATTTTTTTAAATGAGCATATGGATATTAATTGTCATTAAGATTTACTCCTCTCATTCTCATAATAAGCCATCTCTCTCTCTCTCTCTCTCTCTCTCTCTCTCTCTCTCTCTCTCTCTCTCTCTCTCTCTATATATATATATATATATATATATATATATATATATATATATAGGATAATCTCTATACAAAATCGAACCCTAATTAGATACTTAGAAATTTAACTAGTTACCAAATATGTTAAGTCTTGTTGTTTACAATGCCTTAATTATAGGGAAAATGCTAAGAAGCTTGACGTTATCACCGAACCGAACGACGTGACATTGTTTTTGAAATGGTTTACATGCTACATATTAATATAATAAGTTTTTAGTTGAAAATAACGTGAAACTCCAGCCAATCATCAAATGCCATAAGTGTTGGTAAGTTAAAAGTCGACTCTGATTCAAGCTAACTAGCATCGCTCTAAATCTAAATCCTCTCAATTACTATTTGGAATAAATATTAGATGCATTAACATTCTCAAAACATTAAAACTAAATACATCAACATTTTCATCTATGTATTTTATATTGAATATATAAGAAGACTAACAAGAACATCTTTTAGGAAAATCAAACAAAACTTTTTAATTAATCTTTTCTTCTTGATACGTTTGATTGGACTACAAATGGGAGAAATTGTTATGAATAAATTATATATATATATATATATAATATAATATAATATAATTGGAAATTCAATTGGAATACATTGATAGTATAAAATAATTTTACATATTTATCCAATCATATAATGATATATCAGCAATTATAGTTGAAACTACTTTTAACCTCCACTATTTGAAAAGTCATGTAAAAGGAGAGATTTGATTTGATGATAATATAAAACTCTTTTACACTGTGAGTATATCAAAATTAAACTCATATACTTATACATAAAATCCATCTTTAAATTTATTTTTTTTTTGGCAAAACCTGTATTTTCGTCCCTAACCTTTTAGTGATAATTCAATTTTATCCCTAATGTTTTGATAATGATTTTATGTTATCCTAATCGTAAACACCATTAATTTTACTATCAATTACTGTTATTTTGGCTTTGAAATATACATTATTAAACGGATGCCTTATTTTACAAGTTGAAGCTCTATCTTCATCTTATCTTTCTTATTGAAATGAATTTAATCTTATTTATAAATAATTTTTAACTACAAAAGCTAAGTTTAAAGGGCTGGGGATGAAAATAAAGTTTTTGTATATACAAGATAATATTTTTGTGAGATAAAAATGGTTATATTTGAAGTTACATCAATAATTTTCATTAAAAAATTAATATTATTATCAAATAGAATAATATTAAGAAATTATCAAAACGTCAACAATAAAATTAAAATAAAAAAAAATACATTTTTAGAATGAAATCAAAATACCACAGAGAGACGAAAACAGATTCCTAGGCAAAATTTTCACTCAAAGGCACAATTATTTTCTGCCAGTTTTGGGTAAATAAAATTCTCCCACACCGCCGCAGCACGTGTGTTGCAATCATCTTGTGTGGATGACAAAGCACTAAACTGCGACATTGAGCTGCGTTGAAACACAAACGTTGGTGAATCAAAATGACACAGTCAGTGGTTGTTAGCCATGCCCCTCCTCCTCCTCTTTGCACTCGGAGATCCATGTCTTCAAGGTGTTCCCTCTTGTCCCTACAAACATTCACCACTGCAAACCCACTTCTTCTATTCTCCAACAATCCAACACCAAAATTCATCACCACCACCACAACAGGAAGAAGAAGAAGAAGAAGAAGCTCCAATGGACCCTTTTACCATCTTACTCTAGCCAAGGCTCAGGAAAGCATCGACAACTCAACCCCAACCTCCACAGCTTCTTCTTCTTCTGCCAATGATCAAACCGTTTTCGTTGGTGGTGAGGATGTTCCATTGGAGGGTGTCATCCAGTTCGAGAAGCCAACCCCTTCTTCTCGTTTTCAAAACTGGGGGTAATCTTTTCTTCTTCTTCTTCTTCTTTTTTGCTTGTATTTATTAGAGTTTCAATTTTGATACACCGTATTTCGAATTAAATCTTTCTATGTTCATGAATTTAATGTAGTGTGGGCCAAAGATAACTCATGTGCTAATACAGATTGAATGACTGTGTCAATATATAAAAAAAATAACTTTTTTGTAGTTTAATTGGGATGCGGGGTAAAAGTCTTACACTATATCCAATTAAAGTATCTCCATTTTTGAAGTAATTGGTGTGAGACTCAACTGCCTTTACTGATGTGTCAAAACATGATAGCATTCTCGGTGCATAGAAATTAAAGTTTATTTTTGGTTAAGATATTGGTTTTCATCGTTAAGAAAGAGAAATTGATCAAACATTCATGTGGGTTTGTGGTAAAAGTACATATAAGGGTTATTAGCTTATTATTATATATCTTGCTAGTTTTTGTTTCTTTATTGCATTTTTTCTGATCAATTAGTGGGTTTCCTTTATGAAATGAAGGGAAAAATTGTTGCCAACATTCATTTGGGGTTTGTGGTAAAACATGAAGGGTCATTATGTTGCATTCTTTTGTTTCTTTTTGGTTCCTTATTGTATTTTTTTTATCAACTTATTGGTTTCCTTTTAGAGAACGTGTTTGTGGTAAAACTCAAAAGGGTTGTAATGATGTTGCCATTTTTTGGTTTTTATTTTCTTGCATTTTCTGATCAACTTATTGGTTTCCTTTATTAAAAAAAAAAAAAAAGAATGAAACTTCTTTCTAAGGTTCATTTTGGGTTGGTGGTAAAAGTGTTACTATGATGCAGGCGTGTGGCTCTGCTAGCCGGTGTGGATGTATTGGCATTGCTTTTGTTTGCTACCATTGGAAGATATAGTCATGGACTCTCTATTTTGGACATTGAGACACTGCGCACTGCTGATCCTTTTATAGCTGGTGTGCTTTTCTTTCTCCAAGGAGCTGTTAGTTGAAATTGTAGAAACACTCGAATTGATGTTGTAAGCTTTAATATTTTCATGAGAAGATGTGAGGAATATGAAAATTGGATGTGTTTCAATGCTGCACAGGGTGGTTTTTAGGTGCTTACTTCCTTGGAGGTTATGGAGAGGATGGCCGCGGGATGAAGGGTCTGCCAAATGGTGTCATTGCTACTGCTAAGTCATGGGCTATCGGGATCCCTGTAAGTTGAAAGCATTTCTTATATGATGCATATTGGCATACTTGCATTCATTTTTGAGATTTTTGTGGGCTGAGAATGAGTAATGGCTGTATTGATATTCTGAATTGGCTCTTTTTTTTTTCACTTTAGCTGCCTTTTTATTCTTGAAACTTTTAATGCAGTGTTATATATATGTGTGTGTGTGTGTGTGTGTGTGTGTGTTTTCAAATGAATTGAATTCATAAACTAATATCATTCCTGAAAAGTTTCGTACAAGAATTTAGCTACAAATGAAAGAGCAATGCTAGTATTCTACTCATGCACACTTACACGCACGCCATCTGGCCCCACCAAAATTTTCACGCACCTAAACTCTGATTTTCCCCATCTCATACTCATTGAGATGATCTGAAACAAGCATTTTCCTAAAGGAAATTACATCTTTCATTTTATGTACGAACTCAAACACATGACAAGTGAATTATAACTTTTACCTTTGAGCTTCAACTGCTGAATATGGCTTGAAGACAACGTTGGTTTACATTCATTGTAGCATCTCAGTGTTATCATGGTATATTTTGGCACAAGACATTTTGCTTGGATGATCGTATTAATTCCCCTGCCTGCTAACACATGCACAAAGATATTACATTTTTTTGTTACGTTGACAAGAAAAATTCTTTAACCTATGAATGATAATTAGATTGTTCCATACAGAATATAAATAATGTATCATTGCACAATTGCTTTCCTTTTTTGTTTTCACTCCAGTTACGCTTCTTGAAACTGACCCCAATCATTTCTTTTTATCTTGTTGGCAGATAGGAATAGCAATAAGGGCTGCAACATCAGGTCATTTGCCAAAGTATGGCTTCGTATTTGTGAGTCTGGGAAGCACGGCAGTTTTACTTATCTCATTCAGAGCATTACTATATGCTATTCTTCCAGTTGACAATAGAAAGAAGAGTGATGATGTCTATCGCCGCGGCAGTCCCTTTGAACTCTTTGAGGTATATAATCTTTCATCTTCGCCAGATCTCAATATATTTTTTAGTGCTAATTCCATTGCAAAACTTAGTATCCATAATAGGTTATTCATATCAGAAATTGCTTAAACAAGATCTCCCAATGTACATTCATACAAACTTAAACTTGTGCTGGTCCTCTACTACAACTACTGTGAAAAAAGGGGCAGCCAAATGCATGAGGCTCTCACTTGTTGGGGTCTGGGGAGGGTAGATGTACGCAGCCTTACCCTCACTTTGCAGAGAAGTTGCTTCTTTGATTTGAACCCGTGACCTCCAAGTCACAAGTAGTAATCTTACCGTTGCACTGAGGCGCACCCTCTTTTACTACATCTATATCTATGAAAATATTTTTCTGACTCCATAGAATATCTTGCATTAGAAACTGATGCATGTACTATAAATGCTCTCAGTTTCTGCCATAACTCTAAAAGCAACAATAGAAAAGAAAACGTAATTGTGACTTGTGATATGTACATGAAACATTCCATCCTTGATTAGCTTGTGGAGTCCATGTTTCTGCTTGCCAAAGCTATTGTTCAAGTTTTCAATTATGTAAATTAAGATATACTCGACCTAGATAATGTTAATTTCTACTTCAGAAACAATTTCCAAATACCCTAAGCTAAATATTTTACATTTTGCCCCTATGCTTATCCCTTTCTTTGTCACTTTATAACAAATGTCTTAGGAATTGATGGGCCATCTGTGAAAGCATTCGGATACTGAATTTGATGCAAAATTTGTTATTTTGTTTTGTAGCTGCTCACATCATTAGTACGGCGGTGGTAGCAGTGGGTTGCATGCTCAGGATACTGTAATGTGTGTACATCCGGATATCTGTTTCCTTTGTTAATCTCCTTATATTGATCAGTCAAATGGAACAAGTAACAGTAGGTATTTACTGTATATCAATTAAACTTGTTTACTTCTATTATACCTTTGATCAAATTAAAAAGTGCAATAATTCATTTGAATCATGCTTTGATAACTGCGGTTTGCCACTTTTTGAGAATCTCCCTGTTTTTCCAAATGAGCTCACCATTCATGTCACTTGATGATAAAATTTAGGCTTTCAGGAGTATGAATAAAATTATCAAAATTGTTGACTTTTTTGAGTGAAAATCTAAATTGAGAGATACTGAGATAATGATGCAGGACACAAGCATGAGAGGAATAACAAAAGGAGGCCATGTATCATTCTAGCAACTGACCTAGAATCCCCTCGGTAGATACTTTGATACATGCCAGAACAAGCAGAAAATTCTTCAAATAATAATCATATTTGAAGACCTGTGTTATTTGTATTCACGTGTGGAAGACTTAGTCAGCACACTCCCATCTACAATTAGATGAGATGTAAGACCCAAACTAAGTAATGTCTACACCCCTATCCAATGGTAGATGGGAGTCAACACACTCCCATCTACAATTAGATGAGATGTAAGACCCAAACTAAGTAATGTCTACACCCCTATCCAATGGTAGATGGGAGTGTGTCAACACAGTATCTCACAAGTTGTGAGTACAAATTATATTACTCTCTATTTGGAAACATATGTCGGATCTTAGCCTATTGGCACATAACTGGCCTTATAGGCGTGGACCGTGCGGTATTGTAACTTGAGTAGTAACAACTGCCATAAAAGAATTGTCACACTTGACGGAGTCAACTATATCGATCAAATGTTCTCATTGTGTTCGATCAAATGTTCTCATTGTGTTCTATCATGGAGAAAATTTTTTAAAAGATCATTTAGATCAATTTTAAGAACTTTACTTTGTTTTCTTTTGCCTCTATTTATTGATCTATCGCCAATATGTTCAACCCGTTCTCTTGGGTTCTCTATTTGTTTTCTCCTCATATGACCAAACCATTTCAGGTGAGATTTTGTCGTCTTCTCTTCAATAGGTGCTAGTCCAACTTTCTCTATGATACATTCATGCTTTGGCCAGCACTTTATCACACCTAGCATTAATTACCATAAAGCATGATTGGTTTTGTGGCATTTAGTTGACTATTGCTTTAAGCTTGAAGCACCTTGTAATCACAAGTAACACGTGAAGCATTCCTCATCTACGTAGTTTGAGTTCCATGACTGATACATAATATATGGAATGCATACATAGAAGGGTTACAGCACTTATGAAACTTTTTGGTTGTTATCTTCTTTTCATGAGATTCTGTGTAATATTGCCCCCTTTAGGCAAATCATTTTGATCTTAATTTTCTGTGGCCCATCTCTGATGGTGAAAATATTTGGCCTAAATCCCAAACATGCAAGCAAGAAACTTCGATTGTGTACCGTACCCAGTAATTACCTGGTACCGGTACTTGTTGGGTATTTTAGGTACTTGTTGGTCAACAATTCCAATAAATAAATATTACTTAAATACAAATTAATTCTTATAAGATATTAAATTTTGCAATTGAATGTATTAAACTACTATTTTACCTTTTCAAATATTATGTTTTTTTATATATTTTCACTTAAGTATCATAAAAAAAATCATTTATTTTATGATATAATTATTTTATTAGTTATAATTTTATATTTTTATGTAATATATCTTCCTATACCCATATCCTGATTTTTGAAAAAATTTCGTATCAGTATTTGTACCCGGTTCCGTACCCGTACCGATGCTACATGTGTGGGAATGGATCATCTTTTGTCGAAAAACTATATGATATAATGTGTAAAATTTCAACTCTAATCAAGCAGGTGGGGTTGGACAAGGACCAAGGATGGTGGAAATTTGCACGAGAATTATCATTTGAAATTTTGGCATCGAGAGCATATTTTCCCCCTTCGTGCTATGTTTGGTGGATGGGATTATGGTGGAAGCAAAGAAAATTAGATAAGTCATGTATCTGGATGTAGTCATGATGCATGTACAATTTCTTTTATTTATTTATCTTTTTAAGCTACTATTATCCAAGTCTACTGAATTCCAATTGAATTGAATTAAGTTGGGTTGATCTATCATATTCAAAGGGGTGAAAATATGCCAGTGCTATTTTTTTATTATTCACAAAAATCAAAATTTAGACTTCAATTTTTTTGTTATAATCTTTCTACTAAATGAAGCCTTGTCTTTTTTTTTTTTTTTTTGGAGCGGAAGATAGTGGAATAAGCCATTGAATAATGATCTCTAATGAGTGAATGTTCACTTTAGTTGCTGAAATTGTAGATAAGTTGTTTCAATTCTTGCATTTAAGCTACAAACTTTTTTTTATTTTTGGGTCCTTGCAACTGCATAAAACCTGAGCTAAATTAATCTTTGAAATATAAATAAATTAAATTAGTCCTTCAAAAACATTTTACTAAATCAAGATGTTATTTTTGGGAATTATTTTGACTTAGTTTGAAATTTGAAAAACTAATTTGATTTATTTGTGTTCTAGGGATTAATTAACTTATGTTCTATGAATTTCAAAACTAAAATGTTAATTTTTTTAAAATTTTTTAAAGGATCAAAATAAAACGAATTAACTTGTGCTTAAAAGAGTTAAAGTAACTTCATCCCCAAGCAATGATGGACTCGTTGGGCTAAGCAAGTCCTACACATGAAAAAGAGACTTCCCCTTTGCATTCGTCTTATGGACCTAACTTGGGATTACAAACGAAAATACTAACGGACTTGGTTTGCTATGGCCATAATTTCTCTCTTTGGGTACATCCATGGTTTATTGCTGTGAATTCAGAGTAGTAACTCTAAGCCCATGGGCCTATATGGCATTCACTTACAAATGATTGCACTTTTCCTATGAAAAGGTTCCTTTGTTAATAATAAGATTTTGGATAAGTTATTAAATAATTGTTTGTTATTATTAATCACTATGCCCGAGTGAGGTGATAAGAATTTTCTCTTTTAGTCGAGTGTCTATTTGGAAACAAAAATTAGATCCCCCACCAAAACTAAATAAATAAATAAATAAAGGAACAAAATTATGTTATAAGCTAAGAAGTATGGATACATTGACTTAATGGCGTGTCTGTGTGTCCGACACGTATCAATGTTCGACACTTACACGACACAAGTCCGTATGTATCTAATTAAAAAATATTTTTTTTGAGCTCGAAAATGTATCGAATACGATTAGATACTACTTTAGTTCAACATGAGCCCAAAATCAACCCTACTTATTTGGTTGAATCTATGTTGTTGGATTATTTTATTTAAAAATTCTTCAGTTGATCACAAAAAGATAAAAAAATCACAAAAAAGAATTATATATATATATATCATGTCTTGTAATTTTTTGAATTTGATATTTCTTCGTGTCCTGTGTTTATGGCCATGTTAGTGCATGTGTTTTATAGGTTATAAGGTCTAACGTGTTGCATGTGTAATCTTTTGAATATATATATATATATATATATATATATATTTTGAAGTTAAAATGTTTAAAAAAATCTTTGGTAGATTTATTTATTTTTTAATGATTTATTTATTCTTTATTCTGTACGTGATCCTTATCAAAAACAAAAGATTTAGGGTGACGATACTGTGATAGGCATAGGCATATATAGATAGGAGTAGAGGGATATAGGGGTTGACAGAAACAGAATAGAGAATAGAGAATAGGTAGGCTGTTGAATTGAATTCTCTGTGTGTTACACGCTGCCGCTGTTCTTCGTCGGGAAAGATTGCTTGGCCTCTGCATGCGGTGTCATATCAGCCCTCACTAGATACGCTGCATGCCAACTATCATTATATATTTATATAAGATATATATTATTTTTACTCCTTGTATATTATACTATATTAATTCACATCTTATATATATTATTATTGGGTAATATATGAAATATAAATTAATATTATATTTTATACATTTATATGCTTTGGTAATATAAAAAAGTTCTACATAATTATTTAATTATGTTTTGACTAATTAATAAATATTGAGTAACTTTCAATCCCAATTTCTTGAAAAGTTGTGGTGAAACTCGTTGTCTATTGCTTGTGGTTGACTGGTTGTATCCCACACCCTTTGGGTAAAAGGTTATGTCTTCGACCTCACCTCCGTCAATTCTCTTGAAATAATTACTAACTTTAATTTCTTCGTGTAAAAAAAATCTAAAAAATTATATAAATTAAGAGATTTAATAATTAAGAGGTTTAACATAGTTAGTAGTTAGTTGAACTTCTTAAATATCTAGTTAAAAGTTATTAGTCAATGAAATGGGTATCGAATACCCTAGGAAACAAAAAAAAAAATGGAAAGATCTAATTTGGTGATAGTATATATAAAATTAAACTGTTCATCGTAAATACAAAATTTACATATTAATTCCTCTTAAATTGTGTCAAAGAAACTAGCCTACTTAGAAAAATCGAAAATCCAAAAGTTCCCTCTCAATTAAAATATCGACAAGTTAATCTCCTGAAAAATGATAAACTAATTTCCTAAGAATTATAAAATGTTTAAACTGACCTTTATAAGGAGAGAATAGCATTTTTGGTATTTTTAATTGATAGATATTTTTTACGATGCTTTTTATTTTAAAGTGATTAATTTGCCCAATATAAAATTTAAAAGGCACCGATTTGAAGCTCTTGTTTTGTTTAATTTACACTTTCTTTTTATAATATTTGTTTCTTCTTGACTTCATTTCGTTCTAAGATTCATTTTTCCATTTTTAACTTGCTTTTTGTTTCTTCCACACTAGTCTTTTTTTTTTTTTTTGTGGTGGTTGTCTCCCACTCTAGACTTCATCAACGGTTGACCTTCGTTCGTCACAGATTACCATGAAGAGGACGTTGGAATATATATATAAATACACGGGTCCTCAATGGATGGATTCTTAATTAAGATGCCTGTTTTCTGAGTATTTATTGGAATGGTTTGAATTTATTTAATTTTTGTTGATCCCTCTCACTTTGAGTGGTTGAGCAATTATTATCTATCAATATGTGTGTGTTGGAAATATATTAGACTATTAATTGATTTATTTATAAAGATAAGTTGAGTAGTAATATAATGTTTATTACGGTGTAATTATGAATTTAGATTCTCTAAAGTATAGATCTCCCTTTAAAGAATAAAGTGAAGATTTCATTTTTTAATCAATTGAGTGAAAAAAGGGATTCAGTCTTAAATTTATTGATCCAAAAATAAAATCTGTATTATATATTACAATTATGATTGGATGATTAATTACAATTACAATGGGGTTTTAGACTTTAATATATTGTTATCTTTAAATGTATACTGACCCGATTTTTGTCCAAGATAGGTAAAACTAAACAATTTTTTTTTTACCAAAGAACAAGTCTTTTCATAGCAAACCCACAAAAAAAAAAAACTTCATTACTCACTTTGTAAATAATATTTTTCTAATTAGATAAAACACCTTTGAGAAAGTCATATTTCCAACATATACGCATGTGTATTTATATCCATCGCAACTTTGAAAATAATTTTTTTTCTTATATCAAATATCTAAACAGATATGAATTATGGTTTTTATATATTAATATTTAAATATAATTTGTAGGGTAAATTACATGGATTTCTCCTAAAATTTATCTTGACTTCTCTTATTTATAAAATTTACTTTTGAGATCTTTGAGTTTATGAAGTTATTACACTGACCCTCACTGAGTTTGTAAAATCATTATATGGCCCTCTTTTCTATTATTCAATGAATTGAATAGTACATTATATTTATGAAAGATCAGTGTCAATTAAATAAATAGAAGAGAATTAGAATAAATTTTACCAAATCTCCTGGGGGTTCATTATAATTTCCTCGGATATTTATCCTACCATATAATAGGGTGTGTAAGACACGATCGTTATATTTAGAGTATGTAAAGCAGGTAGCCCATGTTATATCCCATGGACAAAAAGATTCCATATTGCTTGCTTGCTTTTCATGTGAAGAAGTTAAACAAGAAGGGTTTTGTGGGGTTAGCTTTCTTTTTCATCACATTCCTGGCAGGTCAGTCAATGCTTGCTCTTAAAAACCTGTAATACCATAAAAAGAAACATGTATCATAGACTCATAGTGTGTTGTTCCATTAATAAGCACATTCATAGCAAGGCAATCAATGGATGAACCAAACACAACTGGCCATGGAAGCAGCACTTAGAAAGTATTTGCTCCATCATTATAGAGTCATGACAAGGGAAGGGGCATGCATGGATATCATTTTTTGAACTAGGAGCCTAACCCTACTTTCGGTAAAGATTTACCTGTGGACTTTGAAATCTTATACATCTTCCAACTTCCAAGAATTTCATATCCTTTTCACTCTTTAATTTAAACCAGTACGTATACTAGAGGTGGGGTGAGTAGTTAATTAGCTTTGGTTGTCACTGTTTTGTTCATTTACTTCAAGTTTCAATACCATTTTAGATATCGCAAATGACATCATTTTATTTGTTATGTCTACACTTTCTCTTCTTATAGGAATATTAATTATTGGTATCATATTTATTAGAGTATTTGTTTAATAATAATAATAATAATAATAGCTAGATCTTCGTTTTTTTTGTTTTGAGATATATATTACCTATTTCTTGAAAATAAAAACTATTGTATTTTACTATTGTGAAGTTGTTGTTGCATAATTGATATTGTTTAATTTTAAAGTAATAAACCGTTATAATTTATCATAATAAAATAATAATAATATTATTCGAACACCTAAGAGTGAGTGTTTGAATGAAATATTCCTTTTATCATAGTTGAATGTGATAATAATTTCTACTCACTCCACTCATCCCTTTCATGATAATATTTAAACACCCATTTTTAGATATTCAAATAATATTATTATAAAATTAAAAACAAAAGCAGCAATAATACAGTCTTGTATCCACAATAAACACAATAAACTCTATATGTGATAATATATTGACCATTTAAAATATAGTTTAAAATTTAAAATATATAAATATTATAAAATCACTTATTTAATTCGTGTCACGATTAAAATTTCTAATAAATCATAGTTGATATTAACATTTTCCTAAAAACGGTCGCAAAGCTGCTACCAGTTTTACACCTATCCACATTTGCTATAAAAACCAAAAAAAAAAAAAAAAGTTAAAATAAAGAAAAGGAAATGAGCACTCTCTTGATTAGCCGAGAGGAAGAGAATCTAATGTGATCGTGACATGACATGAAAGCTTGGATTTTGACATTTCATCACGGGCTCAGAGAGAGGAAATATATGGCAGTGGTGATGGTAAGAAGGTAAGAAGAGGAAGAGTTGGATTGAATTTGAAGCTTTGGCCCAGTTTTTGCATATAAGGGAGGGAGCAAAAACAGGAGAGAGAGAGAGAGAGTGTGATATACAAATATTGTTAAAAAAAAATAGTATTATTTAGATTCACAATATGTAAATTATCATAATGAGACATTTTTATTTATCATTTAATAAGATGTAAGATTTAAACTAAACACGATCTATACTTCATCTAACAATAAATATAAATATATTAGTACAGTATCTCATACACTGTGATTACAAATATTATTTCTGGTGTGAAAAGGCAGAAAGTTTGAAGACCAATTTGCATGTCATGAGTGGTATTTCAATTGTAATAGCCAAACATGCAGGCATAGTGGCAGTGGCAGCACACACAAAACTGCAGCAGGGCCACAACACACCTTACAACTAGCTGGTGGTCTTTCTCAGTCGGGTAGCCATCACCGCAGAGAGGGGGCAGTGATCTCATAAGTCATAATCCCAAATTTGTTTTATGTTGGACCTCTCCCCCTCCTTTGCTTCAATTCTGCCTTGAATGATATGCTGGATTTTCTGATCTCACGTGATTCTCATAACTCCTTTGCTTTTTGCTCTTGGTGAGAATATTGATTTCAGTTTTGTAAAGGCTTCATTCAAATCTTTAACATTAAAAAATTATTAATTTAATTTTTCAAGTAACACGAACTATTTATGTTAGTCTTTTGATACTGTGACTTACATTTGATTCTTAGGTTAGTTTATGAGGTGCCAATAGGGGACTAATTAACCTGGTTAGCCTTCATACATTCATCGCCATAAGTTAAATTTGATTTTCAATTTTTTTTCCCCTTAAAAAGTTATTTGTAGGCATCTATCCATGCGTTTGATAAGTCCAATAATATGCCATGACTTTAAACTATGGTGAGTTTTTTTTTCCTCAATTTAATTTTTTTTAATAAAAGATATTGCTCTTTATATATGTACCTCAAAGGCCGAATTGGATCATCATAAAATCTAACCAAAATTATATTTTATAATTTTGAGAATTATATTTTATAATTTTGAGAATTAAATTAATATTTTTTTATCAAAGTGGTAAAATTATAATTTTTTAAACTGCAACAGTTGGAGTGAACCCATGTAAAACTTCAGATATCAAAATTAACATTTGCTGCTTCTTTTTTATTTTTTGCTTTTCCTTCGTTTCGTAGGTCTGTCCATTTTCTCGGTCTGGGCCTCAGCTTTATGCAATGTACTGTGTCAATAAAGTCCAAAACTAAAAGGTTAGAACTTTTGACCAAAAACAGAAAAAAGGATAGCACTTAATTACAACTCTAGCTCATCTTTTGTTTCTAGTTATTTTCTAGTTTTTAAGCGCTACCAATACCCCTTTTCTAATTACAAATATATTTTGTAATTGTTCAACAGATTGTGAACCTCATCCTCTAAAATGTACTACTCTTGAGAGAATCCAAATTCATATTATAACTTGAAAGATCGTAACTCAAAACTCTTTGATTCACTTTTTTAGGGTTTGTTTGGTTTGCTGTTTTCAATTTTTATGAAAAAAATACTGAAAAAACTGAAAATTGAAAATATCAAACCAAACAGGCCCTTAATGTTTTGTTCGACTTCTGAAAATGAGCACGAAGTTGGAGTTTAGAGTTGAAATTATAATTTCACATGAATGCAATTCTATGAAATAATTGGAAAACAACTAAAATAGGCTTTTCTAAATTCCTAATCTATACCATATAAATTATTAATTCTAAAACTTATTAAAAAAATTTCTCCTCGTTGAAGCTTATATAGTTATTTTTTAATTTATTTTCTAACGATTAGGTTATAAATATTTAGGAAACCTAAAAATGAAATTTAGGATTCTAAGCCAATTTCAGTTCTTCTTAAAGAATTGGAAATGAAATTGAAATTCTACGTTATAATTTCAATTCTAACATTCAAACGGACCCTTAATAGTAATTTTGATTAGGAGTTTATTTGCAATTGAGTAAGCACGTTTGTCCGTTATTATTTTCAAAAACTGAAATGAAAACTGCGCTGCACAGAGAAAGCACTGAAATAGCTAGATTTTTATTTTTTATTTTTTTTCATGTTACCGCTATTCATTAACTAATGTAGTTTAGAGTTAATTTCATGCTGCTTCATGTTCTACCAAACATATATACGTCCTTCGATTTCATGGTTAATGACTCCAGATTTTCCGTATGGCTGGCTGCTTCTACTGTTCTGTGCATCTGAACAGTGTTTTTGTCTTTCTAGTTAGTTCCTTGTCTTTTTCTTCTCTGATGTCAGTAAGCTATTGATTCAGTGTTTAACAGAACGTGTGGCAAAGGAGACATAAAAGTTTGAATTGCAGAAATTATGTCATTAGATTATATTACGCAATTGACACTCTTTTTGAAATCTATGTCATAAGATTAATTATATTACACAATTATGTATGTCATATATAAAAATGCAATCCAAGTAGCATTGCATTATCCAACTTCTGTTGATTAATTTTACCACATTGAATATAATAATTGTGGTTTCGCCGCTTAATATTGTGAAACAAAATGAAAAGAGTATAATAAGGCTGATGTACTAATCGACCCCCATAAATCTCAAAATGTTAATTTTAATTGTTTTTATAAATATCGTGAACTATGAGGCTATAGCTTTTCAACTCTCTAAAATTATTGTATAACTTTTTCCCATTCTTTTCATTTTCTAAAATAAGAGATGATTTCAGCCAACGAAAAAAAAAGAAGAAAAAAAGACAGTAAAATTTAAATCATCAATATGCACCACGCTGCTACCTACCAAATATACCACAATTGATTCTTCTATTTGAAAAGGTTTGCGAAAGTGAAAGGTAGCAGAAGTGAAATTCGCTGAATTGTGATGGGTATAGGCAGCAAGATGAAGGAGCCTTTTGCTAAAAAAAGGCTAGAGAGAGAGAGGATCTGCTAGAGGGTGGTTAAGTGTTGATGAATTTGGCCATGATTTCTTTATAATAGCTCAAGCAGAGACTTGTATACCTTTTTTTTAGCATTTCTTTTCTCTCAAATTGGGACATCATTTCATGAACTTCAAACCAATATCATCATTCCAATTTGAAAATGTGTCTCCACGAAGCATATTCCATGCAAATTCTGCGTGAAGCATATATCTTCTTCTCGATTAAAAAAAAGAAAAAAAAATAAACTAGACCAATCGCTAGCTAGCAATTCAACTTAGCACGTTACATGGAATGATGGAAAATATACATTGCATTAATATTGACATTATTATATGCCCATAAACGTGAAAATAATGGAGGGACAAAGAGAAGTGATACTTTGACCAGCTTAATTAAATACGTATATTCCTTCCGTTTTAATTTATCTATAAAAAACTTAAATACAAAAATATTAAAGAGAGTAATAAATTGATATTATACTTTTAGTAATGATATAAAATTGTATAATTTGACAAAATTATCCCGACCCATTTTATTAATGTAATCGGTATACCACTTCATCAGTATACTATTTCAATTTCAATTGATATAATTAATTAGATTAAGGGTATACATATTATTGAAAAAATTAATGCTATCTTAATATTAGAAATAGATAGATATTTTAAAAGAAAAAGAAACTTTAGCAAATAAATTGAAATCAAGTAATAGAAGACAAACCAGCACAAATGAAAGTTGGAACTTTTGAATAACACAGGTGAACACAAATGAGAGACTTGTTTAGGGTATGTTTAATTTGCTATGAGGATTAAAAATATGGTGTATAAAATTTTATGAATGAGATTTTAATTTTTTATAAATTATATATAAAATTTATTCATAAAATTTTACTATTTATTTTACGCATATCAAATACATCCTTAATTTATCCGATTATGTGGTGGAATAGAAAAGAGATATGCATGCTAAGAGATAAGAATAAAAATGCATTTTCGCCATAAAGTCTGTTTTTTGGGACCCTTTTGCTCATCATTTCTGGAATATTTCAAGCTTATCAAATACCTGCTTTTCACTTTTTTGTCTGGAAGCAGTTGTTGACTACACACAAAGAGACACTAGAAAAAGCAAAGGGTCTTCATTATTTTATCTTATATATATATATATATATATATATATATATATATTGAAATTTACCACGAGAGTACACACTTTGTAGGGAGCATGTACAGAATATATGAAACCTTGACATACACAGTTTTGTCTATCTGGCTAGCAATTGATATCTGACATGCTAACATGATAGATGATGCAACATATTGTGATGGTTGCTTAGACAAATGTTTATGTATGTTCATACACAAAAATTGTGGATTTTAGTGGAAGAAAAACCTGTCGAATAATAATAAAATAATAAAGGTCAAAATTAGCTTCCAGTTAAGTGCTTGGGTGGTGAATACGTGGGGAATTATAAGCGCTCATGTGAAAGGTGTTGGTGAATAAAAATTAGCACAACTTTAATTGATCTGTGACGTATATTCAGGTGTATGTCCGAGTGAGTATTAATATAGATCAATGGAAAGGCCAAGACGAGAGTTTTGACATGATAACTAGGATCCGGTTGAGATCGTTTTAACGCTTAAAAAAAAGGGCGTTCCAATATTGTTTTAGCCATTTTTCAATTTTGATTGTGTTAAATTTAGACAAGTATTGAATTACGATGACAAGTATTTAATTAAGACCTTTCTTGAGACTTTTAAGAGATTTAGCCATCCATATAAAGTGTTTTAAAGCTTGATAGCTGATGGCAATTGAATATCTTGTAACTAGTTAAAACAGACAATTGAGTAATGATGTTAACTATTACTTGAAGGAGTAGTTTCCTTGCTGAGTTTTGGTCCTCATCATCACAATTTGCCACCCATGAACCACTTCTAAACATTGGTTAAGAAGGAGAAACGTGCTTCAAATATTGAACAGAAGAGTTCTAACCAAATTTACAACCATTTTCTGAAAAATACGAGCAGTCGAGGGAGATAGGTTTTTATTCAAATAGTGAGGAAGTGGTTGAATAACTGTTGCAGGTTACATAAAAAATAGGAGTTGTTTCCTGTAATAAAGGATATGTGGCAAAGAATTACTAGATGACCATATTAGCTGAGGCGGTTAACATATTTTAGCTGAGGCAATGTTATTCGAGTGTTGAACGTTACTAGTCACAAGGCTGGATATATGTACACGCAAAGGCATGTGACTAGTGTGGGTAAGATTGAATATTTGCTTCATGTGTCTATAGATAATGTTGTATTTAAGTTGTAACTAAAGGGTTTGTATGGAAAGTGTGTATTGCATTGCATAGAATATTACTAATTACAGTGTATAAATACAAATTACAATCACAAATAGTCAACGCTCTATGAAAAGAAAGTCTACAAAATTAAGCCCCTGCAAATTATAGACGCAGCAGTGGACTTCCTATCAACGGCATCGCCGACCCAATCGGAGTCATAGTATGCAGAGATGGATAGATCAGGTGCACAAAGGAGATGATGGCTAGTGAATAATGAACCAATGACAATCCCTTTCACATTTATCTTTATTATTCTGCACTATATATTTTCTGCACTTTTAGTCCTGTTTAATTTGCTATTTTCAGTTTTTATTTTTGTAAAGAAAAAATTGAAAATAACAAACTAAACAGATCCTTAATTTTTCCTCTTTTTCCATTTAGTTTTATCGGGAAATCTCTTTGAAAAAAATACTCTGTTGGAGTTGTTTGGGAATCTATTTACCAAGTGAGTAAGAGATAGTCTGATAGACATAGTTTAACGGCCTCATTCTTTGGAATCAATAATGTTTTACACTATTTAATATTTACCATAGATTTTCAAACATTGCCTGAATGTTTTTTTTTAATTAAAAATTAGAAGGGGGTGTTGAAGATTATAATTAATGATAAGAATCGACCAAGATTAGCCAGGCTAGAGAACTAT
Source organism: Dalbergia cultrata (assembly GCA_031216105.1). Taxonomy (NCBI): domain Eukaryota; kingdom Viridiplantae; phylum Streptophyta; class Magnoliopsida; order Fabales; family Fabaceae; genus Dalbergia; species Dalbergia cultrata. Next base: position 4,553,422 of record CM062352.1, read on the forward strand.
TGTTTTCTTAAATTTTCCATTTTATTTCACAGACGAATCATTTATTCGATGTGTTATTTGAAATTTTTTTTATTTTATTAAGATGCCCATACGAATTGTCAATTTTTTTGTTTAAATATATCATATCTAAAACATATAAAAGAGTGGTTGAGTTGATTGTCTAATAATTATATTATCTCTTATATATGTGAGTGAGAAATTTCGTGTTTGACTTTCAACTCCCCTCTATCCCGCTATAAAGAATTAATGTATTTAACCTATGATAGATTCTAATTTCCGCTGATCGACAATCAATAATTCTGCTATTTGTTTGAAGACCATCGACGATGTCTAAACCCTTGTTGTTATATCGAAAAGCAGCGTAAAAAGTGTTGTATCTTTACAAATATATTATCAGCCAGTTTGAATAATCGTGTTAATGATTTTTTTCAACTAATTTATTATATTTTAAATTTTAGGAATTAAATTGAATATTATCCTTTGTTTTTTCGATAAACTTTGAATACTATCCTCTTCAGTTTAGGACATGTTTCCTATAGAGAGGACACATTATTGTATTGCAATTAGTCTTCGTTTTCCTTAATTGCAGTTGGAATAATTTTCACAGAAACACAAGTCACTCGGGGTGAACAAGAATGGTACGTATTGCATAGTTTAGTTAGATACATTTATTTATATACAGGCCCTAAAGTCAGCATTGGTCAGATCAGATGACCCACAAAAGAAAGAAACCTCTCTTGGTCCATATACGTCCACCATGAATCAACGACCATGGGTTGCACCTTGTTACCCATGGAAAGGAATTCATTTCAATTTTCAGCAAAGTAATGCCAGCGAAAAATATCAAAGTTGTGGGCCAAACTCGAATCTATAGAATCGTTGTTTTGTGGAGGGTTTGACCTACATGTCATCCTTGATTTAAAATTATGAATGAAATTCTTAACATAATTTTTTTATATATATCAGGCTTTTATAAATGAATTTAATTTTAGTATATTGTTTATATAAATAATATCTATATTATTTATTTACTTATTATAATCATATGTTAGATAATAAAATATTCACTATATCATTACCACAAAAAGTTACTATAAAAGTTAATTTTTTAAATAATTTAATAATACATGGTTAATTTATTATTTGAAATTACAATCATGTTAATTTACTACTTATTTAATTATAATTTAATCAATTGATGATACAGTATATAAATATTGAATCTAATTTTAATGAACAGCTACTTTAAAATTTTAAATAATCATTTAATTATATGTTATGACAATAGTAAAATATTTGATTTTTATAACTATTATTTTAAAGGGATTAAATAATAATAATTATTATATATAATTAAATGTTAGCACAATTTTTTATAGCAAAAAATGTATTAAAATTAACCTCATCAGTATTTGATAATGTCTTATATGAAACCAATATATTTAACAAAAATTGTTTTAGTAAAAGAAATAAATATACTGTAATTTATAAACAAATAATTTATCTAATAATTAATCAAATAATTTAATTTAAATATATTTTTAGTAAAAAAATGATTTTATATAAATATATACATAAAATTATTTGAGTCAAACACTTACTTTTTAAAAAGTCTTATAAATAAAGATTTGTAATTGATGAAATTATAAAATTTTTATTCTAATAGTATATTAAGATTAATTTGTATTTAAATATTATATTTTATGAAATATTTTTTTAACTTGATACATAAATAATATATAAAACTATCTCCACATTGTGCGGAGACTTTTCAAAAAAATATAAACAATGAAGGATAAGCCATTAATTATTTGACTTAAAAAATAAATATCATGTCAAAGTTTTTTTTTTCAAAAAAGTTAAATTATAAAATAAAGAGGCGTAAATGAATTTATCATATCCTTCATAATATGACACATATTATTTTATTAAGAAATAGATGCCTTTGGACTTTGCAGAATGCAGGGTGGCACAGGATGGGACACTGTATGAAGTGACCGGATGGGCAGATGTATGTCCTGCCTGTCAAATCTATCTAAGGCCCCTCTGCGGTACAACCTTGTCACCGCAAAAAATCAAATTAAATAATTAGTGAATAAAAGTTTGAATGTAACTAGAATTTTTTTTTTTTTCACTAAATCAATCTTATATTTCTTCGACTTTGATTCTCTAATTCTTTTCATCATGGAGGATCTGTAAATAAGCAGTCATTGAGTCTAAAATGTTTTCTAATTCTGCCTTTGTACTTAAATGAGTCTATATCTTAACTTAAATTTTTAGAGTTAACGTTTATTAAAATCTATAGAATTTGAATATGTGAAATTTTAATTTCTAAAATTTAAAATCAAATTAATTAATTCTAGATTTTATAATTGTGAACCACATGAATTATTGAATATATAAATTTCTATTTGCTTTTAACTTTTGAAAGGGCCAAAAATATTTTTAGGCGAAGTAACAATTTTATTACCTTAGAGAAAATTAAAATGTATTGAGAAGTATTTTTTTTCATTTTACTTTAAGAAAAATGTAAATGAAATAAACACTAAATGATTTATATCAATAATCAATCCCTTCAATATATGTTATTAAATTAAATTTTAAAAATAATAAATAAAATTCAAATTAATGTAATAATTTGTTAGGATATACATCAGGAATTAAAATGATCTATGATTATAATAGAAGGGAGTATAGTCAAAATTTAAAACTAAAGAATTATGTCTACAATTTCGAAAACAAGACAAACAAGAATAATAATTTATTTATTATACTTGGTAATAATAAAATAATAATAAATAAAGGCTTGTTTTTTATTACCTGAGGTCTGAAATCTGAATCCTCTACCATGTCCTATTCACTCCATTGGCTATTTGCTCACAATAGCTAGATTCAGCTAGCACACCACTAGGCCATTCACTACTTTCCAAGGCACACAGGTTCAGGGAAAAACACTGACCAAAAATAGCTTATGCTACCATTACCATTTCTGGTTCTTTCTTCTTATCCACTCTGAGCTTCTCCCTTTTGGTGTTATTAATTGATTCTGGGTTTAACATAGGGTTGAAGCAACCAAAAAATAATAAAAGAAAAAAGTGAGGTGTCTTTTAAATTTTTCTTTTTTTAATTAAAATTTTTTTATTAAAAAATATAAAAAAAAAAAAGAAAGATGGCAAAGACGTGGTCTTTCTCATATATACACAGATCCCTATGGAATGATGTGGTTTGCATCTAGCACCGCTTGCTTGGAAACTCATTCCTTTTGCTTTGTTTAAAGAGACCAGTTGAGAGAGGTGGTTTTTGTTTTTGATGAGTGTGCAAGGCATAGAAACCCAAGACTAGTTTGGTTTTGGTGTGTTGTGTGTTGTGTCTTGTGTGTGAGAAACCTTGCTGTATCCACTAGCTAAACAACAAAAACCAAGTCCTTCAAATGCAGTAGTAGCAGTAGGCAGAGAGAGAGAGAGAGAGAGAGAGATTTTATTTTCTGTGATGTGATGATGATTTCTTTATTTGCCACCCAATGATTGACTTGCCTTGCTGCAACAATCACTGGTAGCAAGTTTCAAACTTTTTCAAGTAAGGGGAAGATTTTAAAACAAATAATAACAAAGAAGAGAAGCAAAGAAGATGAAGTCCTTATTGAATGATGGTAACACTGATGATGGGAACAATCATAACTGGTTGGGGTTCTCTCTCTCACCCCACATGAAAATGGAGGTTGTTACTTCTTCTTCTGGCCACAATCATGATCACCATCACTACTATCAACATCATCATCAGCTACAACATCCTTCTTCTACTGCGGCTTCTTCCAGCACTGCCGCCTCCACCTCCACAAACTTCTATTTGTCACCTTCACAACTAAATGCCTCAGGAATATGTTATGGTGTTGGTGAAAACAGTGCCTTTCATCATTCTCCTTTGGCCATGATGCCACTCAAGTCTGATGGCTCACTTTGCATAATGGAAGCTCTCACCAGATCACAAACCCAAGGTTAGTCCAATGGTTTTTTTTTTTTTCCGCTAATTCTCTTCAGAATATGTTCTTTGCATTAAAAAAGTTTTCCTTCTTTTTCAAGTGTTTCTATATTTTTGTTGCATATATGGTGACCCTTTCCAAAAATTTGTCTTGTGGCCTTTGTTTTCTATTGAAGTGATGGTGCCAAATTCTTCTCCAAAACTGGAGGACTTCCTAGGTGGTGCAACTATGGGAGCACATGAATATGGTGGCAATGAAAGAGAGGCAATGGCTTTAAGTTTAGACAGCTTATACTATAGCCAAAATGCTGAGCCTCAAACCAACAGAGAACATTCTTCTTCTCTGGACCTTCTTCTCTCTGACCCTTTCAGGCAACAAGGCCATCATCAGGTCAATGCATACTATTCAGGACTTGCTTGCAATGATGGAATATTTCAAGCATCATTAGGGGAAGAAGAAACCAAAGAACCCCCCCACCATATCACAGTTTGCGGCAGCTCCCAAATGCCACAAGTGGGAGAAGAAGGCATTGCTTGCTTCAAAAACTGGGTGGCCCCAAGAGAGTATTCTTCTTCTTCTGCTGTTGCTGCTGCTCAGCAAAGTCTGGAGCAGCATGTGAATGGTGGTAATAATATCAATGGAGATGTTGTTCATTGTACTTCTGTGTCTGTTGGTGTTGGAACCATAAGTGGTTGTGGGGATTTACAGTCCTTAAGCTTGTCCATGAGTCCTGGTTCTCAATCAAGCTGTGTCACTGTTCCAACTCAGATCTCACCTTCTTGTAAGGACTCAGTGGCCATTGAAGCCAAGAAGAGAGGGCCTGCTAAGCTTGGCCAGAAGCAAACTGTGCATAGGAAATCCATTGACACATTTGGCCAGAGAACTTCACAGTATAGAGGTGTGACAAGGTTAGTTCATGACCTCACCTCACCCCCTTTTCTTTCACTGTGACTTTCACTACTTCAAACTATTAGTTCCTTGTTACAATTTGTTCTTTTTCAAGTCAAGTTTCTGGTGATTTAAGTTTTCTTGTAACTAATGCTTGTTGTTCTCTATTAGGCATAGATGGACTGGTAGATATGAAGCACATTTGTGGGATAACAGCTGCAAGAAGGAAGGGCAAACTAGGAAAGGAAGACAAGGTTAGTGAGCAAAAAGACTAGTGTTCATTGACATTTTGGCATATATTATTTGTTTGAAAGTGCTTTTATTCTTTTTTTCCTATGTCAAATTTTGGCCCATTAGTATTAGTGTTAGTATTCTTAGCTGTTTCCACTAACTCTTATCTTTCCCATGTTCATGCTTATGTGTGGATAACAAATCAATCAAACGTTGCATGTTGCAGTTTATTTAGGTAAGTTATTAACCGAAGACCTGCATTTTCAACCCTCTTGTTATTGCCAAGTGTTAAGTGTTCTTTCACTTTTTGTCTATGAACTCAAGGTGGCTATGATATGGAAGAGAAAGCTGCAAGGGCGTATGATCTTGCAGCTCTTAAGTATTGGGGGCCTTCAACACATATAAACTTCCCGGTATATTGCAATTTTGTGTCATTTCTTGTTAGCTTTGAATCTTGTAGATTGTAGTCCTTGGAGATTCACACTGTCTCTTATCTTTAGCAGCTAGAAAATTACCAAAAAGAACTTGAAGAAATGAAGAACATGAGCAGGCAGGAGTATGTTGCCCACTTGAGAAGGTAAAGATACCTATTAATTTGTCATTATGTTGCTAAGTAATTATGGGTGGATTTGGCTGAGTTTTTTTTTCCCCCTTCTTTTATTGGCTCAAAATCACCTTTTTTCCGGAAAAAACACTTTTGCATATTAGGATAATTTTTTAAAAATAATCAAAATCTCGAAGAAAAATCAGCTTTCAGTGTTTTCAATTATATATAAGAATCTCATTTCCGACCATGAGGCTTCACATGGTAGGAAATGGAAAGGGTGAATGTGCGCAGCTTTAAAAAATTGTTTCCAATTATTATTTTGTGCTAAATCATGAGTTGATGATCAAGGTTTCTGATTGCTTTGCAGAAAGAGCAGTGGATTTTCAAGGGGTGCTTCAATGTATAGAGGGGTGACAAGGTTAGTGTGATTGTCCCCTCTTTTGCCCTTTTTGATATGAATTAGGGACACATGGTTAATTAGAGATAAAATCAACTTTTTCAATGTGTTAATTCAGGCACCATCAACATGGCAGATGGCAAGCAAGGATAGGCAGAGTGGCAGGAAATAAGGACCTTTATCTTGGGACATTCAGTAAGTCCATCCAAAAAGTTATCAGTTCCTCGTACTTCATTGCTAGATCTGTAACAAAACATAGTGTCAAATTTAGCATTCAAATTACGAACCAGAAAGGCTTATTTATAAGCATATGGAAGGTGCTAGCGTGCTTTAAAGTGGTGGTCTCTGGGGGGACTATTATTTTTTCATGCTAGTGGGTAGTGATTGGTAAAGCTTTTTATAAGGCTGACTTTGGACAGCAACAAGTCACTTTTTTTTTTTTTTTTTCAAGGCTGTTAGAGATGAAAAAGGGTACCTCAAAATGCTTCTTTTAGGGGTTTTTTTTCTCTTATTTTTATTTTTGTATTAGGGCACTGATTGAGAATTGAAAAAAAATTGTAAACTCTTTAATAGGCCTATATCTTGAAAACTTAAAAATCGCATTTTTCAATGGAAAATTTCCTCACACTGATTAGAAAAAAATCCTTTTTAATCATTCTTTGAAGAAAAGGAATTTGGGATTGTTTCTACTACCCTAATAAATTCAATGGTACTGGTATCTTTTAGTTATTTATGGCTAAAATTGTGTCATGTGTCCTATAAATCTAATTTATTGAAATCTAGAAAATTAAATATTCAATTATAATCATTGAAGACAAAAAAGCATATGGGTATATAGAAGGAAAAACCAAAAGAATTGATGTTTTAATTTTTCCCTTGAATTATATTTAGGTACTCAAGAGGAAGCAGCTGAAGCATATGATGTAGCTGCAATCAAATTTCGTGGGGTGAATGCAGTCACAAACTTCGACATATCAAGATATGATGTTGAAAGGATCATGGCTAGCAACACCCTTCTTGCTGGAGATGTTGCCAGAAGAAACAAGAAGAATATTGAACCAAGAACCCAGGCAATAGAGTACAATGTTGCAACAACGAGCCAAATCATCAATAGGGAAGAAGTTGAAGCTGTAAACAACAACAATGAAAATGGTTCAGATAATTGGAAGGTGGCTTTGTATCATCAGTCCGATAACACTGACCAGAAGACCATAAACTGTGGAAATTATAGAAATTCTGGTTTCTCTGGGGCCCTACATGATCTCATTGGGATTGATTCAGTAGGATCTAGCCACACTATGCTAGATGACTCTAACAAGCTAGGTACTCATTTTTCAAACACATCCTCGCTGGTGACAAGTTTAAGCAGCTCAAGAGAAGGTAGCCCTGATAAAACGGGTCCCACATTGCTCTTTCAGAAGCATCCAATGGTACCAAGGATGGTTAATAGCACCATTGCTACTGGTGTTAGCTCTTGGTTCCCTTCAATTAGGCCTACACCTGCTGCTATCTCGATGTCTCACATGCCAGTTTTTGCGGCTTGGAATGATCTCTAGAGTTGGGTTATATATATAAAATTCTCTCTTTCATATGTCACATGTCAAAGTTATGTATGTGAAAGGGAGAGGGGGAAGAAAAGGCATGAAATTGTTCAAAGGGTGGAGAGAAAGATGGGTTTTGAAGTTAACATTCAATATAAGATTTGAGGGGGATTAGTTAACTTTATGGCTTGTGGGGGCCATTTTTTATGTCATGTTTCTGTATCCTAGTGGAACAAAGCTTTTCCAAACGTAGCTCGATATTGGGATGGAGATTGTGCGATTTGGAGGGAAAAGTTATTAATTAATTAAGAAGAGGGCTAATGATTAAGTGTGTGAAATGATGTTTGACGATATGGGAAGTGGGGTCCTTACATTATTGAATTTGCTTTGTTTGGAGTTGAACCTTATATTGGCCCAGCTAAGTACAAAAACCAGCTCATGTTTCCCAATAATGCAAAAATCGGCCTAACCTTTTGATCACATAATCTCGTTTTGTAAGCGATGTGTTTCTCAATCTGCATAGCACCATCATTGCATACTTACCTTTTACTTTTCTTATCTTGAACATTCTTCAAAGGTAACAAACCAACACCACGTCACTCTAATAATAAGTCATTCAAAAAGAAAAGGGGTTGTAACAAATATTCTTGCTCTAAAGAATTGTCATAATTAGTTGGGGACACCTTTAATATCTTTCTTAAAAGATAAAAAGAAAGCTGTTGTGTGGTTAAAAATTTGTGTTACTTTTTTCTCATTCCTTGGCAAATCCAAATTCCAAAGAGACATTTTGGGATGTAAAAGTGATTCCATGTCTTGGTGTGAAAATGCTTTTGGAGCCTGAAGACAACTATAGTTCATGATGACAATTTATACATCGAGTGCTTTGGTTTTCCCACGTGTGTGTCCCTCGTGTTGTGCTCGATTGCAATCTTGGTTCTTCACCGCAAACATAGATAGGACGACAACAAGGAATAATAAGTGCCGGCAAAGGTGGAAATAGTTCCAAACTATGTTGGGAGAATAGTTGTTTTTCTGCATGGAATAATAACGTGTTAACAATATATCCAAATTATATGGGACATCGTCCGAGTTATTCAACAAGAGATGAAAAAGACAGTTCAAGCCAAAATGAGCATTTCCATAATTCTTATTTATATATATGAGATTGTGTTATTCAATGAGGACATTCTCTCATGTTCTACATTTTATTGAAAAAAAAATATTTAGATTTGGAAAAAGTTTGTCCCAATTTAAGGTTGGATATGTCTCTCGACCAATATTTATAGAAGTAGAATACCTACCAATAAAAAAATTTGAGAATCGAACCAAAATTATAATGATATATGTGCAGATGCTAATCTGGTCTCTCATGTTACACATAATCTAACATATATCTTTGTTATTGATTGTGTCACATTAAAAGGACAAGAAATCGATGGTAAGGACATTACACACAATTTTATACGTGAGATAATCTCTCCGCGTTATATGATATAATGGTGTGAATAAGAAATATGAGGAAATATTAATCTTAATATTGGCCTATAATAATAATGGTGGTTGAAAAAAGAGTAATCGCCTTGAGGAATCCAGCTAACTTCTCTGCCATAATTTTAATTTCTGAAAGTTGGTTTCCCAATTAAACAATGGCGTCCTCGCATTCTGATCAGTAATTTCAAAAAGTGAAGCCAATTAATGTGAAGGACCAAGTCTTCTAGTATACCCTCTCACTGCAAAAAGTCTTTTGTGGCGGAAGTGTACGCAGATACGATAAGAGAGGATAATTCTATGGCGATCGCTGTCATGCACTTAGCAAGGGAACATGCTTAATTAATGTACCACACAATTTGATTATGAAGATTGTAAGGTGTAAATAAATCAAAATATCTTATAATTTTCCAGTTCAGGATCAGAGCATAAACGTCTAGTGTTTTAATATATATCATAACTTTTTTTATATATATAATTTGATGATGAAGATTGTAGGATATGCCAATAAATTAATAGATCTTATCATCTAATCTTATTTATAAAATCTAATTAAAAAAATTATTATAGTATATCATAAGTGATTAGTGTATTAGTATATATCTTATGATTTTATTGTCAATATGAAGTGCAGCACTGCACCATACACATTCACTAGTGAAGAGCATCTAATTCATGGCCTAAAATCTATACATCAACCATATTAAAAAATTAAATAGTTAAATGGACATGTCACTTCACACAATTTCTCAGGATTGATTTTTACAATGCATGCTAAACGCACCAACAAATTTATTGGTTTTATCATTTTCATTCTCTTTTATCTTTCTTTTTTCAATTAATAGAAAGAAAAATTAGGTGCTTATATATTGATCAAGAATTATTTTTTATATTGTTCATATATATATATACTTTACTAGCTCAATTTTATGGATTGTTGCTGCTGTCTACATCTACTAATTTTCAATATGCTTAAGATATATAAAATTAAATAAGAACTTTTTCCTATTATGAAAAACTGAAAAAAAAAAAGTGTTAAGAAAGATGCATAAAAGTATACTTTTCTCATGATCAATCCGTGAGTATTCAAAGTCCACATTAGTCTTTAACATTAGCTTCAATAAATATCATGGGACGGATTTACTGACAATATAGGGCTCGTTAAGTTAAAATTATGGAAAAAGTACCTTTTCCAAAGTATGAGTATAAAATTTTTATACATTTGAATGTAATTGTAGGAGTACTCCTCATAAAAGTATTTTTTTAGATAAAATTATAATTAAGATTATTATTTATAATTTAAATGGATAAGGAATGAGAATGATTTAGTGGAAGGTTACTTTTGTCTTTTCATAAAATTTATGAGGATAAATTTATAATTTAAATAATTTTAAAAAATAACCAGCATTCTCTCTCTTCTATTGCTTCTACTTTTGGTAGAAATAGGTCTCTACCGGCTTGTAAAAAAAAAGAAAAAACTATTATTTGTTACTTTTACATTTTTTTTAGAAGCACAAACATGCAACTAAATCCAATAAGTAATTTACAAATATATATATATATATATATATTCATTTTCCTCTCACAAGTTTATTCAAATGAGCTTATAATCTGTCTCACACGCACACCTCTCATTATAAGTAACAACTACGATTAGTTTAAAGTTAACTTTATTATAAATCATAAGGTCTAACACATTTGGTAACTAGTTGGGCTTTTTAAGTATCTAGTCAAGGGTTCAATTTCTAGTAATGTGTATGAAGAAGGTTTTATGGTCAGAGATAAGACCCACATATGTGAGATCTACACCTCGAGGGATTAGTCATTACTTTCAGTGGTGGATACTCTTCGTTCTTCCAAAAAAAGTTAACTTTATTATTTATATTAAAAATTTTGATATTTGGTTAAATTATTTTCAATGTGTATGAAATGACATAGTAATTTTAAGTTATCATTAATTATTATATAAATTTAATTTAAAGTATTCATAAATACATCAAGGAATAAGACAAATGGAAATGTTTTTTTCAGGGTAAAGCGGGTTTTAATCATTTTGTGAGAAGCATAACCGAATTGAACAAAAACCGATTCTTACTCGGCCCGTTTCAAACAAATTGTAGTGTACATTATTTAAAAATAAAAAAATAATTGTAGTGCACTGTTATTCTATTAAAGATGGATATTTGTTTCTATATGGTAAGTATATGTTCATAAATTTTTTTATCTTTTATTTTTACTCCAAACTAAACACTAATGTGAAATAATGGTCAAACAGATTTTGTTCAACCAGGAGACGTGAAATTATTCTAACCAGGAGCGTGAGATTTTTCTTTCAGGAAAACGGTGCAAAAGGGAAGAGCAATTTCCTTTTTATTTTCTTTCATAATTTTAGCCAAAGTAAACTATGTGTGATATAAAAAAAACATTTTTTTTTAGTCATTAGAATTAATCTAGTAATAAGGAATTTAAATAATATATATGAGATTATAGATTCAAAATGTTATTTTTGAAGTATAAAATTAAAAAAATAAAACCCTTTGTTTTGACAAAGGGAAAGCGAGCATATTTAAAAGTGAAACACAGCAAGAAGCAGATTGCATGGCAAGCAAAAAGGTTAAAACTATAATAAGATTGGTGGTCAAAAAGCTAGCAAGTGGCATGCAAAAAAAAAACAAAAGGAAAGCAAAAGATGTTCGTACATCGCTCTTTAATTTAACAGAAAATAAAGCAAGATCCATTTCAATTGTATGCTTTATGTTTCTATCCATAGACATTTGTCAACAAATATGATTACAATTTTAGGGTGGACATCCTAAGCACAAACAGATCAGAAAGGACATTTTCCAAAAAGCACTTGCGCTTGAGCTGGATCATATTCTCATATACGTATATAGTGTTAGCTAATTTACCACAATTTGAAAACTGGGTGAAGAAATTTTCAGAATTATTCAAAGTCATATTTTTTTTCTCAATATTTGTTGCGATACTAATATCTTAGACAATTAAGGGAACGTTTGGATTAGTAGAGTTAAGTGGAGCAGGATGGTGTGGAGTGAAATAATTACTCCACTCCATTATTTGAGTGTTTTTTATTTCATCCCACTCCGTCCAATTTGAGAAAAAAACTTGAGAAAAATAAATAAAATTGAATGGAATGGAATCCATTTATCTCCGTTTCATTCCATTCAAATTTAACGAATCCAAAAAATGATGCAAGTTAAAATAGCACTTCACTCTGCTCTACCCAACACCATCAATCCAAACATACCTTAAGATATGTTCTTAATAATTGTCTTTTGAAAAATGTGAATTTAATTTGATACTTTCTTTTAAGAGTCTAGTATGTTTATTGCTGTACCAAACCCTTACTGATTAGAGTTTGATACTATAGAAGAACAAGAATATGTTAGGTGAATTCAGAGTGAATCTTTAGTGTGTGTGTGTGTGAGAGAGAGAGAGAGAGAGAATCTCATTCCAATGGAAACATAAGGCTCCCTGCAGTTCAAGATATATATATATATATAGCCAATAATTTAGCATTCTTCATTCAAGTCATGGTGAAGGAGGCATTGTTAGAACCAGTGGGCATACTGGCCCATTAGCTCCCACTGTTAGCGTGTACAAAACTGTGTTAAGACAGACCAAAAAAACAAAAAGTGTTAAGAATAAAAATGCATATGAAATGCCCTACATTTATATGACACTGTGAGAGAGCAAAATGATTCACATGTTTCAAGCCCAAAATTTGTGCTAATTAACTTTAAAAAAAACATTGCATCAATTACCCCTTTTTTTTCCCAATATTCTCCTAGCAGATAAAATCCGATTTGAGCATTTGAGATTTCATAAGAAACATAGTTCTCTCAATACAGTAACTCCATATTTAGGACTCGAATATGAGACTATTGATTAAAGAGAAAATGGAACATCCAGTACTCTAACTGACCAACATCTTGATAATTACCCTAGTTTTAGGTTTAATTTTTGAGTAACCTTAGCTATTATGAAGACAGTCAGTATTGGAAGGTCCCCCCACACAAACATGCTGCATGCATTGTATCAGAGATGGTCCCATAAATATGTTGTCATTTTATCTATCAACATATGGTTGAAGCTCCAAATCAAGTGTCATATTTTCTTCAGTAAGGACCATATGGGGGGACCAAGTAAACATTGTAAATGTCTTGTGCTGTTATAATGAGAGAGGAGAGAATAATGGGTGTCTCCTATAGATGATCCACGTTTCATTCAGGGAAGCCTTATAATCTGATGATTACTATAACTCTTACTGCCAAATCTACTCATTTCAATTTGGTCTTGTCCTTCTCATAGTCATCGGATTGATCTCTGGAAATTACTGAACAAAATCGGATCTAGCTTCTTATCAATGCAATTTGAACTCTTGCCTCCTATGAGGGAAATTTCGGGATAAGTGTTTCTTTCAATTTTTTTTTTTTTTCCTGCTATTCCATTAAATTTTACACCACAATATGTATTCAGAATGGACAGAAGCTGCCTACTTTTACCTTATCAATTATTTGAGGGTCAGGTTCCATATGGTCTATTTGGTAATTCCAAATGAATACTAACGCTCCAAAACAGATCTTGATATTTTTTGTCCGATTGTCCTTTAGTAATAACTCTTACTATGCTGTGGTTTGTTGAAAATCTAACTGAACCTAAGTTCGGATCTAAGACTAGGACACAAAAACATCAATTCTTGTTATGTCCAGTAACTTAAGATTAAAGTATTACAAAAAGAAATTCAAGTTATCAACAACATGCACAACATGAAAAATGAGTTTAATCTCTATGCGCTGATAATGTAAAATAGTTTTACACTCTCAACCAATAGAATTTCACGAGAATGACAGCTCATAGTGAATGGTTGTAATAGTGGGTCACTATCTTCTAGGGAAAATTATATTTGACCTTTCTTGAACTTTACTAAAATTTGTTTTGGAGGTTCCTGAATTTTTGAAATCATTGCACGGACCTCTCATAAGTTTATAAATTCATTATACCATTCTCACTGTCATTGCACATTAAATTGTACATGCAAGGGAAATCAAGCTCGGATAAACAGAAATAAGTCAAAATGAATTTCACTAAATCTCGGGCAAGTCCGTTATAATTTACCCTGCTTTTTATAATTTGCGACTTTGATAAGATGCTATATTGATAGACAGTGTTACAACAGTCAGTGAAATAGAAAATAAATTCTGAAAAATTGTAAAATGCCCGGTTGAAACAAGAAGGTCCCTAAGACATTTTAATTGAATGTAAGAGAGAGCTCATGCAGAAACATAAAACTGGCAAACAAGGACGCGGCGGAATGGCCCCGCAAAGTCACACGGCGCATGCTGCATGCCTCTGCCTCTGATTTGTGGACAATGAAGTGATCGAGAGAGAGGACCGTTGCTCCATTAATTGTGAATATGTTTTGTGTCCTTCAAGTGGCCAAAGACCACTCCTTCTTCCTTCAAAAATGCACGATTGGGGCTGATATTTCGTGTCTGTCATTAACCATACTCCTTGTCATGGCCAAAGACATCACAAGCATGAGTGTTATTGGTGCATAATAATTAGACGAGAGATTCTTGTATTATCTCATAGTAAGAAAAATTAAAAGAAATTACTGTGTTTCATTTATTACTTAGCATATTATAAGTTTTTTGGATCCTTGTTATCTCTTGCTTTTCCTGTACCTTTTGTATTATCTTTTTCCTTTTTTTTTGTACCTTTAATATAAGATTTAGCGTGAGGTTGGTAATATTCTTTGGAAGGTTACTCTAACTTATGAAAAGTATAGATAAATTGTTTTTTTTGATAAATCAAAAAGTTGTGTGGTGCTTTTGCTCTTAATGACTTTTAAAATTCAAGTGCCCTTGAGAGTACTTCATGGGATGCTTTTTAGAGTTAGTTTTTACTCTTTGCAATTTAAAAGACTAATATAAAATTACTTTAATTTATTAAATAAATATAGAAATGACATTCTATAATATCTATATCCATTATTATTATTTTTAATATTTAGAGCATATTTATCAAATATTACTATCGATCATTCTGCTGATTAAGAGCAACTTTTTCATTTTTTACCAAATGGTTACTATGGCTTCTTGATAACACCTTTTTGAGAGCTTATAAAGCTTAACAGTTTTTTGAGAGCCACGTATATAACAATATCAGACCAAGACTTAAGTGTGGATCCAGGATTCTTTTAATTTTTTTTCATGGGTATCTTTCATTGGAAGCAATGTTATTCTAGCATTTGAGATTTCATTGGAAGCATAGTTCTTTTGACACCAAATTTTGTTTACCCAATGCTTGAATCCAAAAATACTAATTAAGAGTAAGGAGAATATACACTCCAACTAAACAAGTACTAGTGGTATTATAAATATAAAATTATTTATATACTTCTATCCATTTTAACCTTTCGAGAAATATGGTTGTATGACAGATGGGTCTACAACTAGTTTTTATAACTCATAACTTCTATATCTTTATCTTTAATTATGTCTCAAGATGTGTACGTAGTTATCATGTACAAATGTCCTTTTCCCCACTAAAAGTGAATGTGAAATACTAGCTTTCAATTTACTGTTCACAGTCATTTTTTTTTTTCATCAACCATGATGTTCGTACATTATTATTTTTTCAAATACCATTTTAACAAGTAGAAAGTTTTTTCTTTCTTTTTTTTTTTTTGTCATGATACGCGTTGAGAGTTATGTATGCCTTTTCCAGTTTTTGATCGTGAAAGGAATACACAAGTTTTGTGTAAAGTTGTTGCTGGGCTTATATTCAGTGTACGTTAGTCCATTCCCATTTATCGAAGCTGTAATTGAGTTAATGCTGAACTATGTAACGTTTTGTTTTACTACAAAAATGAGACCCAAAATAAATAAAAACAGGCCTATGAATAACCAAAGAGAACCCAAGTTGACTCCAAACAGGCCTGATCATAAAACCTCAGTACCTGGATCCACGGGCCTATTTCACAACTCAACTCTCTGACTCGAAATTTACGTCCAGATCCAAAAAAAAAATCTACGAATATTTAATTTGTGATTCATTTCTATTTTATATGCCCTTCAAAATTAAAGATGAGCTAGCAAAAGTTTAGGGCTTGTTGGGTTACTATTTGTATTTTCTTTATTTTCTACTTTTATAATTTTATAAATAAAATACTGAAAATAATAAAATCCTGCTTTTAATTTTTCATTTTCTGTTTTTATTATTTTCTTCATAAATTTTTGAAAATGTGAAACACAGGAAAATGAAACGAAACATAACCTTAACATTTACACCTATACACACACTATAATGAACAACTTCAATATTTTGTTATTGTCTCTGTAATTTCATAATGGAAAGAATAAAATCTAAAATTTTGTATCATTGTAATATCAACCCAATTGAAAATATAAATGATTCTAAGTAAACTCCGAACGATATCTCATATATACAAGGAATATCAAATTATACTATGGTTAAGTAGTATTTAATCATATTTATATGTAAGATTTGATTTTTGAATTAATGGAAATTAGTTGTAAGATTTTTTATATTTGATTTAAAATTTTTAAATCATTAATTGAAATGAAAAAGTCATAATTTTATTTTGGCTGATATTTGACTGATGAGAATTCATTGTATTTGCAATTTGATATTTAATATCTGAAACTTTATAATATTCTCTAAGGATGAAAATATAAGTAGTGAGATATCAAATGTAGTCTATAACGAAGTGTTTATAAATTTATTTTAAGATATTTTATCACATTGTGTTTGTTTTATTCATACACCCAAATTTTTTAATATATCTCTTGGATATAACTGTTATATAAATTGAGAAAGTGAATTAGTTAATAAAATAGCTTTTCAACAATTTACTTATAAAAAATTAAACATGTGTCTCACACGGGTCACTATATTAGAGTAGTTATAATTTGTGATTCATTTCTATTTTATACGCCCTTCAAAATTACAGATAAATTAGCAAACACTTAGGGCTTGTTGGGTTACTATTTCTATTTTCTTTATCTTTTATTTTTAGTTTTTATTTTCTATTTTTACTATTTCATTCATAAAATTTTGAAAACACAAATACTGGAAAATGAAAACAAAACATAAACTTAACGTTTACACCTATGCACACACTATAATGAACAACTTCAAAATTTTGTTATTGTCTCTGTAATTTGATAATGGAAGATAACTAATTTTTGGTTAAATTTTGTTTCCAAAACTTAAAAGTATAAATTATTTTTTAATTTATTAAAAATAGGAATTTTTTTTAATGAAAAGATAAAGTTTATGATAAGGGAAAAGCTCGTCCCAATCTAGCATTGTGGCATATCTTTGAACTCATTAAACACTTACAGATGTACTTAGTGAATGCCCACCAATAGAGAAAGCTAGAAATCGAAGACATATCATGACGATAAATAATCAAATATCAACAAGGTAGGCTGGCCCCTTTTGAAAATGAAAAAAAAATCATCTATACACGCATAAAAATTGCGAGGCATTATTTTGAATATGGGTGTTGGGTGTGCTTTTAAGTGTAATATTGGAATTTACAAAATTTGTGTGCAATATGGTGTTTTCTAATATGAATCGCTATGTAGCGATTTATGTGCAATATCAAATAAAAAATTTCATTATCAAATAAAATATTATTTTATCACACCAATTGCTAAGAAACGATTTTATTAAAAAAATGCAACAACCCAAACCTCCAGCAATGTAAATATTGTTCGCTTTGGTGTGGAACTAATCCCCCACATCAGTGTGCCATCAAGGATACTGGGCTTCTTAAGAAGGGGTGGAACTAGTCTATATTGATTGAGAAATGGAATAAAACATGTCTTATAAAGGTATAGATACCTTCCATGCGGACATATTTTTTCTTTGTGAGGGAAATAGCAAATCTGTGAAGGATATTCAATTAGCCTAAAAAATGAATAATATCTCCATCGCCTCCTCTTCCCATCTCATTCCAAATCTCCCAATAACCCTATATTACAATACATCAAAAGAAACCTGCATTGTTGATAATTTTGACAAGAATATCTATTAGGTGAACTGATATCCAAATATTCCCTTCCCGTACTTTTCACAATACGTACGTCATATCATATTGGTATCTCTACTTACAGCGTCAGTTCCTGCATTCTGCAGGTGTTATCTCAAATGCAAGTCACACATAACATAATATTGCATCCTTTATATTTTTGTACTTAGTTTTATCACGTATGTTAGACTAGATGTGAAGCAATATAATGTACTTGGCAAAAATATTTACATAGTTTAATTCATATAAAAAAATGAGGGAATCAGCTTCTGAATTCAGATTTATGAGTCGTATTTGTTTAGTTTAAGGAGAATAGGTCTTGGGGGTCAACAAATAACATGGCTCCATGGTAGATCTTGATTATTCCCTCCCCTAAATACGTACATATTCAGTAGATATGTGATCTAAGAAGGCATCCATGAACCCAAAAATTTCATAATACGGCCGCCAGCTGGGCCTTGTTCCCATTTTTGTTTTCTTTGGCGTACATCCCCTATTATATTAGTAATTTATATATTGACTATTTTTCAAACAACAATATTATTTTGACATTTAAATATGAATATCCTATTTGAACATCAACTCTATTATTATTGGATGATATAAATAAATAGAGTTGAGCGAAAATTATTATTTTATCTAATAATGATAAAATAAATGTCAAACATTTAAATGTTAAAATAGCATTACAGTTATACCACATTAGTTAATTAAAATTATTATTCTTATATTAATTTTCACCAATTTTATGAGTTCAAGAATCTACTTAACATATAAAATATCTATATAAATATATATATTTATAAAATTAAATTATTTTTTAATTAATAATACTCTAATAACACTGAATAACAAATAAAGTGGCGAGTTTTTAAGTTTTCTTTTAATACACTCAATATGTTAAAAGGACTTTTCTAATTAAAAATATCAAGTTTATAAATTTTTTCATTCACTCACTATATAAAAAACTTATTTTGTCAATAAAAAATTTCATTTTTATTCCTTAGTGAATAAAGGCATTTGGAAAAAAAAAACATATATTAAAAAATTTAAAAATCTCATTATTGATTATAAAAATTCAATTCAATTATATTATTTTAATTTATTAATCAATTAAATATCCTCCAAACATTTTTTTTCTTAATGTGGAAACATCAATGTCTTGAAATGATGACTCTTTCTGAACCGCCATCCGTTTGATGTATGCATTGATGAGCTGCATCAGAGTGGAAGCATCCAAGTTACTATAAGCTTCCTTCATAAATAGCAGCCTTTTCAGTTTTAATATTAAAGCAAACCTGATGATGATTGCATCTCTTCCTACCCATCTGCGCATGCTTCCATCTTTTTCCATTGGAGGGCTTATGTTCTAGTCGTAGTAGTCATATAATCACCAATAAAGGATTTGTTTTTCAATGGAATAATAGGTGTCCAAATCTTATTATTAAGAATTTGATTAATCTGATCTAACTCGACAGAAGTTTTTTTAATGAGGTAAAGATCTTATAAGTTCCATTGGATTTTCTTTTTTTATTTTCAAGATTTGAACCAGAGATCTTTGATCAAGAGATTAAGGTACCTATCACCAACCTCGATCTATAATTAAAGTATTAAATTTTGTCCGCCTCATTTGATGTGATTTAAGTTCAAGTTGTACCATGTATGCTCTCATTAGACCATTAATTAATATTATATTAATGGACGAATTGATTGTTGGGTTATATGCACGAGAAGTCTTGTCTAATTGGAAAAGTGAGGGTTGGCATTTGACAACTTTATGTAAAGAAAAGAAGGGAAAAGCTTCTTTAGAAGTAGAAATGAGAAATCTTGCTGCTCCTGCCTCGAAAAGACTAGGAAATGTGGTGAGGAGCAAAGCAACCAACTGCGGCATGGGCTGTACTATAGTTAACTTGGGAAAGCAAAGACAACCAACAAAGTGATTTTAGGTGATGGATTCATTCATATTTTTTCTTATTTACATAAATATTTAATATAAAAAATAGGGAGAATATTAATCTCCACATCTTCATGTGAAGGTTAACAAGATACACATTTTATTTTAGACATTAAAATCTTTTCGTCTCTTGTTTTAATCACCTTATAATGATGGGTATATTTGGAAGTTAATTATATCCACATTAAATGCACTTTTAATATTCTCTCTCTTCTAATTAATATTCTTTATTCATTATTCTAATCTACTTAAAAAATATTATATCCTTTTCTAATTGTTCTGTTACCTCAATAGTTATATAAGTGATTAAAAACTCAAATAATATTCTATGATATTTTTTAAAAATTAAAACAATATCAAAGTTCAAGTAAAATAATTTTCTATGATATTTTTTAAATATTAAAACAATATCAAAGTTCAAGTAAATATCCAGGTAATGTATTTAATACTAGTTCACGTCGAATTATTATTCATTTTAATATTGCAAATTTAATTTAGTAAATACCTAAAAAAGTCTTTATTTAAAGACTATATACACTTTAATATTGTTTAAATTATAAAGAAATGTGTGATTTATATAACTTTAATTTATAAAAATAATAATAATTCATGACGTAAAACATTCACGTCTTTTTTTTTCCTAATTATTTTACGTAGAAAAAAAGTAGTTACTTGAACTAATTATTATTCATCACGTAAAAAAAATTAGTGTACTTCAGCATGTAAAATTATATAAGAAATAATATTTTTAAGTACACAAGAATAATGAAGAGAGACCATTATTTGTAGTTTTATAAATAAAACTCAATAAAAAAAATTATCTCATTTTTACTCTTCAAACCAAATATATTCTTAAAATGCGTTTGATATTAAATAAAAATGAGATAAATTATTTATATATAGAACTGCCAATCACGAATCAAATCTCTAAAATTTTTTATCTCTATTTTCATCTTGTATCAAATACACCCTTATCATGAGAATTATTCTTGATACCATAAATATAACTAGAGTAAAACTTTTTAGGAAATAATATTGCTCTTCTTGTTAAATAAAAAAAATAGAATACGGAAATAGAGTCCATATTTTAATTTTATTATCTGGAGAGTAGGGGGTGGCTGATAATTAGGAGGTACAAGAGCAAATCTGGTTTAGAGATTCTTCTTTTATGCATAAACCCATCATTGCTAATTAGGGAGGACCACATCTTTGTGGACCATACAGGATGAGTTTACATCGCAAGCTTAAAGACCAACGCACGCGTGGTCGCAGGTGCTCTTTTGGGTTTTGATTGTTCTTTTCTCCCGCCTAATCCCCTAATTAATTAACTTATAATGATATTATTTAAATATTTTAAAACGTGTATTTTATTTGGACATTCATTTTATTAGTATTGAAAAAAATGATGGTCTACGCTCACCACCCACATAACTATTTGATCTAATTATTATAAGGTGTGTGTAAATAAGGCATCCGTTACTTTAAATTGCTCAAATAATGCTATTGATTAACTATTCATACACATTCCAGATAATTGTGAAAGTAAACAATGTGCAATTATATAATGTATTTAGTTCATATGTTAACTTCAGCCTGATTGCTTCACCGGCGTAGGTGGGTCAACGTCCTTTTCAGTAATTGAATTAGCATAATTATAATATCATGAGACAAAACCTGAAAATTGTGATCCCACCAGACCAAGTAGTTAGACTTAGAGGGGCTTGTTCTCATTGTCATTCATGGCAAATTGTCAAATTATGCCTAAAATGCTAGCTGTAAACCTTCCTTTCCTACTACTTCTATTTGTTGTTCTTGTTGGCAAATGGCAATGATCTCTTTATTAAAGATTTTCATTTTCAATTTCAGTTAATAAATAAAGGGTTCTTTTTAACAGGTCCAATACATTTATAAAGGAGTAAAAAAAATACAATTTTTTAATTAAAAATTGAAAAATTTTAAATTCCTAACGCGTTAAATCTATTTCAAACAAATTTAAAACTTGTCCTTTTCTAATCTTTAAAAAAACCTAAAAATACATAAAACATTAAATATATTTCTACCCATTTTCGTTACTGTGTTATGTTTATATCACAACAGCGAATGGTATATTAAAATTTAATTATAAATTTTAGTATATTCAAACAAGTTTTTTAGCCCGGAAAATTGTTCTTTAACTATATATATCACTCAGTCATTAAACTATCTAAACTTGTCTCACATGATTTCTTTTGTTTTCTATGGTGAGAAGTAACCTAAAAATTAATTTGTGCACACAATCTTAATCAAGGATTAATTTATAAGTGAAGTAGAATCAAAATAATTTTTTACCCTTTAGTTATATATTATTATATATCATAAGACTATTCCAAAACTACTCTTCTCGGGAACGAAATTAATAATTTATTTACAATTATTTGATCTCTCCGGATCCAATTTTACTAGAGCCATATATTCTTCTTCCTCTCACATCAATTTTTAGTCATCTTTTACAATGGTCTTCTTCCTTTGTTTCTATTGCAGTCGTTTTCCACGTAACTACCTCTGAAAGGGAGATTACCGAAATAATGATAGCAAAACATGGTCCACACACATGAAAATTTTGGCAACTTGAACTAAGTCCACAAATTATGAATCTCTTTTGCATATTGATGCCGGGGCCATTGGTCATCCAAATATCATTTTCTTTGTTAAACTTGCCAGCAATTAAAGCCAACAGAAAGGTAACAAATTGGAATAAAACACATTTGTAGAATTGATTTTAGAGTAAAATGATTTGTGCTTGTACTTTCTCTAAAAGTAGTTCTACCAAAAAGTAACTAATTTTTCACTTCTTTCATTATGGAAGTAAGAATTGATTTTGATTTTTGAAAACAAAACATTATAAGAAATTGAAGGGTCGAAATCAATTTTGACCAAACCAATCGAAAATCCAAACACTGCTTAGATATTGGAAAACGGAGATCATAATATTGCTCCTCACTACTTAGATATTTAGCCATATTTCAGGAGATTAGTTTCTCATATCTCGAGTGAGAAGATATTTCTGGAAAAAAAAAGACATAATAATAACATTGCTCCTTATTTATTTATTTATTTTTGGCAAAGAATGCTGCTCCTTGTTTGGAAGTAGAGTATGATCATGCGTAAAACAGACATGTGAAAGTGAATGTAGTATATGATTGCAATAATTAAAAAAAAATTGGGCTATATGGTTCTGGGTGCTAGAAAGATAATAGTAGAAAATAAAATTGTATAAATAGTTCACATTTGTATCACAGATCGCGGATCACTCCTTGAATTTTTCACTCGCTATAACTAATTTTTATTCTTATTTTATAAAGTACAGCTTATCATTTAAAAAAAAAACAAGATCAAATCTTCTAGCTATAATGATAGATTGAGGAATGCTAGATTCACAGAAAAATTAGTAGGGACGTAGCAGTTTCATCATTAAGGCGAAGAAAACTCTAAAATTAATAAATGACAAGATTATATTTATTTTATAGAAATTAGAAGGTGATGCCCTAAGAGGTGTAAACCCAAGAATTTTTTATTAGTGTACTCAGAAGTGTGAACATCGATCCCTGATTGGTTTCAATTAGGTAAGCATACCATTTTAATCATCATATGCCATATTGACCATATGTTTATTTCATGTAGGTCCTCTAATCACACATCTTAAATCACAACTAGTTCCCAATAGTTGTGATCAATTTTATTGATCCTATGTGGGTCTCATTCTTGATCGAGTTAAGATCACATAATCACAAATTTATGATGCAATATATACATGGTAGCATAGTTAGTATTTAAAATATAATTTAAACCTATAAATGTAAATATCTAAAAATCAATATTCAATAATAAATATCTCGTCATGTGTAAGGTTTAGGGTGGTCCTTAAACCATATATTTATCACTTATCTTGATCTGATCATGATTCATGACTAACTAGAAAATAATACGGTGGTTTGGGGAATTTTTATTTATCTATTATTTTTTTTGGGAGGGGATTTTCCAGCAAGATCACAACTAGGCTAATAGTTGACCAGATAATTTTGGTTTGACTGGATTGGCTGCACAGGCTACAGCTGGAAAAAACGTAGCAGGACAAGAAGGTAAAATTGATGATTAGATTCCATTATTCCTGATGTTCCTCACTCCCCAAAGTTCAAAATTTAATAAAAGAAATAAAAGAAGGAAAAAAAAAAAAGTTTGCTGCTTCTGTATAGATTACTTAAAATAAAATGCCCTTTGTTAAAGTAGTGACAGGAGATATTATAGCCTGCACTGCCACCACACACTACTCTTTCATCCCTCTTAATCAGGTCCTTACACGTGTCCCCCTTGTGGTCCGGCAACCCAGATCAACGTATCTTAAGAAATTCTTTTATATTTCTGAAGTACTAGCTAAATCAATTCTAATAATGAAATAACATTTTGTGTAAAAATGAGAATTAAATATTAAGTGATTTTTGCTTAAAATATCACTCTGTTATTAAATATAAAGTAATATTTGCTATTGTTCTAGTAATCACTTGATTATTGGACTCATCACTTTTATTTTGATTATAGCTAGACGTGATTGATATACTTATAATTATACAATAGTTATTCCATAATATTTGCTTTCATTTGTGTTATCATTCAATTAGTCAGCTAATTGATGTGAAGCATGTTGATGATGCAAACCATAACACAAATTTCTCTTTGACTCGGGACATAGGTTGAATGGTTTAGAAGGAAGATTTGGTGGGGTCCACACTTTGGGAACCATGATGATCAGTGACTGAGGTTGATGAAGGATGATGGAGGTTAGGTGCACATAATTGAGGATTCTAAAAAGAAATGAAAGAGGGTTAGTTGGCACCGAGTTAAATGAGTGTGTAACAGCAAAGACAGAGAGAAAGAAAGAAGGGATATGTTACTTAGAACAGTTGGCAAATGTGTCAGTAAAAATAATAATAATAATACTAAAGAAGTATGTTTGTTAATGAATACATAGGGAGAGCAAGCTTGGCCTTCAAGAGAAGAACCTCTCGAATCCAATCTCAACACACTTTGAAAGCAAAATACACAGTCACAAACACACACCCCCTAAAGAAAAGGAAAGGGACTTAATTAAAATATTGATTAATTAATAAAGATGATTCATTTAAACTGAAAAAATAATAATTATTACAAGGAGTAAAGTGTAGGAGGAAAGAACACTTAAAAAAGAAAAGGTGATTAGGTTATTCTGCTAATGCAATAATTTACCAACAGGAGCAGTTGGCAGTAGTTAGTGTGTCTTTTAAAATGATACATGTCACCTTATAGCTTGGGCAGGTAACCATAGCAAAAGGGCCTAACACTCTATGAGTCTTTCTATTTTTTTTCCTTTTGGTTTTTTTTTTAAAATCTTTCTAGCTTATAGTAGCTCTTAAGGGGTTGCCTGTAATCTATAAAAGTTTGATTCTTATGCAACATTTTGATGTTTTATGCTTGGTACCCCCAGTTGGTGAAATTGGTTTTTTTGATGTGTAGAATTTTAATTTCGGCATTTGATGCTTCCCTGGTGATAGGGGTCAGACACAACACAACCCCAAGTAAAAGGGTACCACTGTGCTAAAATCCTGTCCCTATCAGTTTCATCAGTCATAGCAGGATTTGAGTTAGAATTTGATGCCTTTGGTCTTTTCTTTGTTCTTGGATTCCCATCATAGGATTTAATAGCAAGAGTTTCAGCAGCCCCTCCTGTCCTTTCTTATTTCTAAATCCAAAAAAGAAAAAACAAAAGATTGAACAAGAATACCACTTGTTTGTTCAATGTTTTGTTTTGGAGCTTCAACACACCTTAGTGATGACTATCTTTGCTTAATATCAATCACATTGATGCTGGTTTTTCTGGTGGAGTGGAGATCTTACTTGTTGTTGTAGTTGTGTGGACAAAGGAGAAAAGGGAATCTGCTTTACTTGCAGTTTGATGAGCTGTGAGCTAATCCCATTGTTTGTCTATTATGTCCCCTTTATGCTCTGAAGACTGAAAGGTTCACTTTCTTGTCTGAGAGGAAGCATTTTCCCCCTTTTTTTTCCTCAGCATTGTGGTATTCGTAATAGACTTGAAAATTGAATCCAAGGGTCTTTGAAGGGAAGAGGGTAACAACCTGGTCACTGACTAGTAAGATTATATTCCCTTTTACTTTTTCATCTATGCTACACTGAAGGGTTTTCTTTTACTTTAACTTCCTCTCAGTCCTATAAAGCTGCCAAGCTATTTTGTTCCTTGTTTAGTCCTGCAAGATATCTCTCCAGCCAACTTAGTCAAAATTCACTTTCCCCTTTAATCATATGCATCTGTTTATTTCTTCTTATATCACATATGGATATTATAGATGCAGCACTTGTCTGATCAAGCTGGTTGAGTCAGGATTGTGCTAATTGGTTGATACACACACACACACACACACACACACATATAAATAATAGGTCACTTTCTTGGGTTATAGCTGTTTTAGTCACTGTTGAATTCAGATGGGGGGTCATGAGAATGCCATGGGGTTTCAACATGGAAATGAGAGCATTCTGACTTGTCCATCATCTGGTTTGAGTACAAATGTCTCAGAAATGGCTATTAGTTCTGTGTCTATGGCTAAGCCTTCAGATTCACCTAACCCTTTCCTCGTTGCTCCTTCTGCTTGGGATCCACTTGTTTCCTTGAGCCAGGCTCAAACTTTTGGAGGCTCCTCAATGGTTTCTCATAGTGAGATTGGCAACTCTTCTTACCCTCTTGTTTTGGAGAATCAAGGAATTAGCAGCACCACTCACCTTGTTCAGTATATGTCTGACTCAAGTCTTGAGGGCATGGTCCCAAAAGTTCCCTCCTATGGAAATGGAAGCTTCTCAGAAATGGTTGGCCCCTTTGGCCAAATGGGGTCTGGTGATATAGCTAACATGGGGTATAGACCAAGTTATAATCACAGCAAGGATGCTGGAACGGTAAGAGCTTCAATAAATGAACCATCTCGGGTTGATGATTCAACTACTGAAGAGGGTGCCCCAGGATCTGCACCTAGTGGAAATAGAAGAAAACGTGTGCCTGATCATGATCCTGCTTTCAGTCCAAACAAGGTTTGTTATGTTATGTCAATGCCTTTTTAGGACTTTATCTGACTGCCTTGTTTATGTGATTTAGTGAGCTAATGGATGAAATGCTTTGTAACAACATCTGATTAGAATTCTGAGGGTGATGGGATGAAAGATTCTCCTAGGAGGAGCTCTGATGGTGGTAAAGAACATGAAAAGAAAGCAAAAGTTGAGCAAAATACAAGTGTAGATTTGCGCGGTAAGCAACTGGCGAAGCAAGCTAAAGACAATTCTCAAAGTGGAGAAGCTCCCACAGAAAATTTCATTCATGTGAGAGCTAGGAGAGGTCAAGCTACAAACAGTCACAGCCTTGCAGAAAGGGTAACAACCATCTTGCTACACTGTTTGTTAACAAGCCAAGCAACTCATTTCATTTTAATAGTGAACTTAGTTATAGGACTTTTTGGTTGCAGGTGAGAAGAGAAAAGATTAGTGAGAGAATGAGATTGCTACAAGAACTTGTTCCAGGATGCAACAAGGTGATTTTGATTGATGTGGTTGTGTTATGATATCTCATAATCATGAAACTCTGATGATGTATACTAATTTCCTGGTGTGTTTGATTTCTCTTTAGATAACTGGCAAAGCAGTAATGCTTGATGAGATTATAAACTATGTGCAATCTTTGCAGCAACAGGTTGAGGTATGACAAATGTGCCATATTTCAAGTATTCAATTTATTACTCAAAACTTAATGTCAATCTGGTTTCTACTTTGCACATGCTTCATTCCCAAAAATATTAAAAAAAGCAACAATAGTAACCAACTTGCAAAATAATATAAAGGAATTAACCATTTCAATATTTTCACTGAATAATGCATATTAAGATATTTCTTAATGACTAGTCAATAACACAATTTCAAAGACTCAATTCTATTATCATGGTTATTTGGCTATTCAACTAATTTAGAAAAGTTTTGCAGTTTTTGTCCATGAAACTTGCCACAGTGAACCCAGAACTAAGTTTTGATGTAGAGCGGATCCTGTCCAAGGATGTAAGTCAAGTTCTTGTAACATGTTAGCATGGTTTTCGAGTTCCAAACGGAAGTCCAAGCACACTAGTAATCCTTTTGGTCCATTTACTATTTTCAGTACACAAAATTACTCTGACTTCATTTCTATGTTATTTAGATTCTCCAGTCACGCATAGGACACGGAATTGGCGGATATGGTCCTGGTATCAGCTCCTCTCACTCATTCCCCAATGGAAGTTTCCTGGGAACAGTGGCTGGCATCCCTAGTACATCAACACAATTCCCTCCTTTGCCTCAGGTAAAAGGAGTTAACATCTTTGAACAAACTATTCCTTAGCTTTTTTGCCTGTGAAAATACTGATACTTGTATATGCAGGCTGTTTTGGACCATGAGTTCCAAAGCCTCTATGGAATAGGGTATGATTCTAGTACAGCACTTGACAATTTGGGACCAAATGGTAATCGGCAGAAACACTTTTTGTTTGTTTGAAAAGTTGTCCATATTCATTTCCAGTTTTCAGTTTTAATTACAAAAATGTCACCTTATTTTCAATTTGTTCTTTGTTCTCAAGATTTTGTGACAGAAATAGTGAAGACAATAAAACCTCATTTCTTGTTTCCACTATTTCCTTCGTAAAATCATAAAAACAAAGGACAATTCGAAGACAAGGTGGCTTTTTCATAATTAAAACTGAAAACAGAAACCAAACAGGCTCCCCATGTCTTCTTTCTTCTAATTCGTTGTCATGTTAACCAGGGCGATTGAAAAGCGAGTTATAGTGAGTGGAACATTAAGGCCTTGCTTCTTCGACACTTTCAAGTTTTCCTCTTGACTGCACAACAATTTAACTGAAGTTCAAAGGAAGGGAAAATATAGACAGGATGGAAGAAAAATAAAATTTTTAGTTGTATAGGATCTTCAATACCTAACTGTTGGCTCTTCGAATTTTTAGGAGAAGATGACTTGGTAGTTTTTATCAATTGGAAAATGATAGTTACACATATTATGAGAAGGTATGTGTAAAAAAATTTGGATAATTCAGAACAAGTTTCAGTGGTGTTATCTAATGACATGGAGGGCAAGTATTTGAGGAGCATGGGAGAAGTAAAAGTGTGTGCAACTATCATTAGTTCATTACTCTTTTATGAATTATGTATAGAGTTGTCAGGCGTTGAATTTTTTGAAGCTCAATTGTTTCAACTAGTGTTGCATATTTAGATAATGTGTACTTTTTGCAAGGGTTTCTGGTTGTCCTTGTCTTCTGTGTTTTTTGGAAAGAACATGCAATGAATGAAATGCCTCTAAGAGATTGTTTTGAGTAGATCTTGCTTTTAAAAATGGCCTCATTAGTGTTTCTAACAGACTAACACTTTCCTTCCATTTTTGTGTCAATGAACTGAAAGTGTGATTTTAAGTCTAATTGGCAGAAAAGAATCACTTCTACGAATGAAGGTGCCGGCAAAGTTGAAATATTAAGTGATAAAAGAAAGCATGCAAGGTAAAGGAAAGTGAAACCAAAAGAGCTTTATTTATAAATCTTTCATGAAAGCATGCATTAATATTGAGTTGTGTTATGCATAGATACAGCAAAACTTCCAACATCCTTTCATATTCACAATTGATCACACTTATATTTTATTTTAGCATTTTAAATATATTCAAAGGCTATGTGCAAGCGGGAGTATGCGGATAGGTCAAGTACAAATATATTTACTATTAATGATTAAAACTTTAGGCCGAGAGAAGTTCGTCTCAATCTAGTTTAGAGTCAAGTCATGCCTTAGAATCTATTGATATTTACAGAGACACTTACAAATTACGAACTAACAAGGAAATCTTGAGAATTGAACCAAGCCATGGCGATGGGTAGACCAAGTGAGCTAATCCCGAATTGCAGTGTTAGATACCATTTAGGAAGCACGTTATCATATGCTTTTATTTAAAAGAGTTAATGTTCATTTTAGTTCCTCACTTTTTATTGTTGAGTCATTTTAGTCCCTGACTTTTAAAATAGGTCAAATTAGTCCCTAACATTACAAAATATGAGTCATTTTAGTCCCTTAACTAAATTGTAGTTAATTTTCTATCAATTAAATGATGATTGATAACATTAAGTGATACCTTGACATACCATATGTCATCTAAAGTAGAATATATTTTAAAATGACTTATTTTGATATTTAAAATTATATAAAATAAATCATTTAAATATTCATTATACATCATAAATTGACTTATTTTATACAATTTTAGATACCAAAATAAACTATTTTAAACTCTATTACACTTTAGATGACACATGGTATAATAATATGTAACTTAATGTTACATATCATCATCTAATTGATAAAATGTTAAATAAAAGTGAAACAAGGGACTAATTTGACTCACATTTTGTAATATTAGGGACTGATTTGACTCGTTTTAAAAGTCAGGGACTAAAATGACTCATGAGTGAAAAGTTGGGGACTAAAATGAGCATTCACTCTATTTAAAACTGAATTTCCTTCTCAACACAGCCGGGTCGCGTTTTCATAGCTAATGCTTCAATTGCAGAATCATGAATATATTCATTGATATTATCTTCTTACTAGTGATGACAGTAAAAACATCTCAATGGGATGTGAAACGATAGCAATTTACATCATGAATCCTGTGTGTTGTGTCATTTATTTTTTGCCTCGTATATTATTCACTCAATTTTGGGGAGAGCAGAGGCCAAAGAAAATCCCTTGATCTTGTTTGTCCGTTGTTGCTGCTCTAACTTGATCTTGATTCTCTATTATCATAAACTAAGAATGTGCGAGGAGCTTCGACCCCGTAACAAAGAAACAACTAAATGAAAGCAAGAAAGAGGAATTAATGTTCATTTTAGTCTTGCGTATGCGAGTCAGCTTTGGTGTATGAAGTTTAAAATTTGACTAATTGTTCTCTAATCCTATAATTGTGAATTACATTAGTATTGAATAAATGCTAAGAAATTATTTAATTAATTTGAGACAATTATTATTTTAATGGACTAGTTTGATTTTGACGTGACAAATTCGATTTAATGATTTACATATAAGGGATTAATATGAATTATTTATACTTTAATTAACATGATTTACAATTACAAAGTTCAGGACTAATTATGAAACTCTAGATACCAATACGACTCACAATTAATCATATTTTAAACTTCATACACTAATACAACTCGTGCACAATTTCAAAGACTAGTATGCAATCAAAGAAAGAGATTTTGAAAGGATGTAAGTTATTGAGGTGAAGAACTTTATTGAGAAAGAATGAATGTCACAAGTATTGACTACAAGCCAAATTCACAATTATAAACTGTGAGCCATCAGAAACTAAAACATAATAACTGAATGCTAACTACAATCTAGTTGCTTGAAGTCTTTGAAGTATCTTCTGCAGCACTTAACCCATGCAGGCTGAAACTAAGATTTTTTTTTTCTGTATCTTGTTCGAGCTGCAACTGAGGTATTGGGCTTGCACCTTCTCTGTTGGACTTGTGTTCTTCACTCTTCATTGTGAGGCCGTGACATTCTCCTTAACATGACTAACTCCAAAATTTGAATTTGACCAAATGAAAAAATTTTGAATTTTAATCACAACAAAGAAGAAAAGAAAATTGATTCTTAACATCACAAAGAAAAATTTATTCATAAGCAAGGCCTTGTACAGATGGCAATGCACAGCCTTTGTGAAGTATATGAAGTGAGTAGTCATAGGTTTAGACTCATGGGTTAAGTTCTAAAAAAATGATATGTACTCAACACAAAGCAGATCAAAGTGCTACTGTTGCTGCTGCAGCAGTAGCATCATAATAGAAATTTATGAACATTATATATTAAAAATTTAGTGTATAGGCGACTTCTATATCACGGGTGCATAACTCAGTTAGTCCAAACACCATAAAGTAAAAGAAAATTACTCACCACATAATAAATTAATTATATAGCCCATCATGATCTTTCACCTTCACTACAATTTTAATACATTAATTGATGTATGAAGTATTGAATGTTACAAAATAAAACTTACTCTGAAAATGTGTAAGAATTTCTATATTTCACACTAAAGCAAGAGTGTCCCATCATAAAATAATGACAAAAAAAAAATGCAATATTAACGGTCAATATAAATAATAATAAATTTTACTGCAATAAAATTTATATTTTCTCTTTCATTAGGTAAGAATCTCATCCCATGCTAGCCATACAAACAGAAGAATATCTGCATCCAAAGGCAGAGGCAGCATGTGAAATTATGTCCATCTGAAAAAGGACAATAGCACCATCGGTTGCTCATTTAATTTTGAGCGCGCTCATTAGCCTTCCATTCAATTAATAGGAGAGGCCAAACAACCAACCCATCCCTTTCAGTATTTTAGACATGTAACTGTCTTTATTTAATGACATTTGTTTTTATATATTATTGTTTTTCTTTTTCTTTTTCTAATAAAAGTTTAGATGGAGAGAAAAGCTCATCCCAGTCCAGGGTTAGGACATGTCTCTGATCTCATTGAGCACTTACAAAGATATTTACAAATCATCTACTAATAGAGAAAATCTGATAATCAAACCCAACTCATTGTGATGCACTCCCATGCATTTAGTTCATCTCATCGTGAATTAAACTCAAAAAAGGAAAGGAAAAATAAAAAAACTAACAGGGCCTGCAATACACCAACACCTGACCCCATGATGTAGCCTCACAAAACCATGTGTCACTGCCAAATGCCTTGCTATTGAAAAAGGGAGTTAGGGTATATGTGTTATGCAAGAGATTAAATTAAGTGCTTTCACTCCAACATTAGGCATAACATTAAAAGCCTCATTAATATCTTTCTAACTGTTCCCACAAGCATGGGTTGGAAAGCAAGGCAAATAGCAGTTTGGATTTTATCGAATTTGTAGTGACTCCTTGCCTCTCGCATTATGGACAAGTTTGTCCATTATTGCCTTGAATGAATGTTGAATAATGGTGATTCACTAACCACCCAAAAATGGGTTTTTGTCATTCTTTCTTTATTTGTCATACTAAGCAACCGTTTGAAATTGAAATAGAATATGAAAAAGGAAAGCAGAACAAGCAAACATCAATGAGGGTGATTGATGGTTGTCGAAAAAAGTTGGTTATTTTCATTTCTAAGGGTTCAAATATATAAGGCAATGAGAATGGTGGTCCGGGTATTGACCAAAAAAAAAATAGTGGTCCGGGTATGGATCTTCTAATATTACTTTCCACATGACCATATCACAAGAAGAGGAAAATAGATTTTTTTGTTTAAAAAATTGAGGTTAATAGAGAGTGTTGTTATATTGTCTTAATAATCAAATAGAGTAGTTTTAAAACTTGTAACCATCATTTACCCCCTTAATTAAACCTACGGCATGTAGAGTAATTAGCCACTCTATTAATGATGGATACTCTAAAAGACCAAAAAAATATTGTTTTAATAATCAATTTAAAAATTCTCTGTAATTCAAAATCTCACATACAAGGGGTGTTTAATAACCCATTCTTTTGCTTTTTTTTTTTTTTTTGCTTGACATGTCGCCAACCACAATAGGCATCCGTGATAAATTTTCGAAATCATGGATAATTAAAAAACTGAGTAATATTATACATTCAGAAAAATATATCTGAAATTTTTGATAAAAAATAATCATGATTATTAGATGAAATAAAATGTATCACCTATTAGTTGATCTAAATATTAACAACTATGATATATCATTTTGAATACAAAATTCTGACAAATTTTCTAATTTTCTAGCATTTTCATAATTTAAAATATTTCAATCCTATTTTACCCCATTAATTATTTGGACCAAATTCTGCAAATACTATTGTTGAAATGTATTTTCCTTTATACAATATTTAATTATTATTATATATTTGAAATTCCAAATTAGAAGAATTCATAAGTGCATCATTCAGAAAGATTTAGCATTTCTATTTTTGTATGACAGTACCGCGAAAGATGGAACCCAATATTTTGGTGAATCAACTCTTTCAAATAGTTACATCCGCCACAGTAAAGTGTAACGATACATACAGGTACATCCATGTGCATTGAATGCTATGAAAGCAACCATGCCATGAATGCTGTTTGAGTAACAAAATATCCTCTTACTACTCAACCAAAATATCGTTCTAATTAAAAAATTTTGCTTAGATATTAGAATTTGAAAATTGAAAATTTCTTGGATGCTCCAAGATTAAAATAATACATTTACTCTATTCTATTTAATAGATAACACATCAATTATTTCATTAAATATACAAGAAAAATAAAAGACAATAACTAAATCAATGTGTCATTTCTTAAATGAATCGGCACAAATACATTCTTTTGTTCTCAAAATACATAAATATTTATCTTTGTTAATTACTCCTGCATGATATGTGCAACTATAATTACTCCTATTACAGTTTATGTTTACTTTTATCGTAAGTGTCCTTGTCATTTTATCATAACTCCTTTAATTACTTCTATTGAGAATGTAATGATGTAAACATTACATCATAACTTTTTAATCTCAACAAAAAATTTAAACCAAGTGCATGGGACCACATTAAATTTTTTTACTATGATCACGAAATATTCGGGATGCCTTTGGTCATCCAAGGACAAAAACAAGACAATTAATCAATTCCAACTCCTCTACTAGTGAGGACTGAGGAAGTAGACAAAAGAAAAAGGTTTAAGTAATAAATTTGCACTGTTTTTCATTCCAAGCGGTGGAGCATTCAGGAACTATACACAAAGGATCATGTTTTGACTTTGCACTGCAACTAAAGCTTTTCCCAATTGAGGTTCTAAGTTTAAATTGACCACAAATTTTCTTACAAAAGAATTTATCCAACAAAGAAAAAGAATCAACATGAAATTACAAAAGTGGGGGAAAAAATGGTGAACTTACATATGGAAAAGCCACAACTAGCTTCTTCTATTGTACCCTTTTTTCTTCCAAATCAAAGCCTTCTTTTTATGTGTCCATAGGAACAGAATTGAGGGTCTTCTATAGGGACCAATTTGGATAAGGTGCTTCTGCATAGGGGAATGGCTTGGTCCTTAGTTGTTTGCAATGGATAAAAATTCATGCATGTATCTTTACATATTATAGGGTCCTATCTTTTTCTTTTCTTTTTCTTTTTTTCCCTTCTTTTTAGATTCAATCAACTTGTTCACCAATCAAGTCTAGACCAACTAAAAGGAATGACACGCCTTGGAATAGCAAGAAGTAGAAGTGTATTCCTTGAGCTGAAAGAAGACTCCTTGCTGAAGCTGTTAGAAGCAAAAAGGCCAAAGCAAGCTCCTTCATATATATTCTGTTATGCTTCTTTTTCTTTGATGCAATTTTCTGCTGTCTTTGGATTTCTTCCTTCATTTCTGCAAGATCAGGTTCTGATGCCCCTCTTTGATGATGATGATGCTTCGGTCCTTTCTCGGCCAAGGAAACAAGATCGCCCTCTGATGACCGGCCGGATTTCTTGGTGACAACCCACTCATATGCACTGCCAAGCTGGAATAGGCCAGAGATCATGGCATTGAACTTTGTGACTGACATTGTGTTCTCAAAGAGAAGGTAAGGGACTATAAAGGGGAAGCATTTTGGAGCTGGAAGGATGTTAAGGAATGACATGCTGGCAGGGATGTAACAAACAACCCAAGCAGGAAGCTCAGCTTCTGGTACAAACATTGTCATTGGCAGGATTATACAGAACAATGTAAATGAATAGAAGGGTAGTATCAATTTTCTAAGGAGAAAGAAGAGAAATATCATGTTGAATTTCTTCCATATGCTTATCTGCAAGAACATAATTTGCACCAACATTACATAAGCGCTAGCAATCAATGTTAAGGTATATTTGATAGAAATTAATTTTGATAAACTGTCCATGTAAATTATTTTACAAGATCAACCAATCACATTTCTCCACGTGTGTGACTTTTGGAATAATAATTGTAAAACCAATTACTTTGGCTAACGTGGCGGTATATAATTGGATGTTTGTGTAGAAGATTTTTACACTACTAACAGTTATCAAAATTAAATCCATATTTCATATTTGATATTATCATATAAGCAAGGTATTAACTTGAGATATGCAAAGTACATACCTTAGCGCGTATGATGTCAGGCAAACAAAGGCGAAACAATTGCATTGGACCAGAGTGCCATCTATGCTGTTGTTTCCTATAAGCTTCATAAGATTCTGGTAGCTCACACTGGCACTGGAAGCAGTAACAACTTCCAATTAGCCTAGTAAAATAATGACTTGGCAATAATAAAATTTTGTAACATTTTGATATAAATTAGTGCAGTGAGGTAAACCTCAACATCATTGAGGAAAATGAATTTCCAGCCATGAAGATGAGCTCGAACAGCGATATCCATGTCCTCAACAGTGGTCCTCTCCAGCCAACCACCGGCATCCTCCAAGGCCTTAATTCTCCACACTCCGGCTGTTCCATTGAACCCAAAGAAGTTAAGGAAAACCCCATTCACTTGCTGTTCAACCTCAAAATGGAATGCCAAATTAATGTTCTGCAATCTTGTTAGCAGGTTCTCATCCTTGTTCACAAAAGACCATCTTGCTTGAACAAGTCCTAATTCGTCGTTATCCTGTGTAAGAATCACACCAAATGAACAAATTGACTATAATAGACACATCCATCTAACACAGTCATCCATTGAAATTACATATAAGACAAAAAGATACATCATGCTAAATTTCTAGTAAGTAGCAACTGCATTGAATGAATCAATCAATCACCTTAAAATGAGGAACTGTTCTTTTAAGGAAATCAGGAGTGGGCTGAAAATCAGCATCGAAAATTGCAACAAACTCGTAGTCTTTCACATAGCTACAACTCATGGCAGATTTCAAGTTACCAGCCTTATAACCTTCCCTGATCACCCTATGCCTGTAAACAATGTTGGCACCTTCTTGTTGCCATTTCTGAACCTCCTCATTGATCAAAGACTGTGTTGTTGGGTCATCAGAATCATCAAGAACCTGAATCAGCAGCTTGGACTTAGGCCAATCCAAATTGCAAACAGCGGCAATTGATTGCTGATAAACCTTCACAACACAACACAACACCCCATCAACTTAATTAGATCAACAAAACTCCACCAAATAAATAAAAAATGGTAAAGATACACACATTAAGGCATGTTTGAAAATTGACTATATTGGGAATACAGGGCAGGCCAGTGTACACGACTCCCACCTGACAGGACCTCCAAATAA
Organism: Dalbergia cultrata; assembly: GCA_031216105.1. Lineage (NCBI taxonomy): Eukaryota > Viridiplantae > Streptophyta > Magnoliopsida > Fabales > Fabaceae > Dalbergia > Dalbergia cultrata. Next base: position 4,590,909 of record CM062352.1, read on the forward strand.
AAAAAAGCAGCTACTTTGCAGTTTTGCCCAGACTCACCCCTCACACAGTATATTGGACTTATAAGTGCTTAATTTTCAAAAAGCTATTTTGAACCTAAAATAAGCTTAATCCAAGCACACCCTTTAGCATATCATGATTGATGTCTTAATTACCTCTCTTTCATTACACATGGGAATCTGAACTAGCACCATAGGGAAGAACCCTTTGTCCCCAGATTCAAGATCCACATCAGAATCACCTTCAGCAGCAGCAACAACAGGCTTGATCTTCTTGAACCTGATCCAGAAACACCCCAAGCAAAGCACAAGCCTGTCCAAGCTCTGAACAAGGAACAGCACAATGCACACATTGGCAAGGAACTGCAATGGTGGAGCAAGGTACTCCACACGGATCAAGACCCACCTAGTGTAAACCCAATCAAACACACCCTTAACCCCAAAAGAAGAATTTGATGATGCCAACAAGAAATAATGCTCCAGCTGAAGATGGGTTGCACCAAAGTTCCAACCTTTAAAGTAAGCAGCAACCTCAAAACAAAGCAACAAAACAGAAAGCCAAAGGAACAACTTGATACAAGAATAGAACCTTGCTTTAACTTTATGGTTCTCTTTCTCTCTTTCATTGTCGTTTTCAGAGTCTGTTCTTCCAGAAGCTACACGTCGTTTAACTGAAGAAGCAAGGAATAGCAATGCAGGGGGAAGAGAGGCTAAACAACCTGCTGCTTTGTGTGCTTTGAGGAGAAGAACCCATGTTAGCTGCTTTGCATTTTTCCCTCTTGCTTTGTCACTTATTGGAAGTGCTGTACTTGAAGTTTGCGTAGTTTTTGTTGTTGTGATGATGAAGTCTTCTTCAGAAGGAGATTCAAGTTCAACCATGGACCAGTTTGGATTCTCCATTTTCACCACCACAGGAGTTCCTACGCTATGGTGGTGGTTCTCTTTACCAAACAAGTTGAACAAAGGTGCCATTTTTTTGTTACTCTCAGAAGAAAAAAGAACCAACAGAAAATAAAAAGACAACTTAGGAAAATGTCCCCTTTTTTTTATTAAAGTTGTTGTGGTTGAGATAGAAGAAGAATGAGAAAAGGGTTGTTAGGAGTTTGATGTCATTGTTGTGTGTGTGTGTGTGTGTGTGTGAGAGAGAGAGAGAGAGAGCGGGAGAGAGACGCGTGGTGGACGAAGAAGAGTGAGGCGTCTCAAAGGGGTGGTGACATTGGGAGTGAACTTATATGTGAGTAATAGTTTGGTTCAGAAAGGAAGAGTAAGAGGAAGAGGAAGTGAATGAGGAGTTAAAAGGGAAGAGAAAGAAGTACAAATAAAAAAAGAAGAGGAGAGAGAGAGAGAGAGAGAGAACAGTGTTGTGAACATGGCAGGAAGAGTCCAAAACCGGTTCCATCCAATTCCAGCTTGCAACAACAGGAGAAGGAAGAAGTGAAGTCAGAGAACCAAAGTATATGGTGCAAGATATAGAGAGGGAGAAAAAATTTCCTTTTTTAAAGTGCCCTATATTCTATAAGTAACCAAAACAATTGTGTTCAAAATTATCAAACGTTTGATAATTTCATAATTACATTAAAAAAAATATTAATATAGACTCAAGTTTATCTTAAATTTTATATATGTTACGATCTCAATAAATATTTTTATAATATTTATATATTTTTAATTTTAAATTATATTTTAAATAGTTAATATATTGTTACATATAAAATTCACCGTAAACTCAACACTATATTATTATTACCCTTAAAAAAAATTAATTAAAGTGAGGGATAACTAAGCTATATTGATTCAAACCCACAAGAATATCTTTTAAGTATGAGATTCTATTCCTAGGTTAGGTTTAGAAAATTTCACCTATCTACTCTCAGAAAAAAGAAAACAGTAAGAGATAGTAATAATTTAGAAATATGAAATATTAAGCATTAAATAAAATGTATCATCATTTGTCTCTCTTTTTTTTTTTTGTTATGTGTCTAGTTAACAATGTTTGTTAAATTGGAAATAGATTTATATATAGAAAAAAAATCCAATACTTCATAATTATATATATATATAATATAGTATAAAATTAGATTCCACTAAATTTATTTCAAATATACTCACTTATTTTTTGGATGACATAAATTTAATATTATAGTTAGATATATTTATAATGAAATTGGATTCTACTAAAATTGTTAGTTATATTTTCTTATTTCTACATTTACTAATTTTACTATGACTGTATTTAAATATAACTATATAGGTAATTAAATCTGTATTAACGGAAAAAAAAATTTCAGTAAAAAAATTAAATAAATAAAAAGAACAGAAGACGGGAAAGGTACCGTAACGAAAAAGCTAATAGATTTGCTCATTCAGATCTTGCTCTTTGAAATATAGAAATACTCTTCCATCACAGCAATTACACAATGTACCACTTAAGGCGACAATTGGTAAAAATGGACAAAATCTAGTAGTAACACACACGAATTTAGGCCTTATTTTTTAACCACCAACTTCCATTAATTTTCAATAACATTCACAACAACCCCACAAGTGGAACTTCTTTTACAATTTTTTGAGATTTTTTTTAAAAACAAATGCTATCTTTCTTGCTTCTTTCTCTTTAAGCATTTGAAAATTACAGATATATGCTGCTTTTTGAAATTGAAAGCTACAACTTTTGGCCCTTCTTTCTTCATTCGTTTTTTGGTGGGTCTCCATTCTTGCTGCGTGAAACATGTTTATGTGAAAAAAAAAATGGGTGACTTATTATTCACAATGGTAAATAATTAAGAAGTGGGTTAATGAAATTTAATCAATCATACCTGAAAGCAGAGTTGGAGAAATTAAAATATGTGATCATATGTTATCTATTATTATTAACAAAAAAATAAAACCAATGTGCCAACAAGCCTTTTTTTAAATAATAAAAGTTTAGATTAAAGAAAAAGTTTGCTCTAATCTGGATATAATTTTTTTAACTCATTTCATTTACGAAAAAAATAATAAACTCATTTATTGCTCATAGAAATATTTATAAATCTTCTACTATAAGTGCTCAAAGATTAAATTCAAATTATAACGCCGCATGGAAAAAAAACATCAACCAGGTGAATCGATTCCATTAGAATATTGTGCCAACAAGTCTAAAAAGTGTCTGGTAAATAAAATTTTTAAATTCAAATTTGGTATTAGTGTTAATTTCTGGACTCTGGAGGAAGGATGCATGGTCTCATTCATTTTTCTAAGAGAATTTTTTTTTTTTTTTTGTTGTCGGCGGAGGAAGGGAAAGTAGTGCCCTTTACTCAAAGCCCCCGATCAGCTTATTTTCGTTCCCCTTTTTAGCTTTCCACACGCGCCCTTACTCAAGAGTGTGACCAACACGTTAATTATTTAGGGATCTATTAAATAAGTCAAATATAAAGATGATAAATATATTAAATTAATTTAATATTATTTTAAAATTATTAAAATATATATTTTTAATTGCTCATTATTTGTTTTTTATTTTTATAATTCATCATTATTTGTTGCTTTCAGCTATTACATTAGTTTTTATCATAAGTGTGATTAGTTTCTAAAATTAATACTATGTTACGTGTCTTTTAGGCAATGCATGATTAAAAGATAATTAATAATAATTTAAATTGTTTAGATTTTACAATCTATGTGTTTAAAATTTATTTTAATTGATAATAATTATTGAATTTAATAATATATAAACATTGTTTTATAAATTAATAAATTTAATATAAAATCAATAATAATTAATTAAATTTAACATTCCTAACCCTAGTTACCTCTTTATATAAACTATATAACCTCCCTATTCCATCTCCATATTCATATTTAACACAGTATTTAACATTTCCACTCCACTCGTGTTCCACACTAAATGCAAATCAAAAGAATTCTAAAAAAGAAAAAACACACCTAAAAATTATGAATAACCGTGAGGTTAGGGCGGGTTTTTACTCAATTCAACCACATCCCATACTAGATAAAATAAGTCTCAACTTGCCCCATCCCTACCCGCAGGTTTTACAAATTTAAATCCATCTACCATAGGTACTACTCGCCTTCATTATTTTTTAAAAAACCTGTAAAATTATCTTAAAATCTTAAAAATCAAATAAAAAAATAAAATACAACCAATGTTAATAGTTAAATTATAAAGTAGAAATCATCAATACCAAAAAATAACAGAATATCCTTAATAGAGAAAACAACTAATTACTCATTGTCGTTTTAGTGTATTAGGGTTAGATAATTTTTATATATATATATATATATATATATATATATATATAAGGTGCAAGGCGGATTCACCCTAAACACACACATAATATATTAATAATTATATATTTTTTAAATATCTATAAGGTGCAAGGCAGATTCACCCTAAACCCACACTCACCCCAATCTACAGGTAAAACCCTTCTCACTTCTATCGTCCCGCACCAGGGTGGGTTTTTGCGTGTAGGGTTGAAATTGTCATCCCTACTAAAAATACAGAACTAGACTAATCAAATTTAAAAACAAAAATGTGTAGAAAAATTATTTAAAAAGGGTAAAATATCATCATAATGATTTACCATAATAACAAGAAAAGTTGCAGTGACAGAAAAAAGATGCTGATGAGAATTAAATACAAATATAGAGAGAAAATAGAGAAATAAAAGTTTTATTAGTAGGGAGAAATAATTTTTCATTGGTTAATTCAAATTTTTGGCATTAGTTATACATAAAAAAGGGGTAGAAGATTGAAGTAATTGATTGTAATTGATTAATTCAAATTTTAAACATTAATTATCCTACTAATTATATATTCTCTATCATTCATATTTATTAAAATTATAAAAGAAAATCTGCATTTAAATTAGTCTTTTTAAATACAATAAGTTTTTAAGCCACTAAAATTGATCTAGTGGTGAGGTTTAGGTGCCATGTAAATGATTTTAGGTTTAAACCTCATTGCAATCAATATAATTTTTGAAGTACAAAAAAATATATAGTGAGTTTTTGTTTTAAGATTCTTTTGATTGAGGGACATTTTTTTGGCCATAAGTTTTCAATAAACACTTCTATATTATAATATGTATTGATAGTTTTTTTTTCAATATTTTTTAAAGCTCTAGCTTTAGTTTAAATATTTTTTTATGGCAAAGACACAATTGAAATACAAAATCTCGACATAACTTTTCTTGTTATGGTAGATTGGGAAAAAAATATGCATTGAAGGATATTATGAAAACTATTAAAAATTACTTTTTAAAATATTTAAATAATTACTTTTTAATGTCTAATTTTTTGGGAGAATTTTAAATGATAAAATCGAATTAAGTAAAATAAATAATAATTCTTATTAGCAACATATTGAATAATCTCCTCGAAGATTTAAATTCAGAAATATATTTTAAATTTTTGGTTTAATTCATTATTTTTGTGGTGGTTCGTTGCAAAAATAAATGAATGCATCAATTTTTTTTTGTCTTTTTTAAACTTTTGTATTATCTTTTCTTTTCTAGTGAGTGCATTTAATATAAAATCCATATGGTTTTTACATTGTATAATTTTATATGTTATTTCTTCTATTTTTTTAGTAGTATAAATTGTATAAGTCTCATTTATGTATGTGCATTATATTTGAAATTCATCCATTTCAAATTGAGAAACTAATTTCATATATTTAATTATATCATATTAACACAATACAAATAATGTATGAATATAGACACATCTGTATTATACTAAAAGATGCATAATCAATAATTTATTATATCAATATATATAATATAATATATTTTGCTATCATATAAATAAATATGTAAAATGCTAACATGAACAAAATTTGATTACCCCCGTAAAAATATATATGGATGATAGCATAGAAATTATGAAAAAATAATTTTAAATTATCACTATTAATATGAAAATTATTATAAATTGAGAAAGAGAATCATTTAAGAATTGAATTAAAATAAAAACTATACATTAATTTGTCAAATAAAATTTTATCTTTATATATATAGAAATAAAAAATCTAGATTTCAAATATTATCCACAATGGGGACAGGAATTGGACATGTTTAGTCTTCATTGGGATGACCGACAGGGATGGAGTCCACATTTGTTAAAGGGAGCAGGAATGAGGAATGAGATCCCCATTCTCTTATATATATATATATATTGTATTATATATGTATTTTTATTTTTTATTTGGATTATATTATATTAGTAATAGTTGTTATTATGGATATTTATGTTTTGAATTTTAAAGTATTTTAAAAAACTTTATCCTTTTGAAATTTTTTTAATAAACACGTGAATATCTGTAGGGATCCAATTCATGGGAGATGAACCCATGACAAAGACGGGGATGAGAAGCAAAAATTCTAATTGGTGATAGGAGGCAAGGGACATGTCTCCTCTGTTATGAATATTCATTGTCATTCTTATAAATGGTTCATAATATAATAAAATTGTCTAGTTATTCTATTTTATTATTCAACAATTTCAACTTTCAAAATATGCAAAATTTTCTTTGTTCTTACTTAAAGTTCATCTACCAAGATTTTTTCAACCATATAAATATTATATTTAAAATAAGATATAAAATAGAATGACACATCTATATTTTATTCATTTATATTTCAAAATGAATTTATATACTCAATTTTCTATAAGATATATTTAAATAGATTATTCTTTATTTTTTATAATGATCAAAAAACTTTTTTTTATTAATATCTTGTGTATCGCACGGGTCATACAACTAGTATTATAATAAATTAATATGATATTCAAATTGTTCAAAAATTGACTATGTATTAAATTCTCATTGAAAGAGAATTCGCCATGTGTCAAAATTTTTCCAAGAATAGACTCCTAATTGTATTATTTTTATACAAATTATGTTTTGAAATTTTTTAAATTATCTCAATAAGGTGTAAGAAGTTAAATAAAAAATAATTAATTTATATTTTTATAAAAAGAGATAAGATATAATGTTCATATATAAAATTTCAAGCAATTAATTATAAATATTCATTTAAAAAGACTTTTTAAAAGTTTTAAATAAGAGGCATTTGTATTTCAACTAAAATACAAATTTATATAATCAATATGTGAGTTTTTTTTTTTTGTTCTAAATCACATATATCCTCCTATTGGAGACAATCCTGCTTAAATTGGATAGGACTACTAAGATGGCAAAACTCTACCTTCCAAATTTTATTGCAAGTGCATACTTAGGGCTCGAACTAAAATGAATATGTGAGTTTGAATGGATACGAGGCAACACTTATGAAAGTAACTTGTTTTTGTAACTTAGCGGTTGAATAAAATTAATTTGTTTTGTAATTCACTAAAAAAAACAATAGATGATTTCGATCAATTAAATATATGTACTAGAATCTTATAGTCTCAACAAAGTATAAAAAATAAATAAATAATAAATCATTCTTAGCTTGGTTGGTAAATATAGACGGACTTTGTTTCATCAAATGAAAGTGACGATTACTTTTCATAAGCACGACAAATATTGTATTGTAAATATTATCTGAAATAACCATGGGTCGAGATGAGGTGATAAGGCATGTTTTCTTTTTCCTTAGTTAGTGTATTAAGGGTTCGATTCTCGCGCTGAGAATGAAGTAGTTTTAAAATTTATGATTAATGTCTACTCTCTTAAATGGATCTAGAGTATGTGAGAGAATTAATCTCTGCATCCGACAATAAATATTGAGACAAAAAAACATTAACATTGTACTGATGTCAACATACACATAGTTAACGGCTAAGGAAGAAAATAGAACATAGATTAATATACCTTCTTCACAATTCTTAGTTGCAAGACAGATTTTAATTGTAGTAATCAATGCTAATGGGTGGATATTACCCGCCAATGGTTTTGGCTTTAATTTTCTCCTAAAAAGTCCATGACTTAATGACAGCTAATATAGTGAAAGCCACACTCATAAAACAGATAATAAAAGTGCTATCAACTATAAGATACAAACACTCAGAGCCATACATACATAATGAAGACATATTAAGCATAGTATTCCATTTTTATTTGTTGTTGGCTTGTTGCATGTGTTGTCCTAGATGCGTTGGTGTTATCAAGTGAATCCAGTTAATTAAAACATATTTAAAAATATATTTTATTAAAAGAAATTGTCACTTTCCTTTGATGATAAGAGTTGAAGATGGGAGGATACCGACCTACTCTGCCAAAAAAACATAAATAATGGAGTGTTAATTGTAGAACAGTTTTTAATAATAGCTAAATGAATGCATATTATTTCTGTTGACTTACTACAGCACATATCTAGCCAACGAGATCATGATTGAGAAAAAATAAAATTACGGAAGAGAGATTCTCACGTAACCTAGTTTAATCTGATTGCACTATGTTAGTAACTTTAATGAATGTATATATTAGTATGTAAGTGCAACATCAATTTAGCAATAATTAATTATTCTTTTTAAGTTAATGTTTTTTTTTTTGTTTTCCAATACATCCATTATTGGAAGTAGTTATTAGTCTTTTTTCATGATAATTATTTTAAGATGAGAATTGAACTCTCAACACTTCGTTAATAAATGAAAGAGTCCTTACTATTTCATCTTGGCCCCATAATTTGTTCAAGAAAATATAGACACACTAATTCATCCTTTGAAATTTTAAATACTAAGTCAGTCTATAAGCAAACTTGATGGCTAAATTGATGTCTAAAGATTAAGAACCTAATTAATTAATACTTTGAAGCATTACAAAATTAACTTGAAATGTCATGCATTTTTAGAAGATTAATTTAACTATTTGATCATGATTCGAGATACACTGATGATACTAATTATTAGTAACTTACAACACTCGAATTAAGTACATCGAATTTATAAAAGAAATTTAAATTTTTAACCATTTAATCACATATGTTGGACAACTTTTCTTATGTGGTAGCTCACATTGGTCAACCTATAACGATTGTTCAATATAGATGAATTATGTTCAATAATGAATTCGAACTAGCTCTGCTACTTCTAGACCACACTAGCTCTTAGTTTATTACTAGCCAAACCTTATTAGAGGGGGATTTTTTTATTGTAATTGGAGCAAAACAAAAGGCTAAGCAAGATGATCTTATCTTACAGCTGACTCTGCAGTTCAATACAATACACGCGCAGTATTGCGAGTGGAATATCCCACTATAGATAGAGGGGAAAAAAGGAGGATGTTAGTAAAAGTTCATAATTAGCCTCGTGTCCTACAGCTGGGAAGAGTAAGCCACCGACAGAATTTAGCAAAAGAAAAGCGGAACTGGCAGTAGGGATAATTTTGGAAATTCAGTGGACAAAAAGCCCCGGTTTGAGGGATGCCACAATAAGTCTCAAAGGTTTGATTTAAAGGGCAATTGTAAGTAGGTAATGCCTATTATAAAATGCAGAGTGATCAACTTACTCTAAAAATAGATCTTAGTATATTTATTTTATCCAATAATTTTTTTTAATATGAAATTGTATTAATCTAATCGTTGAATTTAAAATTTTTATCAAGTAGATCAAGCATATAAAGTTTCATACAATTTAAAAATGATTTGATAGTCCATCATTTTATTTTATTTTGACAGATAGTGTGTTTGTAAAAACACAAGTAAATATCGATTAATAAATTACATAACTATTATTATCTAATTTTTTTAAAAATTTATCCTGCTTGATCATCAATATAATATAATATAAATCAACGGTCGGATTGATTAAATTCAATATGAATAAAAAGTTATAGAATGAATTAAATGTACAAGACTTACTCATAGAGTAAATATATCTCCACTCATTACAAATATTTTATTTAATATTGAATATGTACAAAAGTATGTGAATCGTAATAAAAATATGCTACCAATTAATAAGAATATATTTTTATATATCAAATATTAAATATCCATAAAAAAAACAACTAGTAAATAAAGTACTTGATATATAATGTGAAAAGCACTACTTACCTGAAAGATTCTCTTGATGGGTGATAAATTTTTATGCATTAATGCTTTGCACATTTAAAAAATATATAACTCAAAATAAAAAAGGTAGAATTTCTTTAATACCTATACAAAAATTAAGGGTATTGATATCTTTTAATTATTTATACTTAAAAATTAGAAATATGTCCCGTTAACTTAAATTATTGACATTTATAAAACTCATTATTAAATTACAACCTTCAAATTCAAGAGGGTATCAGTACTTAAAGAAATATCTAAAAATGTATTTATTTTTATCCACATAATTCAATATAGCAAATTAGTATGTATCCTTGGTTACTTTTAGTAAATATTTAATTGAATACATTATTATATTATTTAATGAATATAGTAGACTATCGATCTTATTAAATATTATAATAAATATTAATAATTTTACTATATATTTTTAGGGTAAAGATCCTCGAAAGTGAGAATTCTCTAGAGGATAAAGTGAGGAAATTTTATTATTAGATTAATAAAATTAAAAATAGAGACCTCTTCACTCTATTGATCTAGGGTGAAATTTCTTACTTTTCAAATTCATATTTTTATAATGAAAAGTTACATTTAGAAAACAACAAAAGTTAATTTACCTGGTCAAAAAAAATTCCAACAGTTTATCATAATAGAAGGTGATGTAACAAATACGTGTGAGACAAAAACCAAAGCAACTGTTGTGGAAAGTTAAGAGCAGAAACACTTGGTTCTGTCTGGAAGTGTTTTTGTTTTCAAGTTTTATAAAATTGTGTTGAAAAGCAATTTTAATTTCACTTTTTAAAAATAAGGGAACAAAAAAATTCATTTGGCAACTTAACTCTCAAACCAGGTTTATAATATTAAAAAAACAGAAAATCTATTTGCATTGTTGTTCTTAAAAACCTCACTTGTGTTATCTTCGTATGATCCTCCCCCTTAGAATCGGATCAATCACGAAAAAAGAAAAAAAAATTGCAAAATCGCAAGAGACAAAGACTATAGTCAATGGTAGAAAGGAGAGATACAATGCAGTGGCTGTGGGTTTATGAGCTAGATGTCTTAAAGTGAGATTCGAACAGAGTGTTAGAATTTACAAAACAACTAAATTACAAATATTGTCACCGCATTTTTTCCAAAATATCTCTAAACTGTTTTCTAATTTCCGTTTTTAAAATGAAAATCTTGTTTTAAAATTTTTAAAGCTGATGTAAAGAAAACAGCTTCTCAAATAAGTTTTATTGTTTTCTTATTTTTAAAAACTGAAAATTGCTTTTGAAAATAGCTTCCAAAGCCTTGGATTTTTATCGTCTCATTTAAAAATTACTTCTCAATTTAAAATATAAGTCATTTTTATATTTTAAGAAAATATTAATTATTTTTTACTTACTTTATCTCTATATTTATGATGAGAAGTAATGAGTGAATATGAATATGATTATTTAATATAGATATAATTTATAAAAAAATGATAAAATAATATTTTTGTTATTTATTTTTATTTTGAAAAAATATACTATATGAGATCTAATCATCACCTTAATTTATATATGTATTTTTAAAAGGCATATTATAGAGCCGAGCAAGTATGATTTATGATTAAGAACCTCAATCGTACACAAGCTCAAGTTTTCTTGATCATTTCCCTTGTAACGAGGCGAGTTCTATGATGGGGAAAAGAGAGTTTGGGTCCAGTGATCACTTAATCCCAACCATTAAAATTTGAGTCTAATGATTAAAATTAAATGAGTTGAAATAAAAGTATATACTTGTAGTTTAATATATGTATGAAAAATGATTTTATGATGAATTCACTAGAGACCTTTCTTATTCTCACCCACCCCTCCCAACCCTTTCAGGCTTCAACGGCGGCGCATGACTTCCATGGCAGCAAACCAGCGGTGGAGGCGGCAAAGACAAGCTCCCATCGCTCCCTTCCTCAATTTGGTAGCAGCAATAACTTCCTCCCAATGACTGCCTGGGGATCCATGGCTCTCATATCCCATGCAATCTCCTCTGATAGAGGCTAAGGGTGAGGAAGAGCCACCACAAACAGCAGCCGCGGGCAAAGAAAGTTCCCGCTTAGTTCCACTGCTCTTGCTTGTGACCCACAAGGTTCAGCAAGGTGGTGGGCTTGTGGTGGTTTGTTATTTTGTTAGTGTCAAAGACCAGATGGTCACAAACTTGTTCATCTTCACCACAGAAGTAGCCCCGTAACAAAAGTCACTTGGGGTTGCACCCTGATTGATCATTGTATTTTGAATCATGTTGGTGATGTTGTTGGTCCTACTAGTGACTGCGTGTTGATCAAATTCAAAAAACGGAGACTTTCGAATTTCAAAAACGGGATTTCAGAAGCGGTAACGTTTTGGGAGGGCAAGATGGAGATTTTGCTGACACCTTCTTTGCCGTTTTTGGCAACATAACACAACACTGATAATAATGGTGATGGGAACGTTGGGTCTAACTAAGATGTTGGAGGCCTAAGGAACCAAATAACACGTGTGGTGGTGGATGACTAAAGATCAAGATTATATTGTACCCACAAAAAAGCAGCAAGATTATATATAATTTTTCTAGAAAAAAAAGTAGGATGATAAAAATATTATCTTAGACATGTTTTTAATTCTCATAAATATGAGCTGTTTCGGATTTGATCATTCTCAAGTCTTTTTCCAACGTTGGTCCCTCTTTTTTTTTTACATGGTTAGATATTTGATTTCTTTCGTATAAAAATGATGTTATATGATAATATTTACAAAGACTAATAGAAGATTGTTATAATATTTCTAAGAATAAAAATAAAATTTTAATATCTGTAACTACTAATGCATATTGGACTAAAATTTTGAACAATAGGGATGAAAAATAAAGAAAGAGAAAAAGGAGGGACTCGACCAAAGCAAAATTTTTAGTGAGGTCAAAACCAAAACATATATCTAAGTTCACCAAACATTTACAAAGATGCATATAAGTTAAGATAAATTATATTAATCACCAAACACGTACAAAAATGCATATAAATTAAGATAAATTATACTAATCTCTTTTTAAATTTAGTATAATTATATTATAAACGACGCTTGCTCACTTATAAAATTATCATCAAAGGTTTTTAAGGTTTATTAAAATTACTTCGACTTTCAATATCATCACTGGTTTGTTACTTTAAGTCATAAAAACTGTGATATATAATTATTAAGAGAAGTGCTATTTGAACACCCAAAAATGGGTGTCTGAAACAGACACCCACTTTTTAATCGTTGGATGTGATGGATGTTAAGAGTAAATGGGAACATCCATCACATCCAATGGTTATAAAGTGGGTGTCTGTTTCAGACACCCACTTTTGGGTGTTTAAATAGTTTTTCTCACTTATTAATGAGATAACCATAATATATATTTGATATGCAAATAGAATAAAATACTATTTTTATCATTAAACAACTTAGAAATCGAACTCAATTGTAACCAAGATACTTCAAGGTGACTCAACCCAAAACAAGAGCAAAAGATTGAAAGAAGACAAAAGTGTGTCTTGCATGTGCTTAGATAAGAAACACGAAACATCATACGTAATAAATCAGCACATGGGAAGCAGTTAGTTATACAATACACATCATAATGATTAAACATAATAATATTCACGAATTGATTTTTGAGTTGTGTTGTGTTGCGTGATGAAATCACCATCACAGGGGACACGTGGCTTGACATGGAACAGTCATCGGTCAGCGGCGATGGCCGGCTGGGCCTATTGCCGCCACCGCCACTTGTCTGTGCGCAATCATCGCTGTTTTGACACTTCAAACTTTGTAATTTAATTGAGTTTTGTTTTGTTTTTGGGGTACAACTCAATAATTTTATTTTAATATCATCATCAGTGCGTTTATAATTTAATTTATAGAAACGTATGCTTTTTTGAACTGAAAGAACAAGGTTTTACTTGGGCACAAATAGTTGTGATTTGAAATTAAAAATTATCTTAAACTAGCTAGCTAGACTAATTCAACAATATTGTGTGTCGAGCTAGCATATATATAAAAGTGAAACTTCAAAAGATACTTTTGAGATGTACAAACTAATGTTTAAACGTGTTAAATAATGTCGAGGAGAGACAGCTGTGTTTATTAGATATTTAGATACTAGTTTATGGTTATATGACTCATGAGAGTTTAGCATATTCTATCTATCCAATTTATTTTATTTTCTTGTTTGAAAATTAAGTAACCAACCCTTTTCTTTGTGTGTGTGGAATATGTTTGTGATGAGTGATATTTATACAAGAAATGATTTAATTTATACACACCGTAAATATAAAAGAATTTTACACAAATATTTAATTATATATTAATGTATCAACCAAAAGGTTATATAATAATCCAATACTTTAAAAGTTTCATAAATGTATGCATATGATTGAATGACATTGGTAAGTTTTTTTACATCAATAATATATTAAAATTAAACTCTAAACAAATGTATTTCTTATATAAAAATTTCACTTAACCTAAGATCTTTACTGTTAATTAGATTATTATTTTTTTTTTTTTGTTGCTGTGAAACTCAAGCTAAAATTACCTTTCCATATGATAAAAATGAACATAGAATCAAATTATACAAAATTTTAATAATAAGATAGTTCATTCTCTATATGTTTATAATATGCTTCATGTTTGCATCAACTTCGTTGGTGTTCTCGGGACAAAAAGGGCAGAAAAAACTGAAAAAGAGGAGACGTGGTTTTCATTTGTCTATTGTCTAGTGATGAAATCGATCACGTTGGTTTTCAACCTTCATGGATGACAGCTCTTTCCAATGATTACTTTTTTAATTTTCACTTTATCCTTTCCTCCACCCAATAGAACGTGGATAATTGTAGAAGTCTCTTGTACATTGCAATAGTGGCATTATTATTTAGAGGTGTCAAAATGGGCTGAGCCGACCGAGTCGGTCCATTAAACCCGTCAATTTTAGTGGGTTAGGTTGAAGTTTTGAGCCCGTCAAAAAATTTCAACCCACTTAACCCGTCCCACTTAACCCGTTGGTTTTGGCAGGCCGAGGCGAGCCTGGCCCGCCGGACCGAGTATCTTTTTTTTTAAAAAAAAAATATAATTTATTGGTAAAAAAATATAAAATGTATAACCCAGAAAAGATAAAAAAGTAAGAAATATATACACTAATTAATATAGTAACATTATACAGTTGAAAATATTCACTCAAAGTTAAAACTTAAAAATAAAACAGTATTATAACCCACAAATAATACTATTAACAATAATATTTTTTAATCAAAGTTGCGGTATAATTATTATGAACTTTGAAAAATTGAGTATAAATAAATAAAAAAATATTTTTTTAAAAAAAATTTAAAAAAATTTAGGATAACATTAAAAATTATTTTTTTAGAACTTTTTTAATTTTTTGACGGGCTAGCCCGCCAACCCGCCAACCCGCCCTAAAATGGGCCGAGCTGAATATTTCAGCCCATATTTTTTTAGCTTGCAGTCCCGCCCGCTTTTAGCAAGGTATGCTTTGACACCTCTATTATTATTAGACCAAACCTTTATTTAATCTCTCTAAAATTTTAAATTAAACAATAATCTTTATAAAAAATAAACTTTTCAATTAGTCTTGTAAAATTAAAAAGTCAAATAAATTGATTTTCATAAACATAAATTATCACATAAATTAATCCCTCATGTCTAACTTAATAGAAAGATTAATTTATCTAATTATTCAATTTTTTAGTGATCAATTTATTAAATTATTCAATTTTATAAGGACCAATTTAAAAGTCTTGTTTTTCAAGGACTAATTTGTATGATGATTCAATTTTACATAAGAAACTAATTTAAATGTTTATTTTTTGTAAGGCTCAATTTGTTTTACTTAAAATTTTAGAGATATTAAAATGAGAATTGTATCTTATTATTACTATTATTATATAACTTGCAAAAGGAAATTAAATAATTATAATAATATTGAAAAGCAAGCATGAACTATGTACTATGTAGGACCCTGTGCGCAATTGCGTCTTTTATTGCCTAATGAAAGGGATTAGGTATAATTATAGTGCTGGCTAAGACACGTAGTGTCTCACATTAGCATGATTTTGTACTCTTGTGTATTCAAAGGAGCATAATGCTTGTCAAAGAATCCTGGTGGGTCTGTTTTTGTTATTCGCAGTTTCACACTAGAATATACACATCACACTACTAATTAAACTAATTCTGATTTTATGGTAAAATATTGCATAACATTGGCCCATTTGGGGGAGTCTGCTGAATGTCACCCAGTAACGACACCTTTTTTATTTTAAAAAGAAAATAACTTGAAAAGTAAAATATATTTAAATGAGCCGTGTGTTTTTTATTTATTTATAAATTTATTTGTTATTTTGGCAGTCAAATTAGGAATATGCTTATGAGAGTCATCCTTATTGATCAAACATATAATGTATTTTCTAGATAAAGTTTTATATGGATTTAGGAAGGCCATGACTTCAGTAATCCCCAATTAAGAGACTGCGTAAGCACCTGATCAGTTAAGATTAATTTCATTATGCATGCATTGCGATGAAATTGTTTTTTAATTTGAAATTTCATCATCTTTTGAGAAAAAAAATGTGATTAATTAACTGTTGCCTCTCATCTTTGTTAGTGCAATACATATAGACACTACTATCCATATACATTTGTTGGTAGAGCATCCCCCTCTCTTATTTAAAGAACTTGGAATTTAATCAATTCACGTAGTTGCATCATTGAAGGGAGATAAAAGTGACTTGAAAGTATCATATTGCTCAAATTACACAGGTTGCACCTATAAATCGTAAGTTGGTGGAAGTGGACTTTGGCTTCCTCTCTATTTTTATTATATAAAATCGCACTTTATTCTCTGTAACTAAAGTTATGTACATTTTAGACTTTAAATTTTAAAAATGTACAATTTGACCCTATGAATTTTATTCAATATGTAAATTGATTATCCTGTTAATTTTTCTTTTTAATTGTTAATGAAAATATCATAAATTTAAGAAATTTTAAAACAAAAAATTGCACTTTTAAAAAACTTCAAGAGGGTTAGTTTGCACATGTTTCAAAATTAAGTGAGGGTATAATATATTTACTTTGGTTAAACTGAACATTTGTTAAAGTTCATAAGTTTGAATCGCATATTTTTAAAGTTTAAAAACTAAAGTACACATGGTTTATAGTTCAGGACAAGTGCAATTTTTCCTTTATTGGTGTTATATTTTCTTCACAAAAATACAGCCAGATTTTCATAGGCCGGGAAAAAAGAAATTCTTTTAATTTTTAAAAATTTAAGAATGCTCTGTTATTACTTCAACCACAAAATGTCAAAAAACAAAGAACACCGACAGATCGAATAGATTCTATAGTTTGTAACAACCTCACCGTTCAATAATATACAATAACATATGCTTTGGAATATTGATTCATAACTTTGGGCTTCTCAAAAGCAAAACAAGGATCCAACTTTTGGGGATTTTCCTCTGTCCCTTAATTTTCAACAAAACTATTCAAGCCAATAATTCCCACAATAAAATTATTAAATCAAATATTTTTGTGGCCTGTGGAGTATTCATAAATTGAATTGGTATAAACCCGAATATTCACCAGAGGAATTGATTTGGTATCTGCTTCTATAAATAATGCCCATGTTCTGTGGCAGCGGTCCATCGCAAAAAATAGGTCTGGTCCAATAAAACCCCCAACACTTGCATTTGCCTGACCAAAAAACGTAAAATGCATTTGCAACAAAAATAATTGTTTACAAAATAGTGTACAAATAAATTGACCGTTCATTGTACAAATATAGTATGTGACTGATTTCTAAGGTAAAATTTTTTATATTCATAATATATAAAAATTAATAGCATGACCAAAAATGGATTCTAATTTTAATATATTGACAATGTAAGAATACTGTCATTTAATTAAAATCAGTCATTTATTTTATTTTTAACGTAGTGGGTGAAAGAAACAACTATCATGATTGATATTATAATATATGATTAGATTATTGTGTAAAAAACTTTTACATTATTAGTATATAGAAGTTAAATAAAAACGAAATTGAAGTAACTTAAAAAAGATATATTCATTGATAACTCTATTTATTTTTATTTTTTCAACAAAGGTATTAAGATATGGATTCTTTTTAGAGAGGATAAGGAAGGGAGAAGATGAGAGTCAAACAAAAAACTATCCATGCAAATGTGGAGAAGAAAACACCATAATCATTAAGTTATAAGCTCAATCACGACATATCTATTTCTCTTCACTTTGTATTGAAGTTTTTATATATTAATATGATATAAACAATAAATTGAGCACCAAAGTTTTCTTTTGTTAGCAAGAAAGAAAATCTAATCCTTCATTGTCTTTTCTTTTTAGCATCAAAGTTAATTATCTACATTAAAAATGAATTGCCATGATAAACTTGATTGTTTATTTAAAAATTAGTTATATATATATATAAATAAAGAGCTCCACATTTCTCCTGGCAGTTATTGTTTATCTGTATATTTTTCTGGGACTGAGTTTATTTCTCTACATACATATCTACAGTAATGGACAAATCTGAAGGAGACAAAATTATTAGCTAGTTCTTGCATTGCCAATTGTTAATAGATGAACTGGACACAACGACAACAATAGTTTCCCCACGGGCACAAATAGATGGACAATAGCTAAATAATAGGAGTAGAATAGGCAATCCCATCTGAATATAGCTGAGCTCAGAGAGTCTTCACATCACTAACAAAGTGTCTTATGCTGGAACAAACTAAATGAATTACATTATTGGAAAAAAAGGTTTAATTTCTATACATTTACGGTCTAAAATTAATCAAGGATTCAAGACGATTGATTGTGATAGTAGACAGTTAATTTTATAATTTATTATTTTAATGAAATTCTATTGATTGACACAATCATGATCAGTGTATAAAAATTTAATTCGTGTAAAAAGCATAGAACGTTGGAATTTTCTTCTTCATCCTCATGACATCAATATTATTTTCTGGTATTTTAACTATGATATTTAATCAGAAATTTTATAAATTTTAATAACTGAATTAGTGAAATACATGATTAATTTTAAGTCGTATATAACTAAAGGATGTTGAAACCCCAGGTTTTATAAGGACACCCAATAACTAGTACTGGGTATCTGGATAATGGAGTCAGTCCGTTTTAACGTCATGACAGACAATTTTAAAGCAACCGGTCTGTTTAATAAATGGACTGGCATTTTGCCTAGTCCAGGCCCGGTCTGCTTAAGCCTGCAAGTCTGCGGACCGGTTTGCGGACTAGGCTTTTTTTTTTTCTTTCATTTTTTTTTACCTTTTTTAATATCCTATATTATATATTTATATTTATGCAATATATTTAATAATTTACATCACAAAATATATATACAAATTCTTCTTTACAGTATACAATTTAAATTTTAAACAAATAACAGTACTAATTACTGAATATTGCAAATATTAAAATTCAAGTGTTAATTTTTTCAAAGTAATAACATACAAATTAATTACAAACCAATTAAATATGCATAACTTCTTCAAGTATAAAAAATATTTAAACTACTAAAAAATATAAATTAATAATTACTAACTATCAAAAGCTGGAGCTTAGTCTCTATGTCTACAGTATACGGGTTAAGTGGTTGGTCCATGAACCCATGGTGCCAGTTTAGCCCTCGGGCTAGGCGAAGCGGATAAAAAAAGTCCGCGAGTTGGCGGGTTAAAAATTTTCTGGTCCATTTTCATGCGGATTGCGAGTTAAACGGGTTGGTCCGCGAACCACGATCCATATACCCAGCTCTACCAATAACCCCCCATGACATTGGATAAAATAAAACAAAAGATCGCTATGATCAGATAACCAAAGATATTCTATGAATTAATGTAAAGTTAAACACTTCATCAGTAAAAAGCACTAAGAACAAGGCCACGTACATGCAATGCAATCAATAAAATGCACTCTATTGGTCAAGGGATCCATCTGAAAGCTTTTATGACTAACCTCTCCTGCAATTACGGTGTGAGATGCATTTGGCATGTTAAATCACTTGATGTTTCGATTTGTCTAAGGTTTAACTGGTTAACCCGTGTTTCATAATTCTATGACACACTTTTTCTGACTTTCCTTATATATGTTAAAATACAATTTTACTTTGATAATGTTATAATCAATGCTTAAAGGAAAGGATAAATTTAGAAGCACGATGATGCAAATTACTTTTTCAAATCAATCAATTTCACTTCATTTTCATGCCTACCATATTGTTTATAACAAATATGGTTTTTTTTTCACTTATATATCACAATGATTTAGTTTTGATCCTCAAGTTTTCTTTATTAACGAATAATCTGCAAATATCACTATTAATGCCCGATAAGTCTAGACCCTAGAGGCATGCCGTGAGCTTGTACTGAAAAGGGGCTCACATAAACTTTTAGTTAGCTAAGTATGCAACAAATATCTGTTACATTCAAATTTACACAGTACAAAATAAAAACAAGAATCATACAAATTCTGTAATTTCACATTTCTTTCTTTGTATTTCAACCTTTTCTTTTAATTCCTTTTGTTTCACATTCATAAATTGGAAAATCCATACCATGGCAGACCCTGCTAGCTGTGAGAGTGATGCAAAAACTCGTCTCCTGTAACTTTTGCTTAAACCATAGTTTTGGCATTCCAAAACTAAAATCCTTCACTTCATTTGTTATCAAGATCATAGTGAATGCATAACATGACAACCAACTCGACATGCTTTCACTGCAGGGGCATAATCAGTAGTGTATGTACTGAAGCTTTGGATTTTATGGCATCACCATCTTCTTTCTTGATCTATATCCTGGAATCAAGTCAAATATATTTCAATGTGAATAATATCTGTCAGAAAAATCGTTGACAAAATCAGGTTCCTGCTGCTGCTGCTGCTGCTTCTTCACTATTGAAGATGCTATACAAGTCACTAGAGATGGCCACAGTGCTACATAAGACAGCTAAAAGTATCATCAACCAAGATAGTAGCTTGTCTTTCTCTGTTGCGACCCCACGAGTGTCCCTGCCAAACGGTAAGGACAAAATTAAATATGATAACATGTATGAGTACTCTGGCAAAGATCTAGGACATGTCACTTATCAGTTTCAACATATTCCAATTAGTCACTGGGGAGAAATGTTTGGGCAAGAAATTTTCTCCTTAGGTATGCAATTACTGATCTTTGACATGTGCCAAGTTTCATTTGAAGTTCAAATAAAAATAACTTCACATATGTCAAACACTAAGAGTTTCTTTTTACTAGTAACTTACCTAAGACAAATGGCAGCTGGAAAAATGTATCCAGCAGAAACGGCTGCTGTGGCACCTGTGAACTGGAAGGCGTCCCATATGCTGGGAACAAAATTGGCTCCAGCAAAAATGAAAGCCATGAGGACTGTGGTCACCACATTGAATCTCCAGTTGTCAAATGCAAGAGGAATGGCATGAGGAAACAGAAGACCATCCACATTGAGGCGAAGGGAGTAAAAAACAATAGGGAACACAAGGATAAGGTGAATGCCATAGCTCACTCTAACTACATCATTGAGAAATGAGCCATAAGGAACTCCAAGGTCACCATCAAAGTTGGCAAGGACATCATCCAGTGTTTTCTCCCCAAATAACAGAAATCCAAATAGGCTGGTAGCTATGTACACAAATGAGCACAATAGGAGTGAGGTCCTGACTATTGACTTCATATGGGTAGGGTCTTTAAGTTCATTTTCTATAGGGTGAACTGCAACAAGAATTAGAACAAGTAAGGCTGTAAGGTTTTTCCATAAATGGTATGCAACAAAATCATGTCATGCATTCTACAAAACTAGAACAGCAAATGCTGGATATTTGTCAACTGCACAAATTACACTGAACTATAGATCAGACCATAAGTTGAGACCTGCAATCATGTCATGCATAAAGTTAGTATTGTACACCAAACTATATAATGGTTCGATGACTATGATAAAAACCATTATGTAGTTTGTGAAGATTAAATTGTTAGCTCAATGAAAATAAGTGCTGCTACACGCCCCAAGAAGGGGTGCCCCAAAATCGCAAGATATAGTTGACAAACATGTGACAAATTTTGAGTGGTTGGATGGATGGTTAAAAAATTTGAAGTCTTCTTATCATATTTGCCACGCAATCTAGGCAATCAGTTTTAGAAAATTTTATGACAAAGAAGTATTTTCCATAATCATCACAAGTGAAGCAATTCAAATGTGGAAAAATTGGATCAATAGGTATTCTTGCAATACACACACTTGCAAATTGCAATGCAATGACTGATATAGCTATTAGCAGATTGAGTGAATTGTTGCCAACAAAATTGAGAATCTATCACTGGTTATGTTGTCCAGTATGACTTGAGTACGATAGGGGATACGATATAAATCAAATTAAAAACATTCAAAATATAATTAAGATTATCTAAAAATATTGATAAAATATATGATACGATTCAGGTATGTCGACTATTTTAAAGTATCCGAGAATTATAGATCATAAGATTTGGAACTTACCGTTATGATGACAGATGTAAGCAGTGACTAATACAGGGATAGTTGTGAAAAGCTTCCAAAAGGATTCCTGGCCAGTGAATTTTGGCATTAAGCGTGGCATCCCAATGCTTCCCTCAATAAACTTAACAATTGCTACACCTGCTGTTATCACCACAAAAACAATTGCCAACCCCACAGACAATGCTGATGTGTATCTCAGTGAATCTGATACAGGGGAGATCAAATCAATAACTATTTCACACACCTAAAACTGTTTGTTGAGATACATTATGTGCACCACCAGAAAACAAAAAAAAAATGTTTGGTCAGAGTCAGTCTTAGAGCAAAATATATAATTTTCAAGAATCAGGGAAGACAACATCCAAAAACAAAGAACAAGTTTGTGCAAAGCAAAATTGGTGCATAAACAGCTTATTTAAGACCTAATGTGAAAAGACCTTTTCAGAAATGACCTGCGTGAAGAATAACTTGCAGTAAAATAAGTTAGTTTGTGCTTGGATGCATAGTAATAGAAATGCTTCTTGTGTTAATTTGTACTACTTGCAAGTTGTAGCCATGCATGATGAGGCTTTTTTGAATGGTGCCATAGGCGGTCAATACCAACGGTACCCAAGTAGACGTGGTTAAAAGGGTGTACAACATAATTTTGAGGAGTAGATATTTTGGCTCCAAAAAAAATACTAAAAAATAAAAATGAATGCTCGGAAAATAATCAATTGTTCAGCTAATATTCAAACAGATATAAAATGACTTTGACTGCTAATATATTTTTAAGAAAAGGAGTGTTAGTTGTATTCACACTTTGTAGAATACCATGCCAACACACTTTTATCTATTATTGGATGAGATGTGGGTCCCAAACCAAGTTGGGTCCATAATCCGTTTAGTAGTGAATAGGAGTGTGTCGACACGGTATCCCATAAATAGTGAATATAAATAACATTTCTGTTTTAAGAAAGAGTTGCTTGTAGCCAATAATTTGATAAGCTCGCAAAACAATCAAAAGTGCCATTTATTTTAAATACAATGCCTAAGGATCATAATTTGGGATTACTTTAAATGTAATTGTTTGTTTTCGCAATTTAATCCATAATTTTAGAACACAAGAAAAGAAAGATGAGAGTGAGACACACCTACACGCCTGAACAATGCGAGGGGCACGATGACTAGAAGCGTTGTGAGCAAGAGTAAGACGGGGCGCGTTGACCACCAACGTTGACCAAACCATTCTTCCAGAACCCCCGAATAGTGGACTCCTTCAGACCACGTTCCTGAGAACACATCACCTGTCACACACAACATTAACAACAATTTTAGTTGCTACATTTGCTCCAATCGCGGAAACACCCTTTAACTGTGTTCATACCATTCAATTCAATTTTGGAAAAATTATTCAAGATTGAACTTATTTTTAGAGTTCGAAATCAGTAATATATTATTTTTAATTTATATTTATATATAATAAATTATAATTATAAATCCTTTTATGAATAATTTTTTGGATTTTATTTCAATGCATATAAGATTTTTATACATAGTTCATTCATATATTACACATCATTGAGTCATTCAATCTATATCAATATTTTTTTTCTATTTTTTAAAAAGATAATTTTGATACACTGGTATTTAATCATATATTATCATATCAACAACTGTGAAACATTTTTATATTATCATCCCATCAAAGTTTTTCATTTATATGATTTTTCATATAGTAGATGAGAGAATCAACTATCATGATTGATATCATTATACATGATTAGATGATTATATAAAAAATATATACACTAACTATACATAGAAATTAATTCCATTATAATATACAAGTTTGTTTTCGGTAGTTAATAATATATAAGTTTTTTCAATTGCCTGTGCATCAAAATCATTGTAAAAAAAAAAAAGGAAAAACCCCAAGTAAGTTTACAACTCAAGTTACAAGTTTACAACTTCTCCCTTTTGGTCCGAAGTAAGTCGCAGCTGAACACAAATGAAGATTAACTATCTGGGCCTACCCAAGCCCGGATAACGAAGAACAAATTCATTGACCCAATATAAGCATTTGTTGTCCTGTTGGCCAAAAAGAAAATTGTTTTAATTTTCCAACTTTGTGGGAGCATGCCGTTCTTTAACCGTTAAAAGCTCCTCGTCAGAGTCAAACGGTCAAACACATCCAAAAAGAAGACTCCGACTTTATCACCGACTATTCAGATTCGGGGAAGAAAAAAGGCCTAATTCAATTCTTCAAATGACTAAGTCACTAACATAAGTACATGGCGAATCATTTGGCTAATATGCACAAAGATTAATGTAATTTTAAAAGTATAAAAAAATAAAAATAAAAGTTAAATCTTCAACCGACTTATGCCATGAATACAAAAATAATACGGACACAAAAATTGTTCCCCCAACAAAACAAAGAAAAATGTTGGAGCACCAGAGAATTATAATCAATTTAATTAACTACTATTTAACTAATTAATTACTATCCATATTATAAGTAGCATGATTATATATAAAACAAATTAAGTGATAGTACCGATAATGACCATGTACACGACGAGCATTCCCATGTTGTTGACGATGATGCACAGCAGCAACAGAACCCGACCAACCCCACCAAACG
The DNA here is from genome assembly GCA_031216105.1 of Dalbergia cultrata. NCBI lineage: Eukaryota > Viridiplantae > Streptophyta > Magnoliopsida > Fabales > Fabaceae > Dalbergia > Dalbergia cultrata. Next base: position 4,616,141 of record CM062352.1, read on the forward strand.
CGTCGCGAACAACCCCCGAATACGTCGACGATTTCGACACCCGCGTGAGCCTCAAGAGCAAGCTGATGGAGAATTCGGTTAGCATTGCGCAGAGGACTATCATGGTTAGGCCCAGGACGAGGCCCAATTGCTTCACGGCGGCCGGGAGGGCCATGATCCCGGCGCCGACGACGGTGGTGGAGAGGTTGAACACGGCGCCCGCGAAGGACGAGCCATCAACGGCGTCTTTTTTGTTTGGGAGATGATGATGGGTTTTGGTGCTGCGACGGTTTTTGCAGTTGGATAAGAGAAGGGTGAATGCCATCATGTGTTTTTTTTGTGTGTTTGTGAATGCCAAAAAGGATTGGGGCGATGAGAGAGAAAGATGGAGAGAGGGAGAGAAATTTGAGGCTTGTGGGATTTTGGGATTTTAAGCTTTTATGGGAGCCGATGATGTTTGGGAATAAAACATTCCTTTTGGTATTCACGAGTCAATGGACAAAGGAAAACTTGTATGCACGTTTTGTGATGTTAGAGTGAAATGAATCATTGCGGACAATTCATTTTAGAGCAACCGTAAATTTTCATTTGAGTCTTAATTATGATATGATGCATTATAAAAACAAAATTCCATTATCAACCAATCATATTCTCTTATTCGTATGATTTTTTAGTTGTTGAATAGTTAAGTCTAATACTCTTATAATGTACTAATATAATGTCATTGTAAGATTATTTTACATACACATTTTATCCAAATTTAACTTGTTATTTTAATAATTGAAATTAAAAAACAATCAATTTAGTCATTAAAATTGTAAAAAAATTATTCAAGTTAATTTTTAAGATATCATTCACAAAGGCGAATTGGAATTTTTTTTGGATTTAATTATTATGCAATGAAGGTTTAAAATTTTTTATGCAATCATACAATCATGTATTTTTACATAAATTATACTAGTTGACTTTTATACTCATTATTAAAAATTCATCACAACAAAATATTTTAATTGGATGACAATGTGAAACAATTTTACACTATTAGTATATTAAAATTAAACTCATTATGTTTTACAATTTCAAAAACTAAATTTATAATTTCTTAACTTCAAGTACTTAAGTAAAGCATGTATACAGTCTCAATTATCAAGTTGAATTTTTATTCATTTATTTTATTTTCTTTGGCAAGATGATTTCTTCTTTTTTGTTCGACGAAATGATTCACGAAGAAGCAAAGAGGGAAGGCCCAACCTATGTGTGGGACAAAAGAAAGAACAAAAGAGCTAAGAGCCCACAAAACTTCTAAGAGCAAGTGGATTCCTTGTCCAGTAAATGAACCAATGAATAAAGGCTTTCTGACAAACAAATCTGGGTTCTAGATAACCAGCCAATGCTAGCCTAGCCACGTCATGCGCCACAACGTTGGCTTCATCCTTTCATCCCTAGGAAATAGTTACCCCGTGTTTTGACCTTTTTTGTTTAATATACTCCCTTCCCAATACCAAAATTACATGATTTCCCTATTAATATGAAAAATATGAGGGGTAAGGTTTTACAAGCTGAGCTTTTCACAAAACTCTACTCTTACCTGGTACAGTAGAAGTCCCATTACGAGACAGATTATAAACACAATTGGATGAGCCACAAGAACAGGCACAACCAAATTCCCCCAGAAGGAGCATAAATTATATTGAGTCTAGTTGATCCTTGGAAAATCAGAAGAACTTGGGGAAGGTAGGGGACATAATGACAAGAAGAGAGAGCATGAAGTGGGAGGGGACCTAAATATTGCTTCCACCAGATGTTTGTGAATGCCAAAGGGTAAGGGGATGAGAGAGGAAAATGGGAGGTAGGATGAAATTTGCAGTCTTGTGGGATTTTGCGGATTTTAAGCTTTTAGATGTTGGGGACAAAACATTACATTTGGTATTCACGAGTCAATGGACGAAGGAGTACTTGCATGCACGTTTTGTGATGTTCGAGCAAAATGAATCATTGTGGACAATTCATTTTAGAGCAAGGCTCACTTAGATCCCATGCATATTTCATTTTAATGATTAAAATTAAAAACAATTAGTGATTTAGTTTCTAAAACTTCAAAAAGTGATTTGAATTGGTCTCTAAAATGATATTTGCGGTGACTAATTTATTTATTTTTTTAACAATTTTAGAGACAGGAATTGACTAATCTAAATTTCAGGGATTTATGTAAAGCGCACATATAATCTTAACTAGGAGTGTTCATAATCCGTCCCGTCTCGCCAACCAGGTCCAACCCGAAGCTTATTGGGATGGATTTGGGTTTTGAAATTTGACTCGGAACACTTTTTGACCTGAGTTTGGGTTACTGTTGCAACTTTCTTTCACTACTTTCTTTTTACATAACTTGATGTTATTTCTACCTTGATAATGTTTATTTTGAAACATATATCATAAAATATCTTTAAAATATTTGTAAAATTTTATAACTTTACTATATATAATATCCAAATTCTAATATATTATTTGAATGTTAGGTTGACCTAGCAGGACCCGGGATATAATCGGGTCATTATTGGGTCAGGTTCAGGTTTTAAAAATTGATTCGGTCTAAAAATCTAGCTGGGTTCGGGTTTTGTCCAACCCATCCCTTGTACACTCCTAATCTTCATGAACAAATTGAGCCTTTTTTTCTTTTTTGGATTGAAACCTTTTCTCATTTTATTTTTAGGGTACTGGTTAAAGATTAAAAATAATGCAAGTTTTCCAATTGAAAATAATATGATTTTAAATTTTCATATGGATCCATTAAAAAATTTACGAAGTTATTTATTTAGCAATTTTTAATAATTGCTCCTAGGGCATCAATGTTTGTCAAACTTACGGCACAGATTAAAAATACCCCCATCAATATGACTTTTTATCTTTTGATGGACCAGTTAAGTTGATTATTTTGTTTTGTCCTCTTTTTTGTTGAGGAAATCACTAAAGGCTACAATTGGGCTAATTCCACTACTATGATATGCTCTACGTTGGCTAGCCTTCTTGCTTTCCAACTGTTAATGCTAAATTGTTATGTTTCTTAATTTTTTTTTTTCATTACACATGATGGGCCCAGCAAAGGGCATTATATTCAAGCTAAAAATATTTAACCCATTGCAACTTTCTTTCACTATAGAATGTGAAACGTGGAAGCCCAATGAGGAACGAACACCCTTCAAATAAAAGAAAATGACTTTCACTCTGTCGCTTCTCTCTTGCTCACAGATTCACTATCAACTCACCAAACCTTAGCACCCAATTTAACTTTTTCGTATATCTGTGAAGGCGTATTAGCAAATTGAAAAACCATTTTTCCCAAAATAGAGACCAAAACCTACTTAATAGTTTGCTATCACCGAAAAAACTATTTTGAGTACACCTACTGTGCGGTTTGTCTTCATCCACCGACTCAGTACTTCGTTGATCTACTATGAATGCAATGTATATGTATATAAGAGTTGCATTCCGTTGGGATCTCTTGATCCCAAATATTTTCCTTTTTTTGTTTTCTACTGCACATCGTTTATATTCTTTGTTTAGTTTAGGTCGTCTGATCTCTGTTTTTTCCTTTTTTTTTTTTAAAGATCCAAAATATTTCCTCTTCTTTGATTTCTTCTCCACATTATTTAAGATTTTTTCTAGTTCAAATCGTATGTTCTCTTTTTTATTCTAATTTTTTTAAAAAGATCCTAGATATTTCCTTTTCTCTGTTTTCTTCTACCCATCGTTTCTGAGTGTTTCTTTTTTAGTTCAGATTGTCTGATCTCTTTTTTCTTTTTTTTTTGAAAGATTAAATGATTTTCCCTATGTTTCTTTTTTCTATTCCCGTTTTAGGTTTGACTTACATTACTCATCATTTATTTTTTGTCAATAACCCTTATTCCCAAATTTCGCCTTTTTTTCATTATTGTTCTTACCAAAGTTAGTCCATATCTTTTATACCAGTTTTCCCTTTTCTAAGTTTTCTTTCATCTTGATCCGCCTCTTCACCACCTCCATTATCTTTGATGGTTGCAGAGGAGATGTATATAATCTCTTGCATTCCTTTCAAATCTCCTCTCAAATATTTCCATTTCTTTGTTTTTGTTTTTCCCCAAAAGGCTGCAGAGGTTTATTTTCTTCTTCATTTGTCTTTTTTTTTTTTTTTTATCTGCTACAATCAGATCTGACCAATAGATTGGTAAGATGACATTTTCTATTATGATTTTGACAGATTTGAGGATTTTTTTTATAGACATTTTCCACAATATTTCCAAATTTTTGTTTTCTTTCTTCCCAAATTTTGTGAGGAACCCTTTATTTTTTTAGTTTTATGTGGCCTTTTTTTTAATTAATATTGGAAAAAAAAATTGTGTTTGTTCGTTCATTCATTAGAGAGTAATTTGAGATCTAAGAAATTTTTTTCATTATTTTATTTTGTGATTGTATGTTCATATATACGAGAGTTAGTTGGGATTTGAGGATTACTTTTTTTATTGTCTTAATCTTTATTCTATTTTTTCTAATATTTTTTTATTGTTTGTGTTGTATCAATTTCTATTATTTGAAAGAAAAATAATCTGTTATTGTTTTCACTGAATATTCTGATTTTATTTTTTGGTTTAGATGCGTAATATCCGTCTAAGGTTGGTGCCTTTTATCTACTTTTGTTATAGAAATGTTGTATTTTTCTCTTTTCCTTTTTGATTTGTCTGAGACTACCCCACTCTTCTACGTAGAGGCACCATTTATACGCTTTTGTCTAATTTGGTGTTGGTTCGATTTGATCTATGATTTAGAAAGATCCGTGCTATTTATTTGCAAATATGATGAGTATAAATGCATGCTTGACACTTTATAGATTGGTTTATGAGAATTTTTATTGTAAATGAATATTCATATGTAATTGGAGCACACATTGGTAAAAAGAATGATGATAAGTGAATATATGTGACTAAAGAGCATGTAGGAATTTCAATTGTGCATGTTCTAACATAGGGGTAAAACAGAGTCAAGACTTGTGTTGGGTAAAAAGGAAGGAAAAAAAAATAGGGACTTCCCTATAAATATTATGAGTCAATAGACGTATTGGCTAGGAATAGAACTACGTAAGATTCAAAAAAAGGAAAAAATAAAGTTTGATGATCACGTATAGGAATGAGCTCATGTCCTGATAAGCAGTCTATTACCCATCGTGGAATTGTCCATTGCAGATACCACTAGGTATACATTACCCATTGTGGAGTCATCCACTGCAGATATCACTTGGTATATAACTAAGTATTCCCTATGTTGATGCAAAGAAGAAAATGTACTAAATTGAGTTCTATGAGTAAAAGAGAAAATGCACCACCATTACTATTTCTGCATATGACTGTACATGATTTATGCACATTAGTATTTATGTACATGATGTCCTATGTGAACTCTTATATTAATGAAATTCCAGATTTTATTCAATTTATATTTGAGGGAGTTTCCTACTGAGAATTATACAATATTCTCATCCCTATGTTTATATGTATATTGTACTATGTTCAGATCCTGCATATGCCATCCGTGATATTCTTCCTTGATTCGCCACAGTGGGAGTGACATTATGACCTTGCCTTTGATTCACTATAAGTGGTAGCTTACTCTCAGATTCGTGCGTATGTATTTTTTAGTTGTTAAGTGCTTTAGTTTTTACGGTAGATTTTAACCTGGCCTCCTCTTATGATGGTGTGCCCCTTCATATGGCACATCCTGTTGTGTCCGTACCTCCACCTGCACCACCAGCACCCTCTCCAAGGAACGCCCCATCATCTTCCTCCCCTCTTGAAACTCTAACCCTTCTACTGGTTCTGATGCCCCTATCGGAGGTGATGCCATCCTACCAATGGCAAATGGCTTTCTTTAGGATGATAAGATATATTCATGGACTCGTTGACATGTACATAGTTGTAACTTAGTGCTAGAGCTTCACCAGCCTGCAGACCGATCTTATTAGATGTTCGTTAGGTCTATTTATATGTATGTTGTATATGTGGTTTTTATTGGGCCCTGATATTTGAGTAGGTTAGACTAGTTACTGGATGTGTTTTTTGAACTAAGTTCCTGAATAGTTTCTTTAGTGGACCAACTTATCTTTCAGTGTGATGTATACATTGACAACTTGTATACATTGCAACATATGAGCTTAATTAGCTTTATTTTTATTCTCTCGACTAGTATAAATAACATCTAAAGATGACACTTTTCTAGATATTGTGTTAACACTCGAGTAAGGCACTATGGTTAGGAGGGTGTTACAACGTGCATCCCATGCACCATGCCATGGCTCATGATACTGAGGCTACCATGCGTCAAAATCCCCTTGCCCATCCTTCGCGTGCAACCGATCAATGTTTAGTGGGACACTGGGTATGTGCTGTCCTCCACCAAACCGATGAACAACATCATCAACCTGGTGCCACTCAATCACAGCAAAATTTATGAGCGCTATAACTGATGCCTAAACAGCAACCTCCTCATAAATAAATGGAGGGGTCATGACCCTAACATCATAATGGAGAATAATACATTAGAATATGAAATATAAAAAACACTTAACCAACACCTCAAGATCATGATGGTAAGCAACTTACCCCCATTAATACCAATCGCATCAATCTGGTCCCTATACCTCAATAGCTGCCCCGTATCTGTGTTAGTTGTGCAAGTAAAACCACTCCACCTGGAAAGAAAAATATTTAACAATTGTGTACATGAAAAAAAAAACTAAAAACATATATAATCAAATAAATGTACCTCAGTGCTAATGGGAAGCAGATTGGACGGTGATGTCCGGTATATAACTCAAGCATTCTGTACCATGCCTAGGACTGTAGTAATGCCAAACACCCTCCAATCTTGATGATGTTGTATTTAACACTATACCATAGAAAGCAGTAAAGTCCTCCAAGCATAGCAAACCCCCAACTATATTGCCCTGTCTTTGCAAAGTTCTCCAAGAGGCGGAGCCGCTTCAAATGAACCCTGATTTATTCGAGAAAAGGAACCTACCAAGTAGAATCATAATATATGTTGTAGTGTACCAGATAACTACATCCTCATCAGCATCATCTCTCAAATTGTGGAATGTCGTTGTGAACCAAGGTAGGTTCACAGTGAATCCCAAGATGTGCTCTTAGGGTGGGACTACACAAAGCAACTCCTGACAATATGTCCATATATTGTGGCCCCCATAAAAACTCTCCCATGAACCAATGCACCCGCTCACAGTCTGTCTATCTACACGCAACCCTAGCTGGAATGCAAGATCCTGAAGCATAATGGTACACTCTCTATATGGTAGGTAAAACGTGTGCAACTCGAGCATCCACTGCTCAACAAGTGCACTGATAAGCGATCTGTCATAGTCAGAAATTGGAACTATCTGCATAACATGCCAAAACCCTACCTACCACTGATAAGGCTCCATCAATGTATGTGGCTCCACCATTTGATTATAATGCCTACTTTTTAATATTCACGTAGGCTACAAAAAAAAAACACGTCCATTGTCATATAATGAATAATTAATATATTTAATTTATAATTGACATAATATTTAATATTTATTCTGCAAAAATTAAATTACACAAATCCTATGCTCTTAAGCCACCAAACAATATATTAAAAATTTTCTGTGCTATAAGAGACAAGTGTGTAACGGCCTTTCATTGAAAACCTTAGGCCATGATTAGTGACTAAGAGTGCCCGGTGGGGATGGAGCTCGACCGATATGAAATAAAGCTCGGCCAATAGAAAGTAGAGTTCGACCAACATGACTTAGAGCTCAGCCAATGTGAAATAGAGGTCGGCCAATAGGAAATAGAGCTCTACCTTCTCCCAACCCATATCCTTTTTCAAAATTTTATATTTTGTATTTATTAGTGGAAGAAAATTGCTAGTAGATGATGAACAAAAGAATATTATGAACGTCCCAACAAAATTGAATTAAGTTTGTTATTTTAATTTACATAAAAAAAGGTACATATCTAATGACATTTCTAATTTTCATATAATTGCCTTAAACTAAGTAAAACAACTACTAACCTGGTATGCTAATCTTCCTGCAATGTGATCAACTCCATTCAAGCGGTAGATAGTTTTAACTTTCATTCTTTGCTTTACTAACTCACCCTCACCAAAACACCACAATAGTAGAAGTAAACTTCGCAAGGAGGAAGAATTCTTGCTAGAATCTGTGCACAAGTTTCGACTTGAAGCAATTCTATTTAAATAGGAAAATTGCAACACAAATCCGTTTAAATCGATCCTCTACTGTGCCTGACATACCTCTGCAAATCAATTTAAATGATATGTCAGCTCACCTGCTGTATTGCAAGCAAATCAAGCTAACTCGATTTCGATCAAACAGTAGTTTTGCAGTGAACAAATCGATTTAACTCGATTTACGTGTTTGCCAATTTCAACTTTTGAACTTTATCATAGAAATCGATTTGTGAGGGTGAAGTTAGTGAAGCTGAGAATGGAAGTTGAAACTATCTAATTGGTTGAATAAAGTTGATCACATTGCAAGAAGACTAGCCCACTAGATCATTATTTCAATAAAATCTTCTTTCGAATCAATAAAATTAAAAAGTTGATTAAAACTAAAATTAACTTAACAAAGACCAACTAATCTTAATTAATTTCACATTGGCCCAACTCTATTTCTCATTGGTCAATCTCTATGTCATGTTGGCTGAGCTCCATGTGCTATAATATTTTGAAAATATTATAAATAATACTAACTAATCCAATATGCCATATTTAACTAGACACCCAAAAAATTATAATGGGTTACCTTGTAGTCACGAAAATGCAATTGCTTCAAAAAATTAAGAAAATTTTTTTGAGAAAATAATAAAGATCATTGATTTCCTCGTGTCATTGAATAATGCTTCAATTGTTATATAACACAGTCATAATTGACATTTTCACTCTTGAAATGCTTTAAATTTGGTAACAGATCTTCCTATCTAAATTTGAAGCAGTAACGAAAGTTAGCACAGTATAACAGGAAAGAAAATTAGGATCTTGAGAGTTAAAACTATTCCATACAGCCATTCTCAGGACAGATGTACATGACAGATACGTCCATAATTGAAAAAGATGGGAATCCGTTTCAAATTTTCAACCGTTCTCAGGCGACTACATCAAATCAAAATACCATATACATGCTCCGCCAATGGTACCTCTCAAGACTTCAACAATTTTGAAGGGCAGGGAAGTCTATACCATATAGTTATCAGGAATTCAACGTTGCGAAAAGGCAAATACTACAGAGCCAACTACTTCATAGGTTGATAGTGATACTAGCTCATTTGGGATTCCTAAGAACAATGATGACAGAATCTCCACGGAGGAACATTTTGCTGATGAATCTATCCTTGTTGACCGGCTGAGCCTTTTTCTTTCCTTTCCCAGTCTTTGGAACCTGTTTGTACTCCGAACTATTAGAGCTCATGCAGTGTGAAGACAAGGGGATTAAATCCAAAGAAACAAAGCTCACCTCAGTCCACATTTCTCTGACATTTTCAAGAACCATGTTGCAGTGCCGATCAAAAGCCCTAACACGACCAAGAAGCTTTTTGTTGTTCCGACAATTAATCAGTACCTGCATTGAACAAAATTGCACATCAAAACCTTTGAGCCTGGCTCAGAAACCACAGTACTAAGTAATTTAAGATCAAACATACCTGGGTATTATTTTTCACACTCATAAGTAATTTAAGATCAAACATACCTGGGTATTATTTTTCACACTCATCATGAGTACAGAGAGTGGTCCAGTGTTGAACTCCTCTTCCTCAGTCTTGACCGTCTGTAAGAATAAAGAGTCATTAAGTTAAATACTCAACCATATCTAAAGCATCTAATATCAAAAGGTCAAGAATACTGCCTTAGGAAAAAAACCAATTCATTATTCATGTGGAGACAAGAGGTAAAACTAAAATTTAAGCAAGGCAGGCTATGCTGCTTCTATATGATCACAATTCACATAATCATAAACCTAAACATGCAGCATAAAGATGCAAATGTCAAAAAACAGATGTTCAAGCATACCAAGTTGTGTAAGGATCATAATCTACACTCTACATAGTAAATATGCTTAAAGAATAAAAGAACTTACATCTTCCTCCATTGGCCGGCTTGAAAAGAGAACACACGGAAGAGAAAACAAGAAGATGTTAGGATTTAGAGGAAAAAAGAAAGAGCTGCAAAATTTATAACAAAATTATCAATAAAGTTCACCAAGTGAACAGTAAGAGAATAAATACCTCATTTTGGAAGAACTGCAATTCAGTTGCAAAGAACTTCAAATAAAGCTGAAATAGACATAACAGAGAACATTAATTAAAGGATAAAATGAAACAAGGAACAAGGAACGTGATAATACAATTTTAAATGAATTGCAAAGAATAACAAACATCATACATCCATTGCAGAAAAAAAAAATGATAATTGCAACATAGGCGTGAACAGGAAGGAAAAGAAAAACATTAGCAGGCCTCCTCAGTTCAGGTCTCCATGTATATCCGCATGAACAACTCGGAAAGTTATAATTTCTAATCATAATTGGAGGCTTATGATTGGTTTCATTGTGTGACAGACTCAAAAGACTAGACTAATTAGAAATGATAATCCATTAACAAAGCTGAAAGCAAACAATAAACTATTTGCACATATCAAACTGAATTTAAAGAGTTGAATATTGTGAACAACAGAAACTAGATAATACAACGGAATGAGCACCTTGAAAGGTGGGAGGGATGCGGAGGAAAACAGGCAAACAAAGGGAAGTAAGTCTCTTCAGTTCAGGTCTCCATGTATTATCCGCATGGACATCTCGGAAGAACAGAAGTTATTCTTTTTTATCATCCTCAGAGACTTTGTAAGATCTATCTCTTAAACAGGGTTAAAAAAATGGGGTGGAGTGTCATTTCTTGATACCTCAAGGGAGATAAGTGTATTTTACCCTAGATTATATTATCATGCCAAAGTCAAACAAATCCCATATTTAATTTTGTGCTTTGTTTCTACAACAAGAATACATAACAGGTTCAAGTTGGTCTGATTATAAGAGTTTCTAGCTTGAAAATGGTTTAACTAACACTTGAACTTAGGCAAACTATCTGAGCTCCATTATCATATAGTTTCAGTTTTATACAACTTGCAAGTTCTTTTTTGTTTCTTCTGTAACTTTGTTTTTAGTTATTGTTATCTTTTTTAATCCTAATAATTCTGCTTCATCCATTTGGTGAACTCTGTTGCAATCATAATTTAGTTAAACAAGCATGTCAGATTAGTTAAGCAAATCACCTTTACTCAACCCCCACATATCAACTGCTAAAAAACCAAAAGGAAAATAAGAAGAAAAATACCACACTAAAACACCTATTCAACTGAAATGTATAAAAACCAAGAGAAAACAATAAATAACCTTAGTTGTCTCATTCTTCATTCCTAGCAAGCTACAGATAAAAGCAGTCTTAGAAATGGTCAATATAAGGAACTACAACATAAACACATGTATTTACCCATGTAAATCAGAAAACTTTCTATGCAAACTAGGGATGACGGTTTCCATTGTTACAAAGATAATGATTCTGACACGAACCCGAACCATTTCTCTACTTTATATATTTACCAATACTCGTAAATACCCCTTAACTTGTAGAGCCCTTAACCACTCTAGCCACATTTCATTGGGATTTCTCAACACAAGTGCTTCTCCCATCATTCAACTCAAAGAATAAATAAAGAATAAAGAATATTCCAATAGTTTAACACTTCATTGGTCGTTTAAGAGAAATGAACCATTGGTTCATGGAAAGCTACCTGCTGCTGCAGGCCACTTGTCAGTTATCACAAGTACAACTAACTCCACTCAAATCGAAAAATGGTTGTAATCATAACGCTAGTAAATAGTTTCTACATCTTCACTTTCAGCAAATAACATTGGAGACATAGAACATGGTTACAATAATTAATATGACAAAAAAAAAATATTAGAATTTAAAATAAAGTTAAAGGAAAAATAGTACAATTTTACCCTTCTCCTCATCTCGGCACACAGCATCCTTGAGGCTTTATGAATCTTTAATTTACCTAAGTCATTTGAATGAAGATATTTATTCTTTCACTTGTCCAAGACTTTTAATTACACGACACGTTTGAGTCCTTCGTATAACATACTATACTATCAAAACCACTAAAAAAGAATCCAGCTTGCAAATCAAAATAAACAAGTAATCTGCCTTCTTCCTGGAAATAATATGCATAACATGGACTTGGCTAAAAGAAAAGACATAAATAAGAGCAAGGTGTTGCTGAACCCATACATTTACTATAGACACATAACTCAGCTTGCTATTAGTTCCAAAGAAACTGAACATCCTTTAAAAAATACAACAGAATAAAACTTTGTTCTCTAGACCCTACCAAAATCAAGAACATCATTAACATTGCAAACACAACGAGTAGATGAATGTCAATATACGTGTACTTCCAAATCCCAATCATTGGACAAGAAGAAAAAAAACCAAACCAAAAAAAAAAAAAAATCCAGGCCAAGCGAATAATTCTCAAATTTTCACAAAGTCTAGACAAATTGGGAATCATCAAATGTCAAAAAAATAGTAAAATACCTAGCAATTCATGATTCACCCATATCACAACCAAACGAGAAGACTCTTTCAATCAAGTAACGACAACGACATTCAAAAACGATTCCACATCACACACATTCATTTCAAATACACCAATGATACAGTTTCAAGGGAACAGAGAGAGTTTCAAACTTGAAACTCCAAAGCTAGCACATATACCCAGATTAGTCTAAAGTGGAAGCCAAGCATAATACTAAATTTTACCTTCTTCAAATCCTTGACAATGCTCTTGTTCGCCAAATCAACCCTACAACACCTTCAACCCGAGCACAACCTACAAGTGCCAGCAGAAATTGATGTTCATACTTCAAAAAGGTTGAAGCAAAAAAAAAAAAAAAGGCTTTCTCGAAGCTTCTGTCGGAATCGAACCTGAGCGCCTCCACGGCGGAGAAGGTACTGAAGCTTCTGGAAATGGTGTCGTCTACGAAGGAAGGGAGGGCAGAGATATGCGAGAACCCACAGTGTGTGAATCGAAAATGAAAAACAGAAAGGAATGGAAGAAGCTGAAGATGGAAGACGAGAAAAGGCGACGGAAGGAACCTGATACCAGTGAGCGAGACCGGCGGAGCTGGGAGTGGCAGTGCGCAGTGGCCACAACCGGAGCTGTCGCCGGTGGAGACAGGGGAGATGGCGGCGCTAAGATGGAGGCTCTGCTAGGGTTGATGAGGGATCGAATGGCAGATTGAAGATTGGCTTGAGTTAGAAAAACTTATTTTTGTCTTTTGAAATTTTCAAATTGATTCCTTTCCACTGCAAATCCAACATTCGCACGATATAGGATAAGAATAAAAAGAGGATCATTTTCAATATTTCAAGCAATATTTTTTTCTTTTCATGAATCAAATACAAGAAAAATTTAAAGGGGGCAAACCCTAAAAGATAATGTACTTATAAAAAGTAATAATGTATCTTCTAATTTTTAATCTAAAATGTTAAAAGAAAATTTATATATATATGAAGAAAGTTGGTATCCAACAAAAATAGTATTAAATAAATTGATTGCTAAAAATAATATTTTGTGATCTTTATAATTAAAAATACATGATAAGTCAGTTCATTAGTAGTATTTTAGTGAACATTTTGTTTTATTTGTATTTCTATTACTAATTAATTTAAACTATTTGTAAATTATTAAAAATTAGTTTATTAAATCATTCAAACTGTTGAGATATTAAACTTATTTAATGTATTCTGAAATAATCTACAAATGTTTATAATATATAAAAATTTTAGTAGGAGCAAATATATATACATGAAAATTGAAAGCTTCAGGGGATACAACCACCCCTGGAGTACAAGAGGCTCCGCCTTTGGTGCCATGCGTCCATGATCGAGATGACTTTTTATCCCCTTCTTTTGGTCAGTAAGATGGTTTGATTTTCAATTAGGGAGAGGCCTGATGTTGGATTGAGCCTCGGTGCATTGTATGGGGGACTAGCAGTCCAATTAGTAGATTAGGTTTTAATTAGTAAAAAATAATATAAATAGGTATGTTAGGGGTCCTAATAGGGAATCATTATGTGAAACAAGAAAAGATTTTCTCCCTCTAAAGTTATGTTTGTGAGTTTAGATTTTGAAGGGGAATAGAAGGAAGGAGAGGATTTGTAATATAATTTTACATTACAAGCTCTCCCCTCCTCTCCATTTTCTTTCAAAATCTAAACTCACATCTCTTTCTCCCTCTATTCTGTCTTGGATTCCCTCTCTTCTATCCTATTCTCTCTAGTTCTCTCTATTCTTCCTATCTCTAATTTCTTACCATTACAAACATGCAATTACGTTAAGTGGAGTTTAAATTCTAGAACTAAAGAAAGGAAAATGAATAACTTCTAATGTAAAATTATTGAAATCCTTCCTTCCTTCCCCTGTATTCGATGTGCAAAACGAAAAATAAAAAGGAATAAATATTAAAAGATAATGTACTTATAAAATATAATAATGTATCTTCTAAGTTTCTACAATTTTAAAAGAGAGTTTATATATTTGAAGAAAGTTGATCTCTGACAAAAATAGTACTAAATAAATTGATTGCTGAAAATAATATTTTACGGTCCTTATAATTAAAAATACATGATAAGTTAGTTTATTATTAATATTTTAGTGAACTATTTTGTTTTATTTATATTTCTATTAACAATCAATTTGAACTATTTGTAAATCATTAAAGATTAATTTTTCAAAATTTAAACTTATTTAATAATGTGTTCTAAAATAATCTACAAATCTTTATAACATAAAAATTTTAGGGGCATATATAAACATGAAAATTGAAAATTTCATGGGGCTATGGCCACCCTGGAGTACAAGCGGCTCCTCCTGGCGACATGTTTCCATGATGAAGATGACTTCCTTTTTTTTTTTTTTTTTCCTTCTATTGGTCAGTAAGATGGTTTGATTTTAAATTAAGGCGAGGCCTGATGTTGGATGGGAACTAGTAGTCCAATTAGTAGATTGGGATTTAGTTAGTAAACAATCATATAAATAGGTATGTTGGGGTTTGAAATCAGGAACAATTATGTAAAATAGGAAACTCTCCCTCTTGAGTCTCTTTATCCCTCTATTCTCTTTATCCCTCTATTCAGTCTTGGATTCCCTCTCTTCTATCCGAATTCTCTCTGTTCTTCCGATCTCTAATTTCTTACGATTACATACGTGCGAAAGTTTAAATTTCAGAACGAAAGGAAGGGCAATGAATAACTTCTACTGTAAAATTTAAAGAAGCCCTTCCTTCTCTAACAAGACACGGTGTTTCTCAGCTTTAATTCCGTGTTCAGCGTATCGCTAAGTGGCACCACTTTGTCAGCTGAGCACTTCTCAAAACTTTAATCTCAGCTGGGGCAGTAAGAGCCCACTTTACGAAAGATTTTAGATTCGGTCCACAAGAAGAGGCCCAAATACTACTACGACAAACTTTGAACTAGATTTGGACAGGGGCCGCGCGAACGCAGGCCCCCACTGCCACAAATTATGACGTAGGCTCCACCACTTGGGTAGACCTTGGGCTGGCACCCCTCCCAGGTGCAATGGAAGTCACCAGCCTAGGCCATGGGCCTTCCTGATCGCCCATTGACCCCGTCCAGGTAAGTATGTTGCAATTGTTGCCCTCACTTTGCTTTTATAACACGTCTTACTCTCCTCACACCCTATCATTCTCCGATGTGGGACTTCGATACAAGATGAAATGATTCAGTAAAATCTTCGGTGACAAATGTTCTACTGCCATGGCTTCTAAATTTTGAACGCGGACTCACTATGGACAAGATTTTCCGTACTTGAACCTTTGTTGTAAGACGTAGTTCTTACATTGTGGACAAGATCCTCTTAACTCGACCTTTATTATGCATGCTACATTGTGGTTCCTAACCTTTATGAGAAATCATACTTGCATTGTGGACAAGATCCTCTTAACCCACCCTATTGTGAAATACTACATTTTGCTTTCTAAATTTCATAAGGAACAGGTACATTGTGGGCAAGATCCACTGAACTTGATGCATGTGATGGAACTTAGGAAGTAAAATATAAATATTAATCACTGATAAGAAAATCCAGCAAATCAGCGCAGGTGGTTATCTGCTAGTATTTCAGAAAAATCTAATAAATCACTCATTTGTTTATCAACATTCTACTCTGTACATTACCTACTTCAGAAAATCTTCATCCGTCATGTTGTATTAGTATCAACAAGATGAATGCCAAAACAATATGCAAGCAAGCAAGAGAGTTCCATCAGAAGCCCAGTTTCAAGAAAAGCGATAGTAGCAGCAAACAGGAATATTTAATTAGGCCACAACTTCTAAGTTGAGATATTTCATATTTGATAATAATTAGTGACTAATACAGTCCAATCATTGATGGACAGATCCCCAGAGAAGGGGATATAACTAGAAGACCCAAAAAGAACAGATGTTACTGGTGTTAATCTCATTTGTTGATCTGCTGCAATATCAATGTTTCCTCTTTCTTTTAGAGCTCCTTTGTGGATTGCTCTTTGGTTCCTCATTTAATTGGGGTGCTGAGGACTTACCTATAGCACAACTCCACAATGCTCTTTCTACATCGGATGGGGTAAAGGTATCCCCTTCTGAACTCAGTTCCTGCAGATTATTTATCCACCAGATATTAACAATAAAAAAAGGAGGCAAATTCCTAACAATACATTATTACTACTATTATTATTATTCTGCTACTAAAGTAAATGCCAAAATTAAAATCAAAAGATATAGGACCTCCACTGAAAATTTGGAGCTAAGAGTACTTGTTTTATCAGATCTACCCTCATGATATTCACTAAGACTCTTAAGAGTGTGATGTTACAAACTAGAAAGACATAAATTTTCTTATAGTAGACCTAAACACTGTTTAATATACATGAGACTCTCGCTAGCTAGTGACTACCACAAGAAAATCCTGATCCGTTTTACCAATACTA
Organism: Dalbergia cultrata; assembly: GCA_031216105.1. Classification (NCBI taxonomy): domain Eukaryota; kingdom Viridiplantae; phylum Streptophyta; class Magnoliopsida; order Fabales; family Fabaceae; genus Dalbergia; species Dalbergia cultrata. The sequence goes on from CM062352.1 coordinate 4,633,253, forward strand.
TGTTATCACAATTCAGATTAAAATACCGAAAAATTAATGAAATATTCTGCATATATGATATGATATCAAATCAGCGCCTGTCACTAGCAGTCATTGCTATTTGCGTTGCGTACTTACAATCGAATCTATCACCATCACCATCTTATATTAAACACAGACATCAATCCTTTAATATTAAAATCACATGGAATGATAATACCTTTGCTTTGGTCTGCAATTTATTGGCGAATATTAGATATTGCTTCAGCGAATAATCTTTTGAGTTTCCAAGAGCTGCCTCCATACCCTGCAGTCAATCCGATAATAGTAATAATAATAATAATAATAATCATAATAAAACTCAATTTTTAGCCTATAAAAAAAATATGATTTATAATCTTAATGCATCAAGAGTGTAAAAAACTTTTACACTATCTACTATTTAAAATATGGAAACAATTGATTAGATGAGAGTACAAGACTGTCATTGTATCAAAATTAGACTCTTTAATTATAGGCAACACTGGGTTTGCCTTCCATAAATTTTTGACATCAATTCTTTCTTAGCGTGTGTTTGGTTGGAGGGTAAAAGTGAAGGTAAAATTTCCATGGATAAGCTCCCAATGTAATTTTACTCATCAAGCTCATTTTTTAAAAATGAAAATCATATCCCCACTTTTATCACTTAGCCAAAAACACCCTAGTGAGTTTCATATGTAAATTCATGTAATTTTGACCCCTTCAACCAAACACACTCATAATGTTTAAAATGGAAAAAAATTTAGTGCAACAATATATGTTTAGATTCCAATTCCAATCATAATATCAATAGTTATCTTACACTATGAAAATATAATTCTAATGTACGTAAAATCTGTTTACACAATCATCTAATTACATATTGCAGCACCAATCAAAAAGCATGACTCACTCCACTACTTCAAAAGTCATGTGCATCAGTAGATGTGATTCAACAATAACGGAGGAAAAAAGTAAAAAGATTTTTCAAATTTCAGTGAATTCAAATTAAATCCTCGAATATTTATTCTAAACAAAAAAAAAATAGAAATTATACCTCATCAGACATAAATGGTGCCAACTCAGGAGCATAAGCAGCCAAAACGGCAGAGGCAGTGGCCGCGCCAACCCCTTTCAACACACTCAGCTCAGTAACTGCTTTCGACAAATCCGGAAGTCTCTCAAACGCCTTCTCAGAAGCCGACCTCACAACGGCGTCGTCTAGCGACGAAACATAATCCAATAGTCGCGGCCTCAAAAAAAAAGTAATAAATAATCATCATAATTATCAACTAATTAATTAAGATTAACAAATAAGATAATATAATAATTAGTGAGTAAGGAGGACCAAGCTACCTCCATTTACCGCGCGTGAGCTTCCACCGCATGATGTTGGAGAGTTCGTGTGTTGTAATGAAAGGGTTAGGGTTCCGTTGGCGAATGAGTGAAGGGAGTTGTTTGGAATAGAACTCATCGAGAGAAACCAATTCGGGTTTTTTCTTTGTGAGGGACAGAGAATGTATTCGTGATGGATAAGCAGAAAGCGCTTCCTTCCACACACTCACGTCGGAGCACTCAAAATCCATTTCCTGAAAAAGCCAAATTTTTTTCTTTCCCCCGCTAAACTCCGCTCCCCTGCCCCCTTTTAATTGTTCTTACCTTTCCCTCGCTTTTGGGTTTTCAGCTATGAAGAAGAATGAATGAATAGCTTGTTTTGGGTCAATTTTGAAGATGTGGATTTTGTTTTTGTCATATAAAAAAATGGATTTGTGATGTGAATAGTTGGTGAAAAACTGGCCCAAAAAATGGGACATGTTTGCTCGCTAATTGGACCCCTGTTGTTTTTGGTATGGACTGATTCTGATTCCTGTTACACCATTTCTTTCTTTGCTACTTTTTGGTCATAATTCACTTGTGCAGTATGTCCAGTTAGGATCTTCATAGTTGATTTTGGAGAACCAAAATTGAGTTTGGAGGATTGCAATGACGTTTCATTTCTAATTCTCACAATCAATTCTAGCCCGTGACATTGATTCTTGAATAAGTGAAAATTTTTTGCTTTATGTCAGAATCACTTTTAGAGGAATTACTAAGAAAGTATTTTGCTTTAGAATTAATTCTAACTAAATTAATTATGACATAATCAATTCTGCCTAAAATTAATTCTACAAACTTAGAACTGTATTGAGTGTTAATATAGTTACATGTACAAAATTTGTACTCAGAATCTGTGATTAAGCTAGAACCGCATCTCATCAGCAATCGGCACTTCTTTTTAGCTGATGCATTATATGGAAAAGAAATATGACCAATGTTTGGAACATATATGTATGATATCATGATTGATAGTATAAGTTACATATAAATTTATGCATTATTTAACATTGAGTGCATTGCAAATGATTATATAATTTTAGAGATTAATTTTGATGTAATGTTATTTAACCAATTTTTTTTATAATAAAAAATGTTTAACCCTCGAACTGCAAGAAGCTAGAAAAGCACCAAGTGCTCTACTATACATCGAAGATAGAAAAACAAAACAAAACAAACAAACAAAGGTCAACAATGGAGCAAAATGAAATCCACAAAACAAAACCTCAAAAACTATCTCACAAAAAACAGAGCAAAAAAAGAGGGCCTGCTAAGAGAACTTGCACCAACATTAGACCCAGAAACGAGCTGACCCTGTCCTTTGCACTAGACCTGCATATTAACCTAATGACATCCAGCCAAGCAACCAAAGCTAAACCATCTCTCTACAAACCCTAGTGTCATTTTCCCTTCCTTCTGGTTGTGACCTCTCCTCTGCTTTAGCTAATAGAGGAGCTAACCCCATGGAGGTGGTTCATCTCCTCCATGGTGGTCTAATGACCCCTCCATTTTTTCTTTTATCTTGTTTGAGCTGTGAAGAGTTTTTTTTTTTTTTGCGGTTGCTTACACTTCAGTAGCATTGGAGTATTGTACTTATGGTATATGATAAATCAACAATATCTAGTAGTGATAGATAGCTAGGAGTTCTGGTTTTGGGCCAGTCTCTGCGTGTTCTTCCCGCATTGTTACAAAGGTGACCTTAAGTCTGTGCTTTTCATGCTTATGGTGTTTTGAGATTTATGTGGAAAAAACAAGCTTAGGCTATGAGATGTTTTAACCCAAGAAAGAGAAAAAATTAATCACATAGAGAGTTTCTGCATAGAGTAGCTTGTGCATATGTTTTCTCCATAGATTGGATTGTTGATGTAAAGAAAGCTTGTATAAAAAAAATAAAAAAAAAAAAGCTTCAAAAATTGTCAAGGATGTTAGTAGAGTGCTAGGAAGCTTAATTTTGTGATTAATGTTTGGATAGGGTTATTGTATTAGGTTTTGTGTGCCACTTTGTGGATGGTTTGCCCAACTAAGGGGCTTTGTATCTTTGACTATTCTTTTATCCACCTATGCAGTTGGTTGTGGGATTTTGCCTTGATTAAGGAATACCTATTTTCAACAAAAAAAAAACAAAAGAAGAAACTTTTGTACTAGTTTAGCCTCATCCATGATCCAAAACCTAAGAACGATCCATCATCTACTCATTGGGAGATTTACCCTGTTTTCCATACATGAGCACCACTTCATGAAAAAGAGCACCGAGGACATCACCACCATCATAATATGACAATATATAATTAAATAATAATATTAAAAAATATATTATCAATACATCAAAATTAAAAAATTATCGCATCTAGTGTTTATCATGCAACCATATAAATATTTTTTTTTATATAAAATAAGCATGTATAAACACACCCCTAATGTAACTTGTTTATAAATTGAAGTTATTCCCAACCAAGACGCGTGCAAACATTATGGACCCGATGAAACCCTAATCAAAATTTTAATGCAATGTATCCATCTTCAAATTGCTAGAATAAAACATATGGTCCTTTCTTCAGAAATAAAACAAAATAAATAAAGGACAACACTTAAGTATTTATAATTATCTACCTAATTATACAATGTATATCTACAATAGATAATTTATTGCATGTACCTTTGTTACAATTATATATCACGTACGTCATCAAATCAAATAAATTAATTGCAGACAAATGCAATTACGTATAAATTATGCTTTTATATATATACACAAACACAAATTATGCCTTGAGCATATTATGAACAACTTCAAGGGACTTAATAACAAAAATCGTCATTATGTAGTTGATTAAATCGCATATCTTACCCAAGTTACGTCATATATATATATATATATATATATATATATATATATATATATATATCTATCTATCTGTGTGTGTGTGTGTGTGATTCTTTTTTTTTTTTAACTTTTGAAAGTTCATAATCTTAAGTTAATCTTAACCTGGAGGTAATTTCAACTTCGTTATCTCATCCGCTGGACAAATATGCGATGCGCTCCAAACAAAAGGAGTAAATTAATAGGCTCGTATAGCTAGACAGCTACTATACAAAATAAAACATGGCAATAATTGCACGAGATTTCTTGTTTTTATGTTGCTGGGAACTCATGGCTATTTAGATTTTAGACCATTCAATTCCTTTCCAAATATACGGTCCCCCCACCCCAAGTTCATATCGCAACAAGGACCACACTTTGCAAGTTGATGAAAAATCATGATGAGGGGCTAAATCAGGAAATACGACTGCCAAAAACGACAGAAAATTCTGGAACAAGCTATGGTTGCATGAGTGTTTCGCGGCAGATAATATGGGTACAACATCTTTAATTTGTACAGCATTCTCAATCTTATAATATCGGAAGAAAATAAATAGAGTAGTGGGTCCACGAAAATAAAATAAAAAAATTAAAATAGACCCATCACCTTCTTTATTTTGTCTAATATTATATAAAAATATTGTATTCATATCATTTTTTGTGTTTCACCCTCCCAAATGGGGCATATAGATGTAGGTAAGCATGCATGTATTTTTTTTGTGAAAAAAAAAATAGGATGAGAGGATGATATCTTGATAAACCAAGAAAATCTTTCGGACTCAGAAAATACTTACAGAAAAATTTATATTTACTTCATCTTAAGAAGATAAATAAGAATTCAAACTTATGACTTGTCATAAGGAAAATCATATATTGCTCCACTTGATTAAGCTTTGGAGAGTTGGAGTTAGCATAGCTGGCATACAAATATAGATTGAACTCCTCTAACTATATGCACCCTACATTACTAAACATAAATTACATAATTATAACCTGTTGATCAGAAATATATATTTACATGATAAATCATAGATATATAATAATAATTTCATTTAATGATATATATATATATATATATAAACTCACACTTTACAGTCTGAAAAAAAGTGCACTAAAAAATAGTCAAATCCATGCAAATATACTCATAGAATGTTGAATTTCATCGTCATTGAGATGTTAATTAACTAGATTGACTAGTGACAATTCCAGGTCGTTTTGTTCGAACATTGAATATATGTTGCAGGGTTAGATTCTATCCTGAGTTCCTGCGCAACATAGCTGAAAGGGAATTATATCTACTCGCTGCGGGCAACTAGGTGGCTAAGGGGACCCGCCAGGCCCAAGCCACAGTTCATACGGTCCGCCCAGGTTCAAAATTAGCTTCATCAACAATTTATATGGTTCCAGCATTTGTAAATCGTGAAATTCAATTTTATTAATGAATTGAATTGAATTTCATATTTTAAAAATAATTTAAATAAATAAATTAAAATTGAATTAAAATGGGTATAATTTGATGTGAAAATTAAATTTTAATAAATAAAAATATTAAAATAATTTTACTTGAATATAATATTTTATTCTTAACTTATTATTGAATGATAAAATAGTAAAAATAATTAAATTAATTTATTTTTATACTCATTCTAAATGAAGGAATTGAATTTAACTATTTAATTTACTGACTGATTCTAAACATAATAATTCAATTTAATTTCATCTCATTAAAGATTTAAAATGCCCTGATGAGAATGATAATAATATTAATAATAATAATTTTGAACTTACTATAGTAATATAAATATGAAATTTTTTATTGCAAAGAAATAAATTTTTATTGAAAATACTAATATGATGTGCCCTGAACATCAATAGAAGAAAGGTTGCGTAGAAACAGAAAAGGTTGAGGAGTATAAAGAAGAAGCTGACCCCAAAAAGAATGAGCAAGTTGAGCTATACAAAATTAGAATAAGAATAAAGGTTGACCGATTCAACCCGACCCATTTTGAGTTAAACGAACCCGATAGCCCAAATGCCATTATTTTAAAAGTAATCAACTTCATACACGATGAGTTATATATGAGTTTGGGCCGTGTGGCCTAGGAATTTATCTTATGACCATTTACCTTTAAAATACTCGTAGACGTATGAATTATTAATCGACTACTAAATTTGTTTATACTCACAGACATATGTATCTTTAATCGACTACTAAATGTGTTTATTTTCGTAAAAAAGCTACTTATCCTGCACTATTTCTTTTGAACTATCAATTTGAATATTCAATATCATTTTTACGTTCCGTATAATTATGGTCCTCAAACTCTTTCAAGCTAGTCAGCTACCTAACATATGATGAGGCGGCGAACAAGAACCGCCCCTTACTCCATCATAGAGCACATAGTTTGGGGTCTATTATATTCTTGTCTGGATAATTGGAATTTCAAATTCATGATTCATCTGTAATAAAGAAGATTCACTTTTGTAACTATTTTTTGGTGTCTCCTAATTCTATTTAATTGTATTTTAAAGTCCATAAATTCAAATCTTTCCCACTCACTTATTCTTAAAAAAAAAAATAACTATCTCATCTTAAACCATTTACAAACAAAAAACTATATAATAAAATTCAACAATTTATTATTATAAAAATATTTAGTTTTATTAATATTTAAAAGATAAATAAGCCACTAGTAAATTAATGATTTTATCTACATAATCGGTTTTCTAAAACCTGGTGAAGTACAAAGTGAAAACAAGATACTGATAAGTAGAGTGGGTATACGGATCGGTCCGTGACGGACCAATTTTAAATAGGCCGGACCGGACCGGTCCGCTTGATAAATGCATTGGTGTTTTGCCTAGTTCGGGCCTGATCCTCCTAAACTCGCAAGTCCGAGGACCGGTCCACATTTTTTGCCCAGTAAGAAGCCCGCACACCAAATCGCGGGCCAACCCGCGGACCGGTCTGCGGACCAACTTTTTTTTTTCCTTTCATATTTTTTTTTACATTTTTTAGCACTCTATATTATATATTTATATTTATACAATATATTTTACCTCAAAAAATATATATACACATTTTTCTTTACAAAATCCAATTTAAATTTTAAACAAATAACAATACTAATTACTAAATACTGCAAATATTAAAATTCAACTGTTAATTTTTTTCAAAATAATAATATACAAATTTTTATGCTGATTAGGTGGGCTGGTCTGTGGGCCCCACGGGCCAAGCCCGTTTAGCCTGCAGGCTTGGCAAAGTGGATCAGAAAAGTCCGCATGTTGGTGAGTTAAAAATTTTTTGGTCCATTTTCATGCAAGTTGCGAGTTAAAAGGGTTGGTCCATGAACCGCGATCCATGTACCCAGCTCTAATGATAAGCATCGCTCAACCGCTACTGTTGAAGGAAATGATGAGGGAAATTTGTTTTGGGCATTGGTTGGTTTGGTTTGCGATGGAGCAAACGAGAAAAGGTGGAACAAGAGAATGTAGCAAAGTATGAGGTGACATTTGCTGTAAATTTGTTTAGTTCATTTTGAGATCTTGTTAGGAAAGACCAATGGCAAAGGTAGAGGAATTTTATTTAAATTTAAGGGTAATATAGACTTTTTAATTATAATAAATTAAATAATTAAAATAAAGAATTTGGATATAGCAAGTAAAAGAACATGTGCATTCAATGTACCAATTTTCATTGGTACATTTTAAATGCAACCACAAACCATGGGTTCATTTGGTTAAACTTGAGAAGAAATAAAATAGTTCTTTAAAAAGCTATTCAAAAGTATGCTTTTTTTTCTTTAAAAGTGGAATAAAAATAAGAAATTGAAATAAAATTAGAAAAATATTTCATATTTGAATGTAATTATATATGCATTTTTTATCTTATTCAAAATATTTTAAATTATTTGGATTAGATAGCTTTTTTTGTTCATTTATCAAAGTATCCTCACACATAACAAGTGAGAAACTAATATCTCTAGGTACAATTACGCGCTTAAATGGGACCCCTTCCAAGAGCATTTTTTTTTTCCCATACACATAAATAATAGGATCAAATTTAGGACCTCATGTTTAAGGGACTTATTATGAATCGAAATACAGGTTATGCCCAAAAGCTGTGATAGGCCCAAGTATCAAGGTCCACCTTGTTGGGCTCGGACCTTTCAATCACCGAGTTTAGGTTTTGATCTAACCCTACCTCATGAGACCCTGCCATGTGGTGACGATACGATTATTGAGGAGTAGTGCTGCATAATCCACTCTTCCCACAATTGGAAGGATGTTGAGCAAGGTTGGGAGTCCACGTTCAGCCCGTCCATCTTGGTAACTACTCAGTAGACATCTTATAAATATCCTGATGGGTCCTAGGCATATTTTTTTAAGTTCAACATACTTACATTTTTAAAGTTCATTTGTATACTTACCTTATACTAAGCATTTTCTGACTTAATGGTGGAGTCCTTGCAAATACAAACCCTCTATTCTCTGGAGAAGGAAGTCCTAATGTCACCTCAAGTTCCCAAATCTAGTATTGAGGATATTTAAACTACCCCTACTCACCTTGTTAGAGGACCAGAGCCTCTTTTACTACAGCTAACACCTCTTCGATGGATGTGATAGATTTAAAGTACCATCTTGTTAGAAAGAATTGATAAAAAGAGAAGAGTATATGTAATATCTGTCACATCTAGATGCACTAGCATACAAATATTGTCCACTTTAGGACCTAATTGGGCGTTCCTCATGGATATTGTCTACATGGGAGAGGTATCTACACTCTTATAAGGAATGATTTGTTTCGCTCCCCACTCGATGTGGGACTAGTTCTGTAACACTCTACTAAGCTCTAATTCTTCCATCTTAATTTTTAATATTATAATAGTTAGCTACTAATTTGTAACTTGAAATTTGCAATAATATTTTTTTTTTTACTACTATGATTATTTCTTGTTCATAGTTATATACTAGAATAATGTATATTAACTGTAAATCATGCATCTGGTAGACTCCTAGGAAAGAGAGGTGGGTCACAATGGACATGCTTAAATACCAAATCTTTCCTTAGCTAAAACCTTTCCAAATTACATTCTCACAATAATATACTTCCTTCCAGTAACCTGAAGGTAATTTTTTTAAAAAAACAAAGAATGCTTATTCTCTAACATAATATTAACATTTGTTAATTGTTATTTCCCACAGTAGACAACCATCATCTATAGAAAATATGTTTCACTACCAACATTAATTCATAGGGTACAGTACATATTATATATTCAAGATACATAAAAGAAAACTTTAATACAACAATACAATATAACCAAAGTCTGGTAATAGATAGTAAAGATCCTATCTAGCACACATAATAGAATTTGATTATTTAAAAATTAAGTCTAATGCTACATCCATTTCATTATTGATGACAATCCATATTATCTGGAAACATCAAAGAAAAGGGGAAAGAGAAGTCTCCCAGTAGGGTGATGTTTCCAGGGGAGTCTCATTTCATCCAAAAAATACTAAGAATAATGCGTGAGTGCAGCAAAATGCACAAATTATATTTTAATAGTGTTAAGCAAGATAGAAGTGCATAATATCAATTATTATAAAAGCACAGTAAAAGAAATGTAATACATAATCATGAATGTACTATAAACTCCCTTTTATAATATCTCGTTCCATTCTAATGGCTATAGTTTGCAAGGTTTGTTTCATATTGGATCTGTGAGAGCTCTCATGGCTAGGGCATCCCCTAGTCAGATCAGTGAATGCCAAGTCCTTGTCCGATAGCATGGCAGGGCCCAAGGCATCACTAAAATATCCACCAAGTCCTTTTCCACTAAAAGACGGGGCTCGGGATGTCACTTATTTATTTATCCATTTTACATTGTGTCATAGTATGCATAAAGTATGAAAATTATACAAAGTTTCCACAATTTCTTTCATATTCATATGTAGACCACAAGATTTTTCATATTTGTACATAAAGCCTAAATAATATAAGATTCCTAAACAAAAACCATATTTCTTTATAATTATCATTGAAGCACCAAAACATACTATTATAATAAACTCATTTTCTTTATAATCAAATATGCTTAACTTAGTTTTTATATAATAATTCAATTTCAAGTATTCGTATAATATTTTCTTTACTAATTTCATAAGTCTAAATACACCCAAAATCATTTCAAATCTATCTTTAGAAAATACTTAGGTAAATTATCTTTACATGTTCAACATAGGTAAAAAGAATATTTTTATGTATATAAGGATATAATCATAGAGCAAAGAAAAGAGCATGAAATCTTTCAAGAAATATAAAAAGAAATAGCCAAAATATGCCCAAGCTTTAGAAAATCACTTCAAGCAAGAAACTAGCTAGTTTATATGTCATGTTTCTAATGGGACATTAAATTTAAATCTTTGTAAACAATATTTTTTAATATTAATAAATGGATAATCAAGTCAATTATTCATAGTCCAAGGTCCATAGTCCAAGGTCCATAATTCAAGGTTTATAGTTCGAGTCTAAATATTATGATCATAAATTGTCTTCATCAAGTCCAAGTGAGTCTTAAAGACTCATAATAGTCTAGATAATGTCCATATATTTATAGGTCCATAGCAAATGTTATGATTAATATAAATATATTTTAGTGCCTTTTATATCTTATTAAGTCTTAATGGTCTCAAGAGAAATATAACATATAAATCAAGCTAAATATTACATGTTCAAAGGTTTAGAATCCATTCATTATAGTGAATTAATAAAGCACTTTTCTTGAATAAAAATTTTTTCACAATCAAATATATAATTAGATCAAAACTATATCACTTTAAAACTTCATAACTGTAAACACCCGATTTTATCCGGCCTTTTAAAAAAAATTCCAAAATTCGCATATTTTACAGTTTCTTTTAGAGTCTTTTAAGAAAATTAAAAATAAAAAAAGCTGTTTTGTAGTCTCTTGATTCATTTCTTTTAAGAAAAATTAAAAAAATTACCAAAAAGAGTTGTCTTTAATTTGTGTTCTTTTATTTGCATTAGTCCATAACCAAAAATAATACAAAAGGTCCATCGCATTTTTTAAAATAAAAAATAATAATAAAAATAAATAAAACAAAAAAAAAAAGAGCAAAGTAGTTGCAAGATTAGACCCCACCACACAATTGATTGAATTAAAGTCATCCTATTTTCTTGATTAAAGAGAAATTGTCTTTGGAGCTCCCGTGCATGCGTGACTTAGCATGTTGAGCGGTGGGGACACATGTGGCATGATGAAACATCTTTGACCATTTTTTTGTTTTTTAAAAGGGGAAGCGCATGGACCTACGGCATCTTTTGTTTCTTTTCTTTTTATAATCCATGGAGATTCATCAAAAGAGTGGGAGAGACTGCCTAGCTGTTACGCATTTACCCGCGTGTTGCATGATATAATGGCAGGCACCTCATTATGGGCCTTCCCCTGTCCCTGCGCGCTTCCTGTACCCCATTCCCTGCACTCCCCACTCACGGCAAATTCCCATTTCAACCTATACACTGAATCGAATCCTCCATGCTCAAACCAAGCAGCTAGCTTCTTTAAAATCGAAAAATCCAATGCTTGTAGGGGGGACAACCATTACGAGGCTTCGGAGCCATCACCCTTTTCCATCACCATCGTCACCATACAGCGACACTCTTCCATCACTACCAATCCTCCACAACCACCATTATCATCTCCCACCCTCATCATCACAACTGCCAAATATCATCACCACTGCCAGCTAAATAGCCACCATGGCCCAAAGCCTCCGCTGAAAAATCATAACCCATCTTCACCAAGTTTCAACCATTACAAACAACAAGTCCCAACAATCACTAACCAAGCATATCACATTCTATTTCAAACCAAATTCCATGGCAAGAACCCACCACCACCTCATTCTCCATTTTTAACAAGCTATCACACTCCTTCATCCACCATCAACACAGAACCCTCTTTCTAGCATAGCCACCATTATCATTTTAACTCACCTTCATCATAGTACAAGCTCACAAACTGAAACCCAATCCCAGAAGCTATAAAACCCGCTCACAACGCCACGCCAGAAATCGCCGACGCTACACTCGCTCCGCTCATGAAGCTTCCACCTTCTTGCGCGTCGTCCCCCGACCTCGAGCCTCCCTTTAGCGCAAATGCACGCTCACCACCACCTTGTAGAAATCGCGAACCGGCGCGGAGCCAGCATCGCGTCTTGCAACCCCGAACAGAGAGCACCTCCGCGCTTTCTCCATCGCGCGCGCTACAGTCCACCGTCGCGGCCAGACACATCCATCGACCAGATCCAACAGCACCGCAATGCCGCCGCTGCCCTCTTCTCTCCACCGCGAACCACACGCTAAGAAGCCTCCCTCGTCGCCAAGCCAGTCATGATCTCGCACCTCAGTCAGCCACCATCATCGCCGAACCACCTCGACCGTACAGTGTCAGCATTTCCCAAGCCTCGCAAGCTCGCAGCGCGATCCAACAACATCCAAGATCACAAAGAAAGGCCGCGCGAACCTCCATTCTCCGCCACGAAGTCTAGCCGCGAACCGCTCGCCCGCCGCTCCGAGACGCCAAGACCTGGGATCGCGCCACCCGGGCCTCGTCGAGTCCTCAGCGTTCCTCCGCTCCAGTATTGCCGCCATACCCTTTGTTTCCTCTCCATTTGTTCTCCTGTGTTGTAGTTTGTCTAGGTCTAACAAATGGACATTTGAATATATTGATTTGGGCATTTGTTGGGTTTGGGTCAGATTTTTTTTTCCTAATTTTTGTCAAGAACAGCGTTTTTGGGCTGGGGATATATGTTTGGGCTAGCTTTCTTTTTATTTATTTTCTGTTTAGAGTTGATGGATTCCTTTTTTGGTTTGGTTAGGTTGTTACATTTTTTTAAGTCGATTGGGCTAGGATTGTTTTTAGTGGGTATTAGGCTAGGACTGTTTTGGTGCAGGTTCATTTTGGGGTAGGTCCAAATTTTGTTTCTTTTCATTTTATTTTGTTTTATTTGAGTTTTAGGACTATTTTCAAAAAATAAAAAAAATATGTTAAAAAAAAAATAATAATAACGAAAATAATAAAAAACAAAAAAATATTATTTTATCTGTGCAATGGTCAATAACCATGACTGAGAGGTGGATTCCTCCTTCATACGTTATTGAATCATAGAGATTCACTGAGCAACCTAGTGCGGTCTTGAATCTCGTGCAATAGCGGATTTCCTTTTAAATCCTTTATCAATCAAATATCATTTTCAAAATTAAAAATCAATTAACACACTTTTATTTCTCTTTCAAAATTAAACTCAATCAACACAATTTTATTTTCTCTTTTAACTAAAATCAACCTAACACACAAGTATTTTTACGTAATCCAGCGTGGTTTTGAGTTCCTCATTGCACTGTAGGATACGTCATTAGCTTACAACTATCAAACCAAAATTAATTTTTATTGAATTATGTTTTTTTTATTAAATTTCCATTTGACTTACTTATTTTATTTTATTCGGTTTATTTTATTTCATTTCATTTTCTTCACATAATTATGTCTTAACTTTATATTTATAAATATATAATTATCACTTTTAAATATAATTACTAATTTTAATTTTATCTTTATTTTTTTGTAAATATTTAATTATTGATTTTATCTTTATTTTTGTAGGTATAATTACTAATTCCAGCTTTATTTTTACAAATATATAATTACATTTTGGGGAAAATAAATATTTTAAAGTTATAATTAATTTGCATAATAAACTCTAGGGTAACTGTATTTATACGGATGTATTAGAGGTGTAGTGGGATTAAGTTTCCACCCTTCTCTAATCATAATCAGACTCCCGGACTCAAAATTCTTAAAAGACCAGTTTACAAATTAAAAGGTTTTCCAATTTTAACCAGAATTAAAGTTGGTGGCGACTCCTAATTCATTTTCAAATCAATGTTGTCATTTGTGTTGCGACGCCCTCCGGGTACGTTGTGACAGCTTGGTGACTCCACTGTGGATATTCTTTGAGAGCCAAGCCTGTTAGAGTTGATTATGCAGATGATTATAACCTTATTATATTTATTTTTCCCCTTGTGAGATATTTGTTTTATTGTTGTAAATATTTTATTTTCCTTTATGTAAATATTGACTTATATTTTTGTACTTTTGTGAATATTTCATCTTATTTAACTATTTACTTTTAAATATTGCTTTATTTTACTTGTAAATATTCAAATCCTTTTTGTAAATATTGGTTTATTTACATTTGTTTTATTTTTGTAAATATTTTATTTTGTTTTTGTAAATATTGATTGATTTAATTATGCTTGTAAATATTTCTTATTCAAACATTAGGATAGAAGAATTTTATTTTTAATTTGTATATATTTGGAACCATAGGGTAGAAGACTTTATTTTATTTTCTGGAACCTTAGGATAGTTAATTGTGTTGTTTGAATATATATTGCTCTGTTGTGTTTTCTTTTCAGAAAAGGGTAGTTTTAGGATTATAAGGTTTGTATGCTCCCTTCACACACTTGCACTATCACTATCCTCACACACTATTTGGGCTCTATACCCGAGCCTTGGAAAATCATAGGACAAGAAGGGGTTTCGACGTTGTTATTGTGAGGCTTATACTTCCCTGATAGTCGTTGACTCACTGCTCAGGTTGTTACTAGAACTATGGGTTGCCATATTGTGACTTTCATGTCCCTGTGATTTGACTCATGGATCTAGGTCTTTATATTATTGATAAAGGAAACTTGGGGACCATAATCTTTTAGGGGTCTAGATCCATCCAAAAGTTGTGCACTACTAGAGACCTTAGTTGGCTAACCTCAAATAGGGTCGACCGTAGAACCATCAAACATTAAGTCTCACCCTGTTAGGACACAAGGGAGCAGATTGTTTCCCTCTTTTATCATGCATCATACATTGTAAATATCTTGCAGCTTTTAACATAGACATTATAACATGCATAATTATTTTTTTTTCTTTTTGCATAAATAATGCATATTGTAATCATGCATAGCACATGCACTTTTCTCATCAAGCATATTTACTTTTCAAACATGAGAAATAACAATCACGTTTTAATCGCACTTATTCATGTCACATGCATTCTCTTCATCCAACATACATATTTATTTTTATTCATGACATGCATCTCATTTATTTTTCTTCCTTCTTTGAAAAATCTGTTGGTGGCAGAGGGATAACACCATATTTGACAGTAAATGATGGAAGGAGCACAACACACTAGCAATGTATCCAGCTCAAAGAAGCACTTCAATGTGATGGGAAATACCAGTTCTCTAGAAAAGTTATATAAGTTGAGTCAGTTGTTACATAATGAAGATAGAAGAGCTTTCTCAAACAAGTATGGATCTATTTTAGATCTGTTACTCATATCAGTGGAAACTTCTGCCATCAATGCTCTAGCTCAATATTGGAATCCCGCCTTGAGATGTTTTGAACTGCCAAGCATCGACATCACTCCTACCATTGAAGAGTATGCTTGCATGTTAAAATTACCAATGAAGAAAAGTGTCTCTATTTATTTTCATCTAGAACAACCCTCTTCAGATGTAAAGATAGTAGAGCAATTCGGAGAATTACTAGGGTATCGGTGACTCGAGTGAAGCTAACGGGGCATGCAGATTCAAAAGGGGTGACTAAAGCATTCGTGGAAGATCGTTTAAAAGACTTGGAGCATAAAAAAGAATGGACTACTTTTTCAAGAGTACTGGCATTTGCTATCTATGGGCTAGTACTATTTCCTTCTGCTCCAGATATAACTGATCAAGCTGTCATGGATGTTTTCTTTGCTGTAGAGAATAAACAAAGAAATCCAGTTCCCGCCGTGTTAGTTGAAACATTCTTGACCTTAAACTTCTGTCAGCAAAAACAAAAAGGGAAACTTCGATGTTGTCTACATCTCTTATACGTGTGGATCATCACACACATGTATGCAGGAAATCACATCAGAAATGTCTCAGATCCACTAAGAAGCTTTCATCGCATTCTAACCAAGCCAAGAGAAGTCTATGAATGGAGGGCCGAATTTGATAGCATAAAGGAGCAGTCATTCAAATGGGTTTGTCCATGGTATGAGCAACAAAGAGGTGATATCATTATTAACTGTGAAAAATTTCAAAATGTACCACTAATGGGTCCAGGGGGTTGCATATCATACACGCCGACAATAGCTCTCAGACAGTTTTGTTGGACACAAAAGAAACCACGAGAAGAGCAACTTGGAGGACTCTATTTTTGGTATAGAGAAGGTGAACACACTAAGATGTTATCACGAGAAGTCAAAGAGGCATGGAGGGATATTCATGTAGCAGGCAGAGATGAGTTAGGAAAACCGCTTGTAATCAGTACCCATGAATATGTCACATGGAGGGAGACAAGAAAGGTACCTCAAAGTGTTCCTAGCTCTCCTCACAAAAAAAGAAATGATCATCAATTGGCTGAACAAATAGAGGTCATGAAAGCACAGATGAAGCTTCTGGAACAGCAAAAACAAGCAGCAGAGTTAGAAGTTGTTATCACACGAAGTCATTGTGAAAAGAAAGAGAAGTTGATTGAGCAACTGAAGGATGAGCTTGCTGATGTCACTGATCAGGAAAGAGAAAGACGAAGGATCCAAAACTTTGAAAAGAAGATTAAAATGATGGCTGATGAGAAGAATAGATTTGTGAAGTATATTAGCCAACTGAATGAAGCAAACGAAGAATTGAAGAACAAACTTGGTCAAGAAAAACAAATGAAGGGAGAATTGGAAGTCGAAATGCAAAAGCAAAAAGAAGAGTTAGAGCTGAAGATAGAAAAGTTAAATGCGTGTTTAGCACAGGCTAAGGAAGAATGTGACCAAGAATGGGTTCGCTTTATGCAATGTCAAGATCGACTTCACCATACAGAAGATGCGGGTAGATTCTGGACAAAGCAAGCCGGTGACGGGGCAATGAAGGCTGAAATGTGGAAAGAAAAACATACAAAATTAACTGAGGAAGTAGGCCATCATATTCCAAAGTTTATATACCATTTTGGGAGGGCAGAGAAAGAAATTCAAAAGAATCTCAAGCTTCATCTGCCTGGTGAAGTGAGCGACTTCATGGACATGAGTGGGGGCCTTGTTAGAGGTCTTAAGAGAAAGAAAGTGTCCACTCTTGACTCAATTATGATGTAATTGCACTTTTTGAATAAATGAAATAAATTCATCCTTCAACTTTCTCTACTTCTCTTCGAATAAATGTGCAAGACTATATCTATCGTGGAGCAAAATCTCCCTTAGATATTTTGTCAATTACATTTCTACCTTATAGGAAAATTTTCCTTCTGTGTAGAATGTAAGAAAGAAGATCAAGCTTTACATTGCTAGTGTGCTCCTAACAAAGTATATTGTGGACTAATAGCCCCCTGTATTTTGGTCCATCACATACCCTGTCTTATGGACAAAACGTCCTCTGAACAGGATATGAGTCAAGTCTGTTACCATCAAATATAGATTTTATTCCTCGCTATCAAAGAATTTTTAACTTTACTTTTCATTTGCTTACCTTTTGTTTTTGTGACACGAGGTCGTCAAACATTGCTCCTTCAAAGAAAGCTTTATCTGATAGTAGTGTGCCGGCTAGAGAGCCGTACGAGCTTCGATCTAGAGTTGAGAAAAAGAAAACTGAGAAGGGTAAAGACAAGGAACAGACAATGGCTGCAGAAGGCAATAATGAGGGAAGGAATCTGAGTCAAGAAATTGATGAGCTTAAGGCCACGATAAAGTCCATGTTCGGACCAGAATTCAAGAAATTCATCGTTGACACTTTGAAAGAAAATGCTGAGAACGCTGACCCTAAAGATCAGCCAGGATATGAGAATGATGAGGGATCTATGCCAGGCAAGCAAAATGATAACGGCTCTGCCAATGAAATTGCAAGGGAGTTAGAACGAACAAAGTTAAGAGAAGAGTTAGAGGAAAAGATGCAAGAGCAATTTCGGGCATTAAGAGGACCAAGTCCATTCGGTTCTATGAATATTAAGGAGCTATGCCTTGCTCCCAATGTCAACATTCCTAAAGATTTTAGAATGCTAGAACTCGTCAAGTTTAATGGCACCTCTAACCCCATCATGCACTTGAAGATGTACTATACTAAGATGGGTATGTGGTCTCAAGATGAAAATTTCTTAATCAGTTTCTTCTTTGAAAGTTTAGAAGGGGCTGCTTGGGAATGGTACATGCAACTGGACATGGCTCATATTCGGTATTGGGAAGACTTGGCTTTGGCATTCACTAACCAATACAAGTTAAATTTGAACGTTGCACCCACTAAAGATCAACTGAAAAGGATGAGGAAGAAGGAGAATGAAACCTTCAAAGAATATGCCCAGAGGTAGAGGGCCATGGCTGGAAGAGTATCCTACCAATGTTAGAGCAAGAAATGTGCTCTTACTTCATTCGTACCTTGGAAGGTCCCTTTTTCAAGAACATGCTTGGGACTCATGTGAAAGAGTTTGTGGATTTGGTCGAAATAGGAGAAAGAATCGAGACCAATATCCAAGAAGGGAAGTTGGAGCTAGCAATGGGGGAGACAAGCGAACCCAAGAAAGGTTCTCATTTAAAAAAGAAGGAGAATGCTGTCAACTACATCCACCCTCAACCTCATCAACCTAATACTTGACTAAACCATTACTCATCCTACCCAAATCACTACCCATCTTATCCACACACACAACACATATCTTACCCACACCCACCTCCAAGAACCATTCCAACCCAAACACCATTTGTACCTCAACCGCACCAAATCAACCATGTCTCCTACCCACAACCTTACACCCCAACAACACCTAGACCTCTCCAAACACTACCCCCAACCCATCAGATAATCGGCCCATCCAACACCAGCAATAGACCTCCGGTTGAAAATCGGCCACTACCTGATTTTCACATGAGCAATGCTGAATTGTTCAAATGCTTGTGCGGAGACAACTTGCTAACCCCGCGTCCTGGGAAGACCTTCGTGCCACCATATCCTCGGTGGTACAATCCAAACCAGACGTGCGACTATCATTCAAACTCTCCTGGACATTCTGTCGAGGATTGTTATGGGTTTAGGACTGCAGTATGGCGCTTGATTGATCGCGACGCTATTAAGCTGGAAGAAGAGCCAAGGCCACACATAAGGAACAACCCATTCCCCAATCATGGTGGAGGACAAGTGAATTCAATCCGTGAGGTTCAAGCAAGTCAAGAAGTAAAGAATGTCAAACTCCCAATGAAATAGATCCTGGAAACCCTGAAAAGGGTTGGTTATGAGATGGAAGCTGAGGGAATGAAAGGCAGAAGAATAGTGGAGGGAGACGAAGGTGATTTATTTTGTAAATGTTCCGGAAGGGAGCATCACATAGAAAAGTGTCCAAAGCTGAAGCTCTTTGTTGAAAGAATGATCAAACTAGGGGTGCTCGAGATACCAAAGGTCACCAAACAGAGCATCAATATGGTCCACCAAACGCCTCCTGTTTTTAAGGTTTATAAACCTGAACCGGCGCTTGTTTTCAAGGTACCTACGCCGTTTTCTTATGAAAGCAATCACATGGTTCCGTGGAGATATAACACTATCATAGAACCCCGTTCTGTAAAGCCTGGAGAAATAATCCCTAAACAAGAGGAGATATCTGTCTTTAAAGTATCTAGATTGCCTTCTCATCAATCCGTGCAAAACTTGATCAACCAAAAGCAGTTGAAGAACCCGGTAATAAAGAATGCTTGGAACCCCTTGCGTCAGAGTCCATAACCAATGTCACAGGAATAGGGGGAATCACTCGAAGTGGAAGGTGTTATACTCCCGGGAAGCTATTGAAAGACTCCCAGATGATACCTGAAAGCAAAGGAAAGGGCCAGGAAGACGAAGACGAAGAATTTCTTAAAATAATGAAACAAAGCGAGTATGATGTGGTGGATCAGCTGAAGAAAACACCGGCAAAAATCTCACTTTATTCATTGATCTTGTCTTCGGAAGCTCATCGCAACGCGATCAAGAGAGTATTGAATCAGGCGTACGTCTCAAAAGATGTAACCCCGAACAGGGTTGAAGGGATTGTAGGGGCAATCAGAACCACTAACACCATCACCTTTAAAGAGGATGAAATTTTTCCTCACATAGTGGGACGCCCGAAGGCGCTCCATATCACCCTGAAATGCCAGGGGTGCAATATCGCCAAAGTACTGATTGATGGAGGATCAGCTTTCAACGTGCTCCCTTACTCCACTCTGCAGCAGCTACCAATCGATCCTTCTATAATTGAACCAAGCGAGACAATCGTCAAAGCATTTGATGGATCGGTGAGAGAAATCACGGGTACCATTGACCTTCAGCTAGAAATTGGGCCGACCACGTTCCTGACTATATTCCAGGTGATGGACATTGAACCTGGGTACACGATGCTGTTAGGAAGACCCTGGATCCATGAAGCAGGTGCTGTCCCCTCTACTCTTCATCAGAGAGTGAAATTCATAGATTCTGGAAAACTCGTTACAGTAAAAGGAGAAGAGGAGTTGTTGGTGACTAAACCAGTGGCAGTGCCATACATCGACTGTGCTGAAAACACTCTCGAGGTCTCATTTCAAAATCTCGAGATAGTTGAACCAGTAGAACGAAAAGGAGACAAGCTTCCAGTGGCCGCTAGAATAATGCAAAAGAGTGGATTCGAGGAAGGTAAAGGGTTAGGAAGACAATTGCAAGGAATCAAAGATCCACTTTTCCTCCATGACAATCCCGGAAAGTTTGGCCTGGGATATGAAGTCACAGGAGAGTCGCAATTTTTTGAGCCTGTCAAGAAGAAGATCCCACATATCAAGGACACATTTCCCACACCTGCAGCAGTGGTGATGATTGAAGGAACTGGAGCTGCTAGCACTCTAGAAGGAGTTTAAGAAACTCCTCGATTGATCTACCCGAGTTGCGAACCATTAGACAATTGGGATTCTGTGCCCTTTGATGACTTGTTGTATCATGAGTAATAAACGCTTTGGTCACTTTTGTTGTACTTCCATTTTAATTAAATAAAAGATGATTATGCATGATTTTCCTTTCCATTCTCCTTCTGTTGTTTTCTTCTTTTCGTTTATCTTTTTTTTTCTTTTCTTTTATTTATTTCTGGTCTCATCTCAATTCTAGGGACTTATCTCCTTCAGAACCTCTATTTTGTGCAAATGATTGTGAAAACTCATTAACTGATTCTTGCGTTACAATGGACTTGAATGAAAATGAACAAGATGAAGATCCTGAGTTGTGCCAACAATTTGCCAAGATCATAAATTCAATGGAAAAGGGGATAAATCCACATGATGAGATTGTAGAAACTGTGAATTTGGGGACTGACAAGGATAAGAAAGAGGTGAAAATAGTTGACAACCTAGAAAGGGAAGAAATGATTGCACTGTTCCGTGAATTCATAGATATTTTTGCTTGGTCTTACAAAGATATGCCTGGTTTGGACCCAGATATAGTGGCTCATAAAATCCCGTTGATTGAGGGGATGGAACCTAAACGGCAGAAGTTGTGGAGGATGAGTCCAGAAATGTCACTTAAAATCAAAGAGGAAGTCAAGAAGCAACTCGATGCAGGCTTTTTAGAAGTCCCGCTATACCCAAAATGGATAGCTAACATATTACCTGTGCCGAAAAAAGACGGAAAGGTTAGAATGTGTGTGGACTATCGAGATTTGAACAAAGCAAGCCCAAAGGACAACTTTCCCTTGCCCCATATAGATGTCTTAGTCGATAGCACTGCAAAAAGTCACTGATTCTCTTTCATGGATGGTTATTCAGGCTACAATCAGATCTTAATGGCAGAAGAGGACAAGGAGAAGACATCATTCATCACTCAGTGGGGAGTATTTTGCTATCGAGTGATGCCATTTGGGTTGAAGAATGCTGGAGCAACTTACCAGCGAGCAATGGTGACCCTTTTCCATGACATGATTCACAAGGAGCTAGAGGTGTATGTTGATGATATGGTAGCAAAGTCACAAGAAGGAGAAAGCCATGTTGCTGTACTCAGAAAGTTGTTTGAAAGACTGAGGATTTACAAGCTTTGATAAAACCCAGCAAAATGTACCTTTGGAGCATCCACTGGAAAGTTGTTGGAGTTCATTGTTAACAAGAAAGGTATTGAGGTTGACCCAGACAAAATTAAAGCCATTCAAAACATGCCTGAGCCTAAAACAGAGAAAGAGGTTCGGGGTTTCTTGGGTCGTTTAAACTATATAACGAGATTTATCTCCAATTTGACCCATACTTGCGAACCGATATTCAAACTATTGAAGAAAGGTAATTCGGGTGGATGGGATGACAGATGTCAAGAAGCTTTTGATAAAATCAAGAATTACTTGTCAAATCCACCTCTCCTGGTTCCACCTACACCAGGTCGACCGTTGATACTTTATCTTACAGTGTTGCATGGGTCTATGGGAGCGGTGTTAGGACAACATGATGAGTCTGGTCGAAAGGTGCAAGCCATTTACTACTTGAACAAGAAATCCAATGATTGCGAGTCCAAGTATCTGGCTATTGAAAAGACTTGTTGTGCATTAGTATGGACGACAAAGAGGTTACGACAGTATATGCTCCACTATACAACTTTGCTTATATCGAGGGTGGATCCCATGAAATACATCTTTGAAAGCCCGCATATCTCCATGAGAATGTCCAAATGGCAAGTGGCTCTAGCAGAATTTGACATCAAGTATGTGACCAGAAAGTCTATAAAAGGAAGCGTGATAGCAGACCACTTAGCCGAGAATCCTCTAGATGAATATCAGCCAATAGAACTTGAACTTCCTGATGAGGATATCTTAGCAGCCATAGAGGAGGATAGCAAAAGCAGGGAAGAAGGAGACCTAATGTGGAAAATGTACTTTGATGGTGCTGTCAATATTCACGGGAACGGAGTTGGAGCAGTTTTAGTGTCCCCCGATGGAAAGCAGTTCCCAATCGCTGTCAAACTGGCATTCGATTGTACCAATAACACAGCTGAATATGAAGCATGTATAACAGGTCTAAAGGCAGCAATATCACTTGGGGTGGAATACCTGGAGGTCTATGGGGATTCAGCCTTAATCATTTTTCAAGTTAATGGAAAATGGCGAGTTAAGGAGCACAGGTTATTGTCATATTATGAACACCTCCTGAGCTTGAAAGATGAGTTCCAGGATGTCAGTTTCCATTACCTACCTCGTGAATAGAATCAGTTTGCAGATGCTTTAGCTACCTTGGCCGTGATGACCAAGCTCGATCTGGAAGTGGAAGTAAGACCTTTGCAAGTGGCTGTTAGAAGAGAGCCAGCATACTGTTTTAACATTGAAGAGGAGCCAAATGGCCGACCATGGTTCCATGATATCAAAAGGTTCATTAAGGAGAAAGAATATCCAGCAGTAGCAAATGCGAATGACAGAAAGACACTCAGACGACTATCAATGTCGTTCTTCCTCTCGGGTGATGTGTTGTATAAAAGAAACTATGACGGAGTCTTATTAAGGTATGTGGACGCTGCGGAAACTAACTCCATCATATCAGAAGTCCATGAGGGTGTTTGTGGAACCCATGCTAACGGGCACACATTATCCCGACAGATCCTCAGACAAGGATACTATTGGCTCACTATGGAGAAAGATTGCATAGAGTTTGCCAGAAAGTGTCACAACTGCCAAATCTATGCTGATCGAATCCATTCTCCTCCTGTGCTACTGCATACTCTGACATCACCTTGGCCGTTTGCAATGTGGGGCATGGATGTCATAGGACCAATTAGTCCCAAAGCTTCTAATAGGCATCGATTTATTCTGGTTGCCATTGATTACTTCACCAAATGGGTTGAGGCTGCATCTTATGCCAATGTTACACGGAAAGTGGTGGTGAAGTTCCTAAAAAATAATATCATTTGTAGATACGGGTTGCCAGAAAGACTCATCACAGATAATGCTACTAATTTCAACAATGCAGAGGTACAGAAATTGTGTGAGCAGTACAAGATCAAACATCACAATTCAGCTCCTTATCGACCAAAGATGAACGGAGCTATTGAAGCAACAAACAAAAACATCAAGAAGATCTTGGGGAAGATGGTGGTCACATATAAAGATTGGAGTGATATGCTGCCTTATGCATTACACGCTTATCGTACTTCTGTCAGATCCTCAACTGGGGCAACTCCGTATTCACTGGTGTACGGGATGGAGGCAGTAACACCCATCGAAGTGGAAATCCCATCTTTAAAAGCCTTGGTGGAAGCTAAATTGGAAGAAGCTGAATGGGTCAAGATGAGATATGATCAATTGAACATGCTTGAGGAGAAACGGCTGGTCGCTGTCTGCCACGGCCAGTTGTACCAGAAAAGGATGGCTAAAGCATTCAATAAGAATGTTCATCTTCGAACATTTCAGCCAGGTGATCTTGTTCTAAAGAAGATTTTGCCGAATCAAGAGGATAACAGGGGCAAATGGGCACCCTCGCATGAAGGCCCTTACATTGTTAAAGATGTTTTTTCTGGAGGAGCTCTGATCTTGACTGATATGGACGGCCGAGTACTTGCTAAGCTAATCAATTCAGATGCTGTGAAAAAATACTTTGCTTAAAAATAAAATAAAAAACTCGCTAGGTTGAAAACCCGAAAGGGCGGCCTAGGCAAAAATTAGAGCAAAAAAAAAAAAAAAGAGAAAAGAAATGCTCGCTAAGTCGAAAACCTGAAAGGGCGGCCTAGGCAAAAAAAAAAAAATTAGAGCACCAAAATGGATGGAAACTGGGTTGAAAACTCGAAAAATGCAGTCTATGCAATGGTGAAAGGCTGAGAAGCTACGAATGAATCTGACACTGGGGCAATTTGAATGTTGGTGGGTCACAGCATATTGTTAAACACACAATAAAGGATTGCACTTATTGACAGGAATTCAAGTTCGGTGTAACCAATGAATCAGCAAAATGAGTTGAGCACATGAAAGCAGCACCGCCAGTCTTGTCTTTCTTCCTTCCTTATTTTTTAACAGTTGGTGAAATTCTGTAAATACTTTTCAGTTTGAAATCCAATAAAATCATCTTTCTCTTCCTCTGCGTCTTTATTTATTTTCTCCTATCAAATCTTTGTCTCTTTATTCTATTTTGAAGCCATGCATAATCATAATGTTAAAGTTGAAGTACAATAAGTGACTAATTCGCTAACAAAACTCAGAAACAATAAGTTAAACAAAGGACTCAAAATTGACTGTCAAAGGAAAAGAAGCAACTTGCTAGGCCGAGATTCAAACAACAGCCTAAACGTAGATGTCAATGGACCAAATCAGTCATTGGATAAAAAAAGAGAAAACCAAGCTGACAATTGAAGCAAAAGTGGAAACAATGATAATATGGGGCAGAAAAGAGACATTGAAGTGTCACCAGTGGAAGATGTGTTTAAAACTGCAATGAAGAAGTTCATAGAGCTGCTCAGACAAAGAATCAACTCATTTTGAGAAAAATAAAAGCTTTCTTGAAAGACAATGTGAAAATGCATCAAACCGGGGCCATTTTTAGTTTTGAGATATTTTTATCCTTACATCAAGTTTGCAGCAATTCATTCATCATATCTTCATCATATCATCAACATATCAATTTTGCATCAATTCATTCACTAGTTCACAATAGTTTCATGTCATTCATACCATCATGACATCAATTTTGCATGATTCATTTATCATCACAGCGATTCTGCATCATCATTTCATCAGATTGCCAACCATGCATTCACAGTTGTTTTTCATATATATTTAACTTCACAAGTTTACATTTCACGAGTCTTTAAGTTCACATTTACATGCTTTCACATTTACAAGTTTTCACATTTATAGGCTTTCACATTTAAATGCTTTCACAATTTACATGCTTTCACATTTACTGCTTTCACATTTAAATGCTTTCTCCAATTTACTGCTTTCACCAGATTTACAGCTTTCTCCAGATTTACAGCTTTCACAATTTACAGCTTTCTCCAATTTACAAGCTTTCTCCAATTTACAGCTTTCTCCAAATTTACAGCTTTCTCCAATTTACTGCTTTCACCAGATTTATAGCTTTCACCAATTTATAGCTTTCTCCAACTTACAACTTTCTCCAAATTTACAGCTTCTCCAAATTAGAATTCATTTCAAGTTCACATTTACATACTCTTCAACAATCATCACATCATGCTTTCACAGTTTACAAGTCTGCTAAATTTCACATTCTACATCCTTTCACTGCTTCCACATTTACTTTCATGTCTCCACTTTCCTTTCACATGCATTCACCTTCACATAGTCTAAATTTCACATGCATTTCCTTCACGTGCATTTCGCATTCTCAAGCTTCTAAATTCTTCACTCTTTTTCAATTCCCTCCAGATTTCTTCATGCATCTAGTTTTCACCCTGAGATCATACGGCATCATTCATTAAAAGCATTAGCATCATGTATTCACCCTCTTCATGAAATCATCTAGCATTATTCATTGTCACTGTATTCATATCTGGTCATCATTCATCACGCATCATGCATTGGCCACCGTGTGTATTAGTCGTTTAACATCATCCAATTAGAACATCCCACATGGTCATCATGCATTCAGTGTTCGTTTCATTGAAACCATGCAATACGTCATCTAGCACCATTTCGCATTTATTGTCTCAGTACATCCATCAAAGCCTTTCGCATTGGCATTATGCATTCGCATCATACACTTAATATCACGCATCACAATCATGCATTTTGCATTCGGACAAAATGTGTGTTCATATCTTTACTTGTCCCTTACAGAAAAATGTCAAAGTCCCAGACTTCACATTTTTCAGTAAGATACAAGTAAAGAGGGGCAACTGTAAACACCCGATTTTGTCCGGCCTTTTAAAGAAAATTCCAAAATTCGCGTATTTTACAGTTTCTTTTAGAGTCTTTTAAGAAAACTAAAAATAAAAAAAAGCTGTTTTGTAGTCTCTTGATTCATTTCTTTTAAGAAAAATTAAAAAAATCACCAAAAAGAGTTGTCTTTAATTTGTGTTCTTTTATTTGCATTAGTCCATAACCAAAAATAATACAAAAGGTCCATCGCATTTCTTAAAATAAAAAATAATAATAATAATAAATAAAACAAAAAAAAGAGAGCAAAGTAGTTGCAAGATTAGACCCCACCACACAATTGATTGAATTAAAGTCATCCTATTTTCTTGATTAAAGAGAAATTGTCTTTGAAGCTCCCGTGCATGCGTGACTTAGCATGTTGAGCGGTGGGGACACATGTGGCATGATGAAACATCTTTGACCATTTTTTTTGTTTTTTAAAAGGGGAAGCGCATGGACCTACGGCATCTTTTGTTTCTTTTCTTTTTATAATCCATGGAGATTCGTCAAAAGAGTGGGAGAGATCGCTTAGTCAAGCTACGCATTTACCCGCGTGTTGCATGATATAATGGCAGGCACCTCATTATGGGCCTTCCCCTGTCCCTGCGCGCTTCCTGTACCCCATTCCCTGCACTCCCCACTCACGGCAGATTCCCTTTTCAACCCATACACTGAATCGAATCCTCCATGCTCAAACCAAGCAGCTAGCTTCTTTAAAATCGAAAAATCCAATGCTTGTAGGGGGGACAACCATTACGAGGCTTCGGAGCCATCACCCTTTTCCATCACCATCGTCACCATACAGCGACACTCTTCATCACTACCAATCCTCCACAACCACCATTATCATCTCCCACCCTCATCATCACAACTGCAAAATATCATCACCACTGCCAGCTAAATAGCCACCATGGCCCAAAGCCTCCGCTGAAAAATCATAACCCATCTTCACCAAGTTTCAACCATTACAAACAACAAGTCCCAACAATCACTAACCAAGCATATCACATTCTATTTCAAACCAAATTCCATGGCAAGAACCCACCACCACCTCATTCTCCATTTTTAACAAGCTATCACACTCCTTCATCCACCATCAACACAGAACCCTCTTTCTAGCATAGCCACCATTATCATTTTAACTCACCTTCATCATAGTACAAGCTCACAAACTGAAACCCAATCCCAGAAGCTATAAAACCCGCTCACAACGCCACGCCAGAACCGCCACAAGACTCGCCCGACGCGGGCTTCCACCTTGCGCGCCGTCCCCGACCTCAGAGCCTCCCTTAGCGCAGCCGCGCTCACCACCACCTTGTAGAAATCGCGAACCGGCGCGGAGCCAGCATCGCGTCTTGCAACCTCAAACAGAGAGCACCTCCGCGCTTCCTCCATCACACGCGCTCCAGTCCACCGTCGCGGCTAGACACATCCGTCGACCAGATCCAATAGCACCGCAACGCCGCCGCTGCCCTCTTCTCTCCACCGCGAACCACACGCCAAGAAGCCTCCCTCGTCGCCAAGCCAGTCACGATCTCGCACCTCAGTCACCCACCATCGTCGCTGAACCACCTCGGCCGTACAGTGTCAGCATTTACCAAGCCTCGCAAGCTCTGCGCGCAGTCCCGAACAACATCCAGCATCACAGCAAAGGGCCGCGCGAACCTCCATTCTCCGCCATGAAGTCTAGCCGCGAAACTGCCCCTGCCAGCCTCGCCGTTCCGAGACGCTAGCACCCCTGGGGATCGCTCCAGCCAGTCTCGTCGAGTCCTCAGCGTTCCTCCGCTCCAGTATTGCCGCCACACCCTTTGTTTCCTCTCCATTTGTTCTCCTGTGTTGTAGTTTGTCTAGGTCTAACAAATGGACATTTGAATATATTGATTTGGGCATTTGTTGGGTTTGGGTCAGATTTTTTTTTCTTAATTTTTGTCAAGAGCAGCGTTTTTGGGCTGGGGATATATGCTTGGGCTAGCTTTCTTTTTGTTTATTTTCTGTTTAGAGTTGATGGATTCCTTTTTTGGTTTGGTTAGGTTGTTACATTTTTTTAAGTCAATTGGGCTAGGATTGTTTTTAGTGGGTATTAGGCTAGGACTGTTTTGGTGCAGGTTCATTTTGGGGTAGGTCCAGATTTTGTTTCTTTTCATTTTATTTTGTTTTATTTGAGTTTTAGGACTATTTTCAAAAAATTAAAAAATATGTTAAAAATAAAAAAAATAATAATAACGAAAATAATAAAAAACAAAAAATATTATTTTATCCGTGCAATGGTCAATAACCATAACTGAGAGGTGGATTCCTCCTTCATACGTTATTGAATCATAGAGATTCACTGAGCAACCTAGTGCGGCCTTGAATCTCGTGCAATAGCAGATTTCCTTTTAAATCCTTTATCAATCAAATATCATTTTCAAAATTAAAAATCAATTAACACACTTTTATTTCTCTTTCAAAATTAAACTCAATCAACACAATTTTATTTTCTCTTTTAACTAAAATCGAACCTAACACACAAGTATTTTTACAGAACAACGTGGTTTTGAGTTCCTCATTGCACCAGAGGATATGTCGGCATAGCTTACAACTATCAAACCAAAATTAATTTTTATTGAATTATGTTTTTTTTATTAAATTTTCCTTTGACTTACTTATTTTATTTTATTCAGTTTATTTTATTTCATTTCATTTTCTTCACATAATTATGTCTTAACTTTATTTTTATAAATATATAATTATCACTTTTAAATATAATTACTAATTTTAATTTTATCTTTATTTTTTTGTAAATATTTAATTATTGATTTTATCTTTATTTTTGTAGGTATAATTACTAATTCCAGCTTTATTTTTATAAATATATAATTACATTTTGGGGAAAATAAATATTTTAAAGTTATAATTAATTTGCATAATAAACTCTAAGGTAACTGTATTTATACGGATGTATTAGAGGTGTAGTGGGATTAAGTTTCCATCATTCTCTAATCATAATCAGACTCCCGGACTCAAAACTCTTAAAAGACCAGTTTACAAATTAAAAGGTTTTCCAATTTTAACCAGAATTAAAGTTGGTGGCGACTCCCAATTCATTTTCAAATCAATGTTGTCATTTGTGTTGCGATGCCCTCCGAGTACGTTGTGACAATAACTTATGGGCAAAGCTTTATCAAATAAAATATACATGGTTTAACATATTAAAACAACTTCATAAAATATTTAAATATTTGAAAAATGCATAATCAAAGTTTAAAATGATCTTAAATCACACTTTTCAACCATACAAGTAGACAAATAAATATGCGTCATATACACATAGATGTAGTGGTTTATGACACCATCTTTAAATCATTCAAAGATATTAAAGACAATAAAATAAACTTTGAATATCTTATAGCACAATATCATACAAAAATAAAATCATACATGAAGCTTAGAAGTGAAAGAAAACCCTTACTTGTTCTTGGAGCTTTAGAAACTTTGCT
The DNA here is from genome assembly GCA_031216105.1 of Dalbergia cultrata. Lineage (NCBI taxonomy): Eukaryota > Viridiplantae > Streptophyta > Magnoliopsida > Fabales > Fabaceae > Dalbergia > Dalbergia cultrata. The sequence goes on from CM062352.1 coordinate 4,663,891, forward strand.
ACACCAAAGCTAGACCAAAAACTTCTTCAACTTTTCTAAGGGCTAAAATTCATGTATAAAGACTGGGAAGTATTGATGGTGGATGGTGATAAAAAAAGATGATAATTTGAGGGTGTTTTGCAAAAATTTTGTAAGTGTTTTTGGTATGAAAATGAAGTAAATGAAGAGAAATGATGGCTACACATTTTTGATAGTTTTCGGGCAGAAGAATGAAGTGTGAAATTGTGTTTAGAGGTGTGCTATTTATAGAAAAAGTCTAGGATTAAAATATTATTAATTTTATGATTTATTTGTCATATTTGGTTAGTTTCATTAGTAAAATATTAAAACTAATGCTAAATAATTTAATAAATTCTCAATTATCACTTAAAGACATACTAAAATGTTAATGATATGATTTAAAGATATTTAGTAAATTTTAATATATTTATATATAATTTAATAATGAATTATTCAAAATAAGGCAAAATTACTTAAACTAGTCAATCTTAATTAGGTTAATTAATTAATAAATAACTTAATTTATTTTTTAATATCTTCATTAGATTATTAGAGATATAATACAAGGATTCACGAAATTTATATAATTTTTTATAATTATTTGCATTTTATTTGATATTTTACATTATTACTAGTGTTATTAGGAATTAATTGATTAATAATTTATTTAAATATTTTTAAATTATTCTTATCTTATCTTGGCAGCCTCTAGGTCTAAATCTTATCTCTATTAAAGCTATGGTTGGTGGCAATTTGTTTTAAATTATTAATATATGAAAATGACAAATTTTGTATATTAAAATTTTATTTTAAAGTTACATATACTAGGTAATTAATAAAATATTCATCTAAAAAATTATATTTCCTTGATATATTATTATTAACATGTTTTTACCTTATTTACATGCTATTTATAATTTTTTATGAATTTTCTATAATTTTTAGTATTTTTAACATATTTTTACCTTAATTAGATCTATTTTAAGTTAATTAAAATAAATAATTATCTATAATAAAATATATATTTTTTATAGCAGCCCGTGTCAATGTTTTGAGCTGTCCAACATGATAAGGGGACAAGCTCACCATGTTTGAAATTTTTAGTCAAAGTTTGGTAGGTTTTTTGAAAAATTGTGATTTTTAAAGTTCGACAATTTAATTCATTTTTTAAACATATTTTTCATTTTATTCCAAGTGGCTGATCTAGGTGTTGATTAACTAATATGAGATTATTAGTTAGATTAATCAAGGTTTAGGAAAATTAAGTGATTATTTAAGCTTTAATTAAATTAAAATTAATTAATTAAATATCAAAAAATGATTTTTAACACTATCCATGGTCCTCTTTGTCTAATATTATAAGTTATTAAAAAAAATTTTAATGTGACCTAGAGTTATTTTTTAGGATTTTTCGGTATTTATTTTGTACCCTAGGTTAGGTTATTTTTGTGTAATTATACTAATATTATACAAATTTACTTAATATTGATATTTATCATCAAAATTATATTTAAATTGTATTTATAATTTTTCATCATAATTTTTGACACTCTTTAAGCTTTTCTAAGATTTATGTAGACTTTTTTTTGTAATTAATTATGTTATATGCTTATTTTCTATTATTTAGTGGCATTTTCTAATTTTAATAAAATCCAAGGGAATAATTAAATATTTTACATTTTGATGCTAAGTCTTGTATATTTTAATTAGACATTTTTGTTAATGATTTTCTCTAAATATTTCTTACCTAAAAAAAATCCTCATACTTTCTAAATAAAAAAAAACTATAATAAAGTAACATTATATTAAGAAAAATTGGGGATGTTACAAGTTCTACCCCTCTTAGTGGGGGCACAGCATCCTCACTGGGGTACACCAATCCAGGCACTAGCTCTGATACCATATGTCACATCTGGGCGCACTATGTATCGTCGTCCCCAATGTGAATGTAACACCCGGCATGCAAATATTGTCCGCTGGCACACCGATCTCGAGACGTCTCCAATGTGAGTTCTGTAACACTTAGCATGCAAATATTGTTCACTTTGTGGCCTAACTGGCATCCTTCATGGATTTGCTTTTACCCCCTTAAAGGGAAAATGCATCTGCATAGGGGAGGTATCAACACCCTTATAAGGCATGCTTTATTCGCCTTTACAACCAATGTGGGACTAGTTCTACCCCTCCTAGTGAGAGCCCAGCGCCCTCGCTGGCTGACATATTGATCCCGAGACTGGAAAGGATGCTGGACCCCCACTAGAAGGGGTGGAATTAGTCATACATCGGTTGGGGAGAAAAACAAAGCATGCCTTATAAAATTGTGGATATCTCCCTTATGCAGACGTGTTTTCCCCATGGGAAGGTCAAGAGCAAATTCATGAGGGGCAACCAGTTAGGCCCCAAAAGAACAATGTCTGCATGTCGGGTGTTACATTCATAATGGGGATGACGATACGCAGTGCACCCAGATGTGGTAGATGTTACAGATGGTATCAGAGCTGGTCCCGAGATCGGTGTGCCAGCTAGTGAGGATGCTGGGCCCTTATTAGGAGGGGTGGAACTAGTCCTACATTGATTAGAGGGAACGAAGCATGCCTTATAAAGGTGTGGATACCTCCCCCATGCAAACGTGTCTTCCCCTTGATAGTGGGGAACAACAAATCTATTAGTGGCACCAAGTTAGGCCCCAAAGTGGACAATATATGCATACCAAGTGTTACACTCACACTGGGAAAGATGATATGTAGTGCGCCCAGATGTGATGGGTGTTATAGATGGTATCAGAGCCGGTCTCGGGATTGGTGTGTCAGCCAGTGAGGACGTTGGACCCCCACTAGGAGGGATAAAACTAGTCCCACATCAATTGGGGAGGGGAAGGAAACATGTCTTATAAGAGTGTGGATACCTCCCCCATGCAGGCGCTTTTTCCCCTTAAGAAAGGAAAGAGCAAATCTATAAGGGATGCCCAGTTAAGCCCCAAGGTGGACAATATCTCAATGTCAGGGGTTACACTTACACTGGAGACGACGATACGTATTGAGCCCAGATGTGCCAGCAGCGAGGACGTTGAGCCTTCACTAAGAGAGGTGGAACTAGTCTCACATCGGTTGAGGAGAGGAACAGAGCATACCTTATAAGGGTGTGGACGACGATACGTAGCGTGCCCAGATATGATAGATGTTACATTATAGTTGATGTGACCACATGTTATTGGATAATTGTGTGAAAAATTTTACACAATCAGTAAACCAAAGTCAAAGTTGTGAAATTAAGGAAACTTAAAGTTATTAAAACATAATTAATAATAAGTTAAATATTATTTTATAAAAATAAAAATAACAATTATAAAGATTCAATGGTGTTAACGAGGACCTCATTCTCTCTTTACTTGTATCACAATCATTTCATAGAACATGTTGACCAATCGATCTTCACATTGTCGAAAGTACTTTCGACATAAGAGATCCTACTCATGGATCCAACAATCACTATTCTTCCAAACAAATGTTCCAGGCCATCAAGTCTTATACAACTTGTGGGAGGACAACCCAAGAAATGGAGATCTCAATCATGAATAAACCACAATAGCTAGAGGATGCTATATTTTAACCCAAAATATTAGGTCAAATAGTCTATTGGTCCTCTTTTCTTATATACTTTTTACTTAATTCATTTTCTACCAACATGGAACTTTATATCCCACACTTGAAACTCCAAAAAGAATTGGGTAACACTAGTTAGGGGCATTAAATTTAATGTCATATGAATAAATTTCTATAATGCATGTTTAACAAGGTATTTAATTTATTCATGTAAAAAAAAGTCATTTTATTTATTAAATTGAAAATATATTTTGCACATGTTATTTAATAAAGTTTTTAATTAATTAACTAAATATCATTTGGACCAACACATGGTTAGTTGAAGTGGCTAGATGCTTATTCTCCCTAACTAGCAATCTCAGTTTCGAGCCCTGGGTATGAAAACACCAGTGTGGGGAAAGTCATGTCCCCTATGAAATCTCAAATGCCTGAACAAGACCACTTTTGATGAGATGATACATGTGAGAAACCCAACAAAAAAAAGAACTAAATATTAGTCTATAATACTCTGTCATCTAGTATTAACTAATATTATATATCCACCACATCACACAATAATAATTGTTTAAAGAATGGGGCGTTCTCCGGTACCTCTATAAAATTTATGGCTATTAGTATCTTTTAGATAACTTGTGACAAAAAATTTATCACTTGTTCTACTAACTGAATTTATTAATATTTAAAACCCTAATGATTAAATTACAACCCTTGAATTCAAAAGGATATTGGTACCTTTGGGGTACCAAAACAAAAACCTTAAAGAATTCAATTCTTATACACTATCTTTGTAAAAATTTATTATATGATCATCTAATCATATATTGTCATATTAGCTATAATGGTTGACTCTCATGCTTATTATTTGGAAAATCATGTAAATGGAAGGAAGATATGATTGGATGACTATGCAAAATGATATTATATTGTCAATGTATCAAATTAAATTTTTGTATAAATTTCATTAAAGTTAGTATGGAAATCAACTTAATGGCATAGTTTGATCCAATTTGGCCCAATTATCAAATATATAGTTTGGCGTTTTAGACACCTCCACACGTGATCAGGGATTACAAACAAAAACGATTTAAAGTAACTAAAAGGAAAAATAAATTAAAGTGGATCATATTAAATGATACAGTTGCATTATTATTATTTCCTTTGTAAACGAAAGTTTTTTGGATGCTTAGCGCAGCCCCTTGGTTTGCCTAGTTATCCGTGGTTTTTCGTTTTTTTTCCACTCCGTACCCATAGTTTTGGTTTTTGGTATGAGTTTTGTTTTGGTTCTTTAGACATTGGTTTAATGCTTGTATTATTCAATTTGGCAACTAAGCAGAGGGGAAAAAGAATAAAAATAATAATAATAAGCCATGCTTTGCACGCAGAACGCACGAATGACCGAATCCCATCAAGACATTCCTCGTTGTCCTTCATTTGATTGGGATTACTGTCCAAATTAAAGTTAGGGGGTTCAAAACTAAATTAAAATAAAAAATAAAAAAATCAATCAAAATCAAAAGAAATTGGTTTGAATTGATTCTTAATTTGTAAAAACCGAACCAAATCAACTGATTTTCGATTTTTATTTTCAAAACCATACCAAACTGAGAACATATTACATTAATAATTAGATATATTAATTAGATATATTACTTATTAAATTTTCATATCAATATGTAAATTTGTCTCATATTTTAACTCAATACTTAAAATTTTCAATTATACATTAATCCCTTTAATTTAGTCAACATGATTTTTTGTTCAAATCTTTGATAATTTGTTTAACTTATTAGTTAATAATATTACATATTAGCATAAATTTTAAAAATTAGATTCGATTTTATAATTATATAGTTTTATAATAACGGTTAGTCTAATTTAAAGTTGTTTATAGTTACATTTTTATATTTTATAAATTTTTACTAAAAATTGAAAATCAAACCAATCCAAACTTATTTAATTGATTTGGTTTGGTTCGTAAAAAGTTTAATTTTGTTTATAGTTACATTTTTACATTTTATAAATTTTTACTAAAAATTGAAAATCAAACCAATCCAAACTGATTTAAATTGATTTGGTTTGGTTATTAAAAAATAATCAAATCGAACCAAACCAAACCGAAATAAAATTCATTGATTAGATTGGTTGGTTTTTATCTCAAAACTGAATGAAACCAAACTACGAATACCCCTAAATTAAAGTACATTCTTTCATAATATTATTAAGACTAAAGGTTCATTTTAATCTTTATAATTATATGTATATTATATTTTAATCTTTAAAATTAGGAAATTATCAATTTGATTCTTAAGATAATATTTGTGGGACTAATTTAAATAAAAAAAATATTTTGAATCAATTCAAAGACTCAACTAAAATAAATTATATATACAATTTCAAGGCAAAAAAACCTTCTACTCCAACTATTAACAATCTAAACGCACAAAGATAAATAAATAATTTAAAAAACATGGTTATTAATTGTTTACTTGCCCATACAATTTCACATTAAGATTATGTTTGGATAGAGGTAAAGATAAAGTGAAAATTTTTATGGATAAATTTTAAGTGTAAAATTACATACATAGCTTATACATGAAAAATTTCACCCAATTTTCACCTTTTAACCAAACACACCTTAAGTTTGATTTAATTCACAGAATTCAAGGCTAACTAAACAGAATTTTGCAAATTTTAGATAGACCAAAACGTTTCTCACAATTGGACATAGTTACATTTTTGCTTTTTTAATACATAGATATAGTTAAAACTTACAACTTTGTGACAATGATCCCTTCTAAAGAAAAAAATGGAGTAAATTGTCACATTGGTTCTTGAAATTGTAAACGTGCTTTACTTTCAAGGACTAAAGTGATACTTTACTAAAAAAAAAAGTGATAACAATTAAGAATTAATTAACAATATTGACGTCTTGTGTCAACAACACTGACATATGTAGTGATGTGTAAATGAAATATATAAAAATAATTACGAGGATAACAAAATCCAAATCACCATTTAGGACTGTCAATTAGGCGAGGCCTACCCGTTTAGGTTGGGTCTGTTTTGACCCATGAAATAAATGGGCAAAAATGGGCTGACTCGTTTACCCAAGGACCTAAATATTCTAGCCTGGCCCATTTAACAGCAGATTACCGACCAAATTAACTCGCCCATTTTATTTTTTTATCCAAACCAAAAGCAGATGCAAATCCAACCCAAAATGCAGAAGATGATGTTCAACTAAAGATGACAATTTCAACCTAACTCGCGGGTTTCCCACCCCTCTTGTCTGCAGGTGGGGGCGAGTGCGGGTTTAGGGTAAACCCGCCCCAACCTATCCCGCACCCTTTATATATTTTAAAAAATAATTATTAATATACATATATAAAGAAAATTACCTAACTCTAAATCCCTAATACATTAATGAGTAACACCCACTCATTCTATTAAGGATTTTTTTTTGTACTAATTACTATAAAATTTAAATATTAACATTGTCATTTATTGCATTTTATATTTTTGTGTTTGACTTTTTAGATTTTGAGATAATTTTACAATTTTTTTTAAAAATAGCGGGGTGGGTGCGTGTTTAAATTAAACTTGTAAAACCCACGAGTAAGGTCGGGGCGAGTTAAGACTGATATTTCCTAGTATGGGGCGGGGTTGGGTTGAACAAAAACCCGCTCCATTGCCATCCTCATGTATGTTCAACAAAAAAAAAAAAACAAAGCAGATGTTTGAGCAAAAAAAAAAGAACCTAGATGTAGACACAGATCCAACCCAGAAGCAAATCCAAACCAGAAGATGTTCCATCAAAATAAAAAATTAGAAGCAGATGGATTTCGGGAGATGAAGAAATTCTTCTACCACACGATTAGAGTCAAGGAGACCATCTGAGCAAAAGTGAAGGTGAATAAGTACCAATTGAAGAAGCTGTTGATTCCTTTCTTCCCAAACTCATTGTTAGGATTGTACTGATTGACTCCAAATGCCAAGTTACATGGCCTAACCCCAATAGCACTAATCAACAACAAATCAAATCCATAAAGTAGAAAGCCATTTGCCGAAGATGAAGATGAAGAAAGCAATCCCGAGGCTACTAGAAGCAAGGACGCACAATACTTCTGTTAGAGAGGGAAAGGCACGATGGCAGTAAGGCTGCCATGACTCAATTTGGATCGTGACTGGCATGTGAGGAACTATATCCCTACGTAAGCCTCGTGATCTTTGCGCCGTACTATATGCATACTTTAATCATAAGAATCCATTTCTAAATGTAATTTAACTTACAAATCTTCAAATCACGACAATAATAATTTCTGAATAACTCATTTCATACGTCATATATGAAATTGTAGCTATAATACAAAATAATGTTGAGTTGCTCTATCACAAATGCACTGTGAATACTATATCATTTTAATTACATAATAAATGAAAAGTCATGGTAGGAAAAAGAATGTAAGTGTATGCATGGTCTGGGACCCAGCCCGTAAACCACTGGAGCACTTTGCCAAAATGACATAACACTTCTCGACAAAGTGAATCTCACCCAAACTGAATAGCTAATGCTGTTGAGGAGGAGGAGGTGGAAGATCCAAGACTACACCTGTATCTGTGAGGAAAAAGGAAATAAGGGTGAGTTTTATCTTAAAATTCAATGAGTGGATCCTCACCCACAACCACACATGGGACGAGAAGAAAGATACATAATAATAATGTATGTTCTTAAATATTTTCATCTATAATATAGAATAGCTATGAAATCACTACTTTCTTGGAAATGTAAAATCATTTCTTTTATTATTTCTCAAGGAATTATAAAAAGAATAGACTATCTATAAACTATAAGATGGTGCTCAGTCTCTCACAAACAAGAGCACCTAGTTGAGATCTTAATAGACCCTCGCAGACTGAGCTAAAATAAGGATAATTTAATTTGCCCCTCGCGGACCTTGGTATACCAAGGTTAATGATTTGAGCATCATTAACTTACAATTTTATTTCTCTTAGTAATTCCTTATTCTAAAGTCATATTGTAGTTCAAAAAGAGGATTCTACAATTCTAAGTTCAACAACTCTTTATTCTCATAAAATAACATAACATTTCACTTCTCTTTTCATTATCCATAACTAGTTCTCATCAAATAAATCGGGTTTAAAACCATGGAATAAATCATATAATAGCGTTTACATTTCAAACATGGTCCTAGCATTTTGATAATCATAGACTTTCTTGCAATTCAAAGAAATACATTTTCTAGTCCTAGCACATTTTTGTGTAAAATCCATATCATGTGCAAAGCTCAATTTCTAACCTCTAAATACTTTATAATGCTAGAAAATATCAATATAATAACCAACATAAGGCCAACCTACTCACTTGGGTCGTGGAATGTGATGGATCAACACCAAGAGAGCTCTAGAGAGGATGGATGGCACCAGTGTCTGCCATAATAATCATAAAACTCACGATTAATCTATGGGCATCTCTAGATATCCCTAAATCAACTTTAACAATATTGGGGAGTACTCCCACTTGACAACAATGAAGGATAATAATACACATAACTTAGGGGAGGAAGAAGATGAAGAAATCTAACATAAACCAACAACAACACATATCTTGAAGCTTGGATGAGGTAGATTTGACTGGGGCGAAGCGAGTGAGGTTTTGGAGTGAGGGTTTTGGTTTGGGGTGGAGGAGCCCGAATATGAAGGTTTATAAAAGGGTTGGGGCTCATTTAACAAAACTATGTCATTTTGGTATTGTGCTGATATCAGGGTTCTCATTGCAGCGAGCATGATAGATACCGGGGAAATAGATGGGCTCACATTCTCACTATAGTGAACATATTCTGCATAATTTTGCAAATTGCAGCAGCAACACCTACTCCTGCATCTATTTGCTATTCTACTATCCAGGGCCTTCCAGACAACATGAGTGGGTCCCAGTGGACCCTAAAGTTGTACTAGACTTCTTTAGGGATACATGTACTTAAGGTATTATAGAGGCGTGATGCTTGACGGTGACGAGGAGCGATGACGGCGACGTGCAGCAATTTCTTCTCTGTTTCACTCTCTCAAACACATTCTACTCTCTTCCTCACTCTCACTCTCTCTTTGATGATAAAATGAAATTCAAGGTTTTGGTTATTATTTTTGTGTGGGCTAATGTTTTCTTTTTTTGGTCAATAGTGTGGGCTACTTTGTGTGTGTTTGTTTCCTTGGACTTGGACCTCATTGGTCTTGAAAAAAGAAAAGGGGCATTTTCCTATGTAGGGGTTGAAAATGGATTTTTGTCAAACGGATTGAAATTTTTAGGCCTAACCCACCTACTTTTTGTGTGGTAAATAGGTTAACCCAACGGGTTTGGCCCATTTTGATGGTCTTACCCCCTAGGACGTCATGTGATACTACTAATGAATTATATATGTTTTCTACCTTATATTGATATTTCATACTTAATTACTTTTATATATGGTTATCGTAAATATGTGGCAAAATTTGAACGATATATATTATTAAATTCAACATTAAACTATAAATAGCCAACAAGTAATTTTGAGTAGTCGTTGTATTTTATTGGTAAATATGTTGTAAGCAATAAAAAAGAATTAAAAATAATATGTATGAAACACTTAATTATCATTAAGATTATTAAGCATAATGTATTGATTATATGAGTGAAATTTGTGTTCTCATGCAGTAATAATACATGATTTTAGGTTTGGGTAGTGTAACATGGGGTTACCTAGGGCATGATTATTTGCGATGTTTTTTGCCATACTCTTTGGATTTGCATTGTCTAACTCTTTTTATTTGCTGCTATCTACAGATCTTGGGGCCATCAATGGGGCTACTTGCAAGGGCTCTGATACTTAAGTTAACAATTGTCCAAGAGGCATAGAGTGAAATAAGTATGGTGACGTACCTGAGAAGGATGACCTCATTTTTTCTACTTATATATATATAGGTTTTCCCCAAAAGTCTTCCAAAAGGTATATATTTTCTGCAAATTGTAAAAACCATTGCATGAGTTAGCACTTTCTAAAAGTAATCCAAACTCTTTCTCTAAAGCTTGGATTTTCACTCTCGAAGAGGGTCTAATATCCAGCCTCAATCCTGAGGTGGTATGGACATGTGATAAGGTTAAGGTCTCACCTCCCCTTCGACCTTCCCTCCTATATTGATTAGGTCATGCATAAGTTGTCTGACCTTACCAGGTCGAGTCCTTTGAGCCCAAACCTGGTGTTGGGGCACTAACTCATAATAAGTAGGTATGTAGTCCCAAGATTTATCTATACAGAGGAATCCCTACTTAATTGTCCAAATGCAGTATCTTGAAAGATTAGTTTCTCTCAACTATCAATGAGAAGATACTCTAAGAAGTTATACGTACATGATTTCATGATTATTAAAAAAAGAAAAAAACAATTTGGCTCCTCAAAGATATATGTATAATTAGTTTAATATTGGAGTTCATGAACTTTTGACATCAATTTATTTCTTGTTGGAAAATACATGACGTTAGGAACTAAGCTAATGTAAAAAGTTTTTAGAAAATAAACTGATACACATGTATTTTTTTAGAGACTAAATTGATATAAAACATTTTTTCGGACTAAACTGATATCACGTGTTTCTTTATAATTTGAGGGATTAAATTGCTAGTGTAGTTTAAATCTTTAAATTGATGATGAATTAAACTTCAATTAAATAATTAATAGGTTTTACTATTAGAAAGAATACAAAATACCAAAGTAAAACACAGTTATCTAAATTGAATTTGAGTATCAATTGTTGAGTGAACATTTATTAACGCCGAATTTGTTTAAGAAATATCGAATAGTATATTCAAATCAAATTAATGGCCTTGCCTCTAGCTACGTAGGCATCCCCACCAAGTCATAAGTGCTTTTTTTTCGAAAAAAATGAATCAAACATTGCTTGCACAAGTCTATTTCAGTTTTGGTATGTGATAGAAGTTGAATATGAAAATACATGATATAAGGAAGACGAACATTAATATGTAAAAAAGAAAATTAGGTAAATGTGAGTTTTGTTTGTACTTGCTAGTATTTAGTTTGTATAAAAATGTAATCTAGTCCATAAATATTTTATATTGATTTTCATCTAATTTAATCTTTCTATGTTAATTATTAATATTTATTTAGTTCAAAGAGTTTGATCTATTTTCTTTAAAGTAAAATATTGAATTTAAGTGTCAAAAATTAATATCTAAAAGTTTTATCTTATAATAAATTGACAATTCAAACCAAATTAATTAAAATTAAAATCATTATTATTTTTTGACGGGCAAATTATTATTCATTGAAAGACCATGTGAGAGGTCATAATGGCAATTGATGCCCAATCTACTTGGGGAGTTCTATCGTTCAATATTCCCACTATACAAATTAGCAGGAAACCTCATTTCCCCTTTTACAATTATTGTGTATGATTTTTTTTTTTTGGTGTGGTTCTATAGAATTCCTAGCGGAGTTAAAGGGAAAATGACGAAGGGAATAAGCAAATGGCCAAATGAGGATATAACTTTCGATCCAAAACCAATAAATTCCTAACCACTTAGATCAAGAGTGGTGCCATGTGAGCTACAATTTATTAGCACTGTGTATGAATTTAAATGTTTTAAAATGTGATTCTTTTTAGTCTTTATAGTATTTTAGTTATTGTTATTGTTATGATTAAATTCTTAGGCATTGTGAAAATTAATAGACTTTTGTGATTTAAGGTTTGGTCCTTTTTTTTCATAAAATGGCAGCTTGATTATTATTGCACGTAAACATGTTAATTTTACCATGTGATTATGGGAAGCATATTTTTGGTATATTAGAGGCAATGAGATTAGACCAATTGTTCATGGTTCAATTCTCACGTTGAAATTGAAACTCCTTTCAAATTTATGGCCAGCATCTACCCTTTAAATGGGCCCACAGTACGCGAAGGGTATAGTCATTGCGTCAAACAATGAATATCTTAAAAAAAAAATAGAGATCAAACTTAGAATCTCATGTATATTATCCAAATTCCTACCAATAGATCAATTCTAGTGACTTTTATAAGAAGTATATATATATATAGGTCTTTGCTTTGGACCCTATGGGTAACGATACCCTTCATGTTTTCAACACATATCTAAATTATCATATAAGTGTTTGCATTTGAAAATTTTAAATTATTATTTTATTCCATGATAATGAAAATTATATACTTTATCCTTTACAATATTTTCTACCAAACTTAGCATATGTTATATATGTTCAGTCTATCAAATTATTTAAAAAGCTAATATTGTTCAAGTCAAAAATAAAAAGCTAATATTGTTTAGAATTTAATTTTAATTTTTTTTGGTATTCAATTTAATTTTAATGTATTAATAGTATTAAAAAAAATTTATTGTATTGTCATATTAATAACTATGATTAATTTTTACACTTATTTTAGAAGTCATAAAACTAAAAGAATTTGATTAGGTAATAATCTATCAAAATTAAACTTTTTTAATATCATAATTTAAATTATGAATCTATTATTTTTGAAAAAATACTACTTAAAATTTCACATAATAACATAATCATGTATGAAATTTCATTTTTAATAATCGAAGATGGGCATTGACAGGCCATATGAAAGGATTTGATCAATGTTGATAGGATTTAATTTCTCTTCTTTTTTTTATGTGGCTAGGATATAATTTTGATACATAATCAGACAATAATATATTGTCACATTGATAAAAATGATCTATTTTCATTTCATTACTTAAAAACTCATATAACCAACAAGATATTAGTTTGAGTAAAAAATGCTCACGCCCTTTGAACATAAAGTCCTTAACCTTGGTGAGAGGATACTCTTGAAAACAAGAAAAATAAAAGGTTATGTAAACGAAGAGATTTTACTAGATGACAGTATAAATTTCTTTACACAATCAATATATTAAAATTAAATTTAAGTTAATCAATTTTACTCAATTTGAGATTGATTAAAAAAAAAGTATTCCCTATATCCAAACCTAATTGATACAATAAATTTTAATTGGTTCGATTTTTCTTTTTCAACTAAAACTGAGATTAACACGACCGGATTACACCAAATGTAATTAGTCTTTGATCATAAAATTACATGAATGACTAAAATCCTAAATCAGTCGCTTAGGTTTATAACCGGGGATAAATTAGTCTTTCAGATTTAGAAAATCTCATATTAGTTCCCCACATTTTATAAAAGCGGATAAATTAGTCCCTCTGTAAAATTATCATATAAGTTGTGTCCTATTTACTTACTTATACATACTGTTAACTTGTTTACATGTATTATTAACTTTTATGGTGGATCCTAACTTGTCTCATTTCTTCTAAACAAAATTGTTTAGACTTTTTTTTTTTCATCTACTATCTCACCATAACTCTCTGTTGAAAAGACAAATTTTAACTTTTGTTCTTGGTAGAATAGAGTAATGAGGCAAGTTGTGACTCAATGTGAAAATTAATAATGCATGTAAGTAAATTAACATAATACATACATAATTTTATTAACAGTTCATTCAATAATTTAATAAAAGGACTAACTTGTTCCCTTTATAAAATTTTAAAGATCAATATAAAATTTTTTAAATCTGAGGAATTAATTTATCCCTATTATATATTTGAGCGGCTAGCTAGAGGGTTTATTCTTGGGTGAACACCTTATTTTTTCTTTTAATTTTTATTTATTTATTTATTTTCAAGTGCGATAACCAACGGCTGCTAGCACGGCAAGCATGCCCCTATAAAACGCGCATCCCTTCTGTCATTTTCATTTTCCGTTGCAACTCACAACACACAGACAAACACGTGCCGAGCTAGCTCATTTGCCAGCTAAGCACAAACGCACAGAGAGAGAGAGAGAGAGAGAGAGACCAGAGCGAGGGAGCGAGCGAGAGAAACACCACCTCCTCGTCCGTCGTCGTCGCGGCCGTCGCTGTTATCTCTCCGGCGAGGTTCCTCTGATTCGCATTCCCCGAAAATGGCGGATCCATACGTCCTTGCTTGGATCCTGTGCTCCGTTCTGAGCCTCTTCGCGCTCTACAGCCTCGCCTTCGCCGGAGGAAACATCCGCCGTCGCGCTTCTCCGGAGAACGAGGTCCATCGATCGGAGAACGTGACCACCTCCGCCGGAGAACGCGGATCGGAGAACCGAAATGTCGACGGCGACGCTGACGTCATCATCGTCGGAGCTGGCGTGGCTGGCTCCGCTCTGGCTCACACTCTCGCCAAGGTAGAAAAATATTGAGATATGTTCCATTTCTGTTTTCAATTTGTAATCTGTTTCTTTTTTTGAAAAATTAGAAATAAGAAATAAGAAATAAAAAACAGAAATTAAATATGCCATAAAAGTTTTCGCTTCAAATTTTCATTGTAGCATGTTTCGTTATTGATGCGTTTTCCATTTGCACGTGATTCGTGATAATGAAATATTATTGTCATTATTATGGCTTTGTTTCGAACTGTTTATAAGATTTTTCAAAATCGCGAGAAAGCTAGCTGTTGATACTTACTAGAGAAGGATGCTTTGCCGTGTATCATAAATTGTTTGTTATTGGCTTATTGCTATTGCAAAGGCATATTTGACAGTAGATTAATTCAATATATATATATTATCTTTTTAGATCAGATATAGCCTTATAGGTATAGCATTGGTATTCTTGAATGTGAATTTCGTCGTTCAGATTAGCTAATTAGGTTCGTAATTTCTGCATATTAATTAGTCTTAAGGATTATTTTGATAATTTCAATAACGAATTATACATTGAAAAAATCTCAAGAATAATTTCATAATTTTGGTATTAATCAATACGGTTAAAACTGAATATTTGAATAATTAATTTGACGATTTTTTGGCGTAAATTTTTTCTATTTTTTTTTCCAAACTCTGACCGCAGATTCTTAACTGGTAAGGTTGAATACTATTCTTCCGATAGAGATATATCTGTATTGAGTCTGTATTTGAATTAATTTCTGAGTACAGCACATTGTTTTATTAAAAAGATCCGATAGAGATATATCTGTATTGAGTCTGTATTTGAATTAATTTCTGAGTACAGCACATTGTTTTATTAAAAAGAAAAAACTAAGTACAGCACATTTACATTTAAAGAAACCGGAGGCCTAGAATAGCTGATATATAGCCCAGCATCTGAAGTAGCTAGTTAGGGTTTAATTTCTGACAGTGTGTTTAGAGAGAATTTAGTAGTCAGAGACAAGACCTGCATATGCGAGCTTTACTCGAGTTCTATACATCGAGGGAATTAATCACCGTTTAAAAGTTGTTTGTGACATCTTTTTTCCTAAAACAAATATATCCTAAAATATTTTTTTCCAAACATTCCTTGAATACTTTTGAATTAAAGAAAGTTAATTATATAGCAAAATCATCCTTTTCCAAACATATTTTTAATACTTTTGACCAAAAAACAATTATCTCTCACGATTTGTTTTCCTTCTCAAAATAATTTTGTCTTTTTTCCCAAAATAACTGTTATCTGGTACAGGATGGACGACGAGTGCATGTAATTGAAAGAGATCTGAGTGAGCCTGACCGCATTGTTGGAGAGTTGCTACAACCTGGGGGCTATCTCAAATTAATTGAGCTGGGACTTGATGGTTCGTGCTGTTCGAATTTTCTACTATGTGATTTGCTTGTCTTTGTCGTAATTGTACTTAGATATTGGTGGAAAATAGGCGTAAGTGAATTTTTGCAGATTTAACTCTGTTGGAGGAAGACTCACTTACTGAATGATCTTTCTTGTGTTTAAGTGCAGATTGTGTGGAGGAAATTGATTCCCAGCGAGTGTTTGGTTATGCGCTTTTCAAGGATGGGAAAAACACACGTCTCTCTTATCCCTTGGAGAAGTTTCACTCGGATATCTCTGGCAGAAGCTTCCACAATGGGCGTTTCATTCAGAGGATGCGGGAGAAGGCTGCTACCCTTCCCAAGTATTGATTTCTTTTTTTGTGGGGTGTATAGTTTATGCTTGTGTAAAGTGTCTCTTTCTTCACTAGTTCTTGTTTGTTATATATAAAGTTTGACTTGCTACAGTGTTGCAAATGCTTATGACTACATTTAGGATGTGTTTGGCTGGCGGTGGAAATGAGAAGGAAATTTTCATGGATGTAATTTTACATATGAAGCTCATCTACAAAAATTTCCATCCTTTTTCACCCCCTCTTGCAGTAACTGTAAAATTTGATCTCAGTTCCTTTGTTCACATAGATGTCATTTGCGTTGATTTGGTTAGATAGTTTAATCAGATGTAAAATATACTTCATTTATAGTTTTTCTCTAGCTAGCTTTGGTTCTTGTACAGAGGATCTCTTGTCTTCTTTTATTCTTCTTTTATTAAAAAAAAATTAATTTTGATTGAATCAAAGTAATTTGGTTGAAAATTATTATGCTTTTAGCTTCTGGTTCCCAGTATTTGATCATATGATTTAGCCGGCCTAGTGATATAATTATATAAATTCTCCTAATACAACTCAGAAATGATATTTGACAACTTAAACATATAATTTTCGTTCTTCTACTGAGCGCCTTCTTTTTTGATTTTTTTCTGAGAATATTCTGCAGTGTACGATTGGAACAAGGAACAGTCACATCCCTACTGGAAGACAAGGGAACAATTAAAGGCGTGCAATACAAGACTAAAGATGGCCAAGAATTGAAAGCTTATGCTCCTCTTACTGTCGTTTGTGATGGCTGTTTCTCAAACTTGCGTCGTTCTCTTTGTAATCCTAAGGTGAGAATTCCTTTCAGCCTAATTCTATCAAGGAGTATCCACGGACAAATTGGCCAACTTCTTCCTATGAAACAACCAACATTCTTTCTATAAATGATCATTTTTGCTCATTCGTTTTTTCCATTTCTTTTCCTTTTTATTCTTAAAAGGTTGTTGTTCCGTCATTCTTGAAAGAAGGAGCTGTCTGTTGAATTATTGTTTATTGATCATTAATAAATATATATTTTTTGGGTTACAATTGATCATTAATATTTTATAATGCTTTATCTGCAGGTAGACATTCCCTCTTGTTTTGTCGGCTTAGTTTTGGAGAATTGCGAACTGCCATATGCAAATCATGGCCATGTCATACTGGGAGATCCTTCACCAGTCCTATTCTATCCGATAAGCAGTACAGAGGTTCGCTGTCTGGTTGATGTGCCTGGACAGAAGGTTCCGTCTATTTCAAGTGGTGAAATGGCAAACTATTTGAAGACAGTGGTGGCTCCACAGGTATGCTCTAAGTTCTATATTTTGATTAGGACAAATTATACTAACCTCCCCTAAAGTTTAACAAAATTCACTCCAACATCCCCTTATTTATCCGGGAGAAAATGAGCTCTCATGAACACGTACTATTTAATATGCAAATGGACGGGAGGGCGGTATAATGATTTTACAAACTCAAATGAGGTTAGTGTAATGATTTCAAAAACCCAGAGACCTTTAGAATAAATTTTACAAATAAAGGGGAGCCGACGTGAATTTCACCAAATTTCAAGGGAGGTCAATGTAATTTGTCCTTTTAATTATTTTGATTTTAACCTTGCCATGTGAATACCCTTTCATTGAGAGTAGAATTTTGTTAGCATTCATATATTTAGTCCTTTAGATGATGATCAAGTGGCAAATTCTACCAGATACCCCCTGAGCTTTATGATGCCTTCATAGCTGCAGTGGACAAAGGCAGCATAAGGACAATGCCAAACAGAAGCATGCCAGCAGATCCTCATCCTACTCCTGGAGCCCTTCTCATGGGAGATGCATTCAACATGAGGCATCCTCTAACAGGGGGCGGAATGACTGTGGCATTGTCTGATATTGTGGTGCTGAGAAACCTTCTCAGGCCCTTGCGTGACCTGAATGATGCACCCACACTTTGCAAATACCTAGAATCCTTTTACACCTTGCGTAAGGTAATCTTGTCTGTTTTTTGGGCCTGAATTGCTAATACAAATGAATAATAAGCATTGAGTGAGTTGCTGGTTGGTTTCAGTTTTCATTTTCATTTTAGAATAAGTCAAGAAAATGAAGAAAATAGGAAATACAATGAAAACGGAAAACATATTTTCTTGCTTTCATTGTTTTCACTGTCTCCTTCACAAAATTTTGAAAACAAAAGAGTGAAAGACACATAGTAAAAATAGAAAATGAAAATTGATACCAAACATGCTTATAATCTAATCTTTAATTTTAATTAAGATGGAGGGGAATGCCTTTGATGCAAAAATGTTGACCTTACTTAAATCATCAATGCTTAGCAAGCTGACGTTTGGTCTTTCAATTTGCAGCCTGTGGCATCCACCATAAATACATTAGCAGGAGCCCTTTACAAGGTCTTTTGTGCATCCCCTGATCAGGCAAGGAAGGAAATGCGCCAAGCTTGCTTTGATTATCTGAGCCTAGGAGGTCTATTCTCCCAAGGACCAGTTTCTCTACTCTCAGGTTTAAACCCTCGTCCTTTGAGCTTGGTTCTTCATTTCTTTGCTGTTGCCATATATGGTGTTGGCCGTTTAATATTTCCCTTCCCTTCACCTACGAGGCTTTGGATGGGAGCTCGATTAATCTCTGTAAGCACTTTTCTTAATATTTTCTATGTTTTCATTCCCTTTTTTTTTGTGCTTCTTAGTAAATCCCAGCGAAATCAAACCCTTTGAAAACAAGTTTATTTTTTTGTTAGAGTGCATCTGGAATCATCTTGCCCATAATCAAAGCAGAAGGGGTTCGTCAGATGTTTTTCCCTGCAACTGTTCCAGCTTATTACAGAGCTCCTCCGGCTGCACGATAGTGAGTATCACAGTAAATAAATTTTGAAAAATCAAGTGCTTTCAAAAGATGAGCTAGCTATGATCCTTAATTCTGCGGAATTTGAGGGAAGGTTGATGTTTCAATGATTAGCCATTTTGGCTTCTCTAATGTGTATTATTTGTAGCGTGTAACATGCAATTCTCAAAGTGCAAGTAGCACCCTCTTGATACTTTAAATCTGGGCTCTTGACTCTTGAACCAAAATGACAACCAACGCCAGGTGCGCAAACTATCTTTAGCATTTAACAAAATGAATCGAATATTGATATATAATCATTATTTTTTTTATGTAAGATATATAATCATTATAAACTTATAAGGATTTGACTTAAAAAAAGTATGCGAGTCAGAATATTTGTCCAAATTTATCTGTCAAATTTTATCACTGTATATCATTCAACAACTGCCTTTGTTTTCTATAAAAAAAATTTGATAATCATTTGCAATTTTGCATTGTGACATAACTCGACTTCAAAGTTCAAATATGATATATCTCAACTCTTTCAACATTGTGACAATGCCTGAGTAATTACTTCAAAGTCTACAACAAAAACGAAGCAAAATCAATCTTACCAAGTAAATGACATATTTGTGGAGCAAATTAATAGTTTACATAAAATAAAAACTGTTAATTTGTTTCCAGTATCCAAATGAATCCCTGGTTAAGTTACTAGAATTGTGTGACTTGTGTAATATGTATCAAATCATATGTTCATCATCTTTGATATTTTGATATACTCGAAAAAGAAAACTCCCTTGCTGGAATTTCCAACATTTTTAGTGAATGATATCTATGCATATCACACGTCAAATTTTTCTCCATTATATGTTTAAATATTTGATATTTTATTATCCAATCTAAAATTATCTAGATGAAAAACACGTTAACATATTAAAAAAATTGACATGCCCTTATAATTTAGGAAATAGCCATTAGCCAAGTCTTTTTAAATTAAGTCTCTGTAACTACCCAATAATCATTCATAATTTAACAATTCTTTATATTTCTATTAGCTGATGATAATGTAATATTTTCCACTGTCTTTAGATAACAATTATTCTATTAAAAGCATATTTTGAAAATAAATTTAGATTTTAATATTGTATTATTCTCAAAGACAAACCGAGTAACGGCCATCACAATACAAAAGAAATACGGGGCCAAGGGGACAAGCTGTCATTGTCGGTACAGTGGTGTGCACAATTGAAACAGTGCAGATATTTGTCTCTTTGGATACAAGTGTTTAGATACCACGAGATGACAACCACGTGTAAATAATTAAGAAATTTTTCTCAAAAATTATATTAATTGCAATGAATTTTAAACCTAAAATATTATATATATTATTCAAACTTCTCACTAGATGGCTTAAATAATCAAGAAATTTAGATGGACTATCCGATATTTTGTTTATAGAAAATATTGGGAATTATGTATTAATATCTGAGGATTTCAATTGTCTTGCACTCACTCTTGCTGATAAATTTAATGAAAATAATCACATTTATTATTAATTACCATATCACATTTACCACAAATATAACTAGAAAACATCGATTAACATTGGACCAAAGTGTTTAGAATGATATCCAAATCATCGGTTCAAGAAATTTTACTCCAACATCGACCAAAAGATACTCCAACTGAATTCCAACTCTTTTCAAGACGCATAGATGCAGTCAAGCTTCCTCTAAAAAGAGCACACAAGAAAAGTTTACGAGAAACCACATAATTTTTTCTTTTATGCATGATAGTGATAATTTTTTTTTTAATTTAACAGTCGTCTATCACCTAAGCTGTAATAATGAATCTAATTACATCAGTTGGTTAAGAAGAAATAGAGTTAAACACTACGATGATGTAAACCAAAAAAAAAAAACCGTTAGTTCTAGGTAATTCATCAATTTATTGGTTATTTCAAAAAAAAAGAAAAGAAAAGCAAATACATATATATTAAGCACTTCAAATTCGAAACTCCTAAGTGAAAATACACTATAAATAAGGTTTAGGGTTTCACTTTTACTGTGAGAAAAAAAAATTAACTCGATAATCTATTGAATCCATATTACAAGACTTTGGCCGCCAAGGTGGAATAATGGAATGGTATTTAATTAAATACATATCTTTTCTATGAATTCCAAAAAAAGAAAAAAAAAAAAAAGCAATGGATCGCAGGGTAACAGCCTTTACAAATACAACACCGTTATCTATATCTATATATGTACATATATGCAACATAATAATTGCCAAAATTTACTCTCAGCAGAATCTTATTTTAGCTGGATGGTAAAATTGTGTCAAGTTACAAGGAACTTATTCTGAATACCTCATATATCCTTCTAGATCCCAGGACTGTCAGGCGAAGTTAGGCAATTACAGATTCTGGTCCTTTCTTTCCTTTTGAATGGCCTCATATGAACACATTACTTCTTTGAATTTGGCCTCAGCAGCCTCTGTCACAATTTCACATCCATTATAACGCCATGGTTTGAGATTACAATATTTTAATGATAATTAATCAAGAGCTACCTCTATTATCCTGGTTCTGATCAGGATGATACTGTTTTGCCTTGGCCCTAAATGCTATCTACAAAAGATACAAGATAAATAATTAAATACTTATAAAATGAAATTAAAACCGAGAAAAGCAATATAGATCACAAAATGAGCAATAATGTACAAATAGTAAGTACGTCTAAAACCAAGGTAGAAGAAAGGTATACCCTCAAAGGAGAGGGTGTTGCAGATCTATTGTTACATAAAAATCTTCTGCAACACCATTGCTGTGTCCAGCTATGTATTTTTGTCCACTTATTGTTTGTTTGCTGTTACCTCTTTTATTGTACATATTTCACGCACATTATTTTTGGTGTAAGGCGCATGATATCATTTTTAGATTTTGGAAATTTTCTGTATGAGAACATTTATAATTTTAATATGTCCGATACGAACTCCTTTATTGTCTAGGACATTTACAGTACTTCTAATGGCACCCTATGATAGGCAATTATAAGATTATAAGACTAATCACCATAATGTAAACATAAATTATGGCCTGCTTATAATTTTCCTCAAGCATAGATCATTATTTTTCACATGATTTTACTAATTTCCAACAAAAAATGAAACTACTTGTTTAAGAAATAAGTAAGTTTGGATGGCAAGTAATAGGAGAAATGGAATGGAAATCAGGAGAAAATGAATAATTTATTTTATTTGGGAGTTTAAATATACATAGGAAGGAAATTTCCCCCTCAAAAGCCATTAGTGAAGGGAATTAGAAATTATAACATCTAACCAATATAAACTATCCTTTTCATTCCTTTTCAATAGAATCTTTAAACAAGATTATTGAAATTCCATTTCTTTCCCTTATTAATCTCCCAAACAAAGAAGAAAAAGTATCTTTGCTCTATTTCTTCTCTTCTCTTTCTGGTCCATTCCTACTAGCTCCATTCCATTCCATTAATAAAAAAAAATACCCTAACACCTTGTAAACACACCATCCACCAATGGATGTTAAACAAATCAACAATCCTAGTCATGTACTACATATCACAAAGGTTTAAAGCAAAAGTAGATAAACAACTGTCATCATAAATCACTCTATCAAGACAAATTTGATGCATATAATTAGCAAACATTCAGTTATATGTAAAGATTTTGACAAGAGAATTACCTTAATCTCAGCATCTGTATATGGTGTTGTTCTAAACCTAAGGTTCAGCAAAAGAAGGACAACAATTAATGGCTAATCATGGACGCAAGCAAGCATGCTAACTTTATGTGCAGATGGTACAAAATTCATGCATGGTTTTCCATTCACAACAATAGCTTTTCAACTATCAACAGATGCCTTTAATGGGTCATAATCACATGTTCCTTCAAATGAAATATGTCATTACTGACCCTCCAGATTTATCATATAATACCTTCACTTCAAATTCCAGTTATTAGACATTTTCTTCCTCTCAAAACAATCCTCTTATTCTTAATAATATGGACTCTGCTATATTGTGCTTGGTAAGGTTAAATAAGTAAACAGAATATTTCTATCAAACCACATCACATCCAAGCCACTTCAAACACAGAATATATTCTGGAGGTATAACGGCATTCTGATATAGTGCTCATTTAGATTAAAATTTAAGAGGCAAAAAAGTACTTTTGATGGAAGTAGAAAAAATAACCTATAAAAAATGTCTTGGAAAGAAAATTTTCTACTTTTCTATTCCAACCAAATGTAAAACAAACAGGCCCATAATTGCTTCTGATATAAGGTAATGGATAACCAATAACATGCTTGAATTCTGTGTGTACCTGTCAAGACCCAAAACTGAGTAATGATGCGATGATAAATAGTATCCACTCTCCCTTGGAGTGTCTCGATAATTAGTCCTCTGGTCTCTAAAGGATGCTTCAGCCTTCCAGTACCAATCATCTCTCTTGAAATGCTGATGAGATGCACCAGGATCACTTTCCCTCCAGTTTTCATAGCTTTTTCTATATTTATTCCTTTCTCTGTTAAACACATTTTGCATACGCTTTATTCGTTCCTACAGACAGCAGAAAAGAAAATTACCTACGCTCAATCTAAAGTGCCAACAATTAACCAACTAATTAAACATCTAAGCAAGCTAAAAATTACATTTCTTTATGGCTTATTACAATCAAATTGCTCTAAAGTCTGTTTTCTCACAAATATTATGACTCAGGTTCCCCCTTATCAGAGATTACAGCATATATTTGATCTTCCCATCTCAAAATTTTAAGAACACTGGGTATATTTCTAAACAAATAATAATAAAAGTATAGTAGTACATGATACAGAACTCACCACCCTCTCCATCTCCTCCTCATACTGCTCTTGCAATCGCTTGTTGTACCTCTTCCATGCTTCTTCTTGAAAAGCTGATCGGAAAGAACTGCCACTCCCTCCTTTCCACGACGAATGTGACCTGGACAGCTACAAAGAGTTCAACAATAGTACATAACTACACATGATCAGTTTCAATGTGATTCATGCTAATCTCATGATCTCATCCTTGTAGTTCAAAATATCGTTGAAAATAAAAATAAAAAATAAATTGGAATTTTCACATAGAACAAATCACATAAAACATAAAATCAAGAAGCATATCATACAAAGAACACAATATTACAAAAAGATATCAATTTTGATATACTGTTATTGAGAATTTTACAATGATATGCTTGTAAATGTATTCCTTTTTTGGGTGAAAATAACTTTTTCTATTAAAAAGATCATTTTTTGCATATTTGGATGATTTTCAAAACATAATCAGAATCTCGAAAAAAAAAATCAATTTTCACTTTTCCTTATGAAATTTAAATTTTATATATAACTGAAAAAACTTAAGACTAATTTTATTGTATTTGAATTATTTTTTAAAAATTATCCAAATATATAAAATGTTTTTTTTGTGTGAAAAAGGAGTGATTTTCATCCTAGAAAATCCCATCCAAACTCGCCTATAAAATTTAAGTTTCATAATTACTTCTTTTCAAATATGAAACAAACACATCCTGAATAATTACGTAAAAATGTTTTTCTGCATTGGAAAAATGAAATGATTTTGGCTCGGAATTTTTTTTTCCTCTTATAAGCAAAATCAGCCACTGATAATGTGAAGTTGCAACCGAAGCATGTAGAATAATAATGATTATACCAGCCCTAATATCTATCAACATAGAATGAGTTCAGTAATAGCATGCATGATCATTGATCAGTTTCACCATGATTCGTGTGAATCTCTTGCTTGTAGATCAAATATAGTTGCAAATTACAAAAAGAAAAAAATTGGAAGAATTTTCGGACAAAACAAAAACACATGAAAACATTAAACTAAAAAATATCAGGGTTATTAGTGGACCACCATGAGCCACCGTCCGCTGTTAACAACTATGGGTTTAACTGCAATCCAAATTATCCTTTGCTAACAGGAACATACACAACCCATATTTTTCCTCTTCAACATAAAAGAGCAACTTCAGTTTCTTCAAGCTATGCAAAATTTGATGACCCAAAACAAAAAAGATATGCAGAAATTCCTAGTTGATTTTCTCTGTTTATTCGCAAGCAAACAATTACGTGTCATAAAACCCACCACTTAACCTTCTTATCTAACATGTCATGAAACCATCCCTCCCAAAAACTTAAACTAATGGGTAGAGACGTATAAGTGGTTTTATATTCTAACACACCTCCTCATGTAAATGTCTCTTTTTGGACTTGAGCATGGACATAATGCCTGTTTTCATAATGGGGGATAACAAGGATCAAACCCCTGAATGTTTGGTCATGGAATCTCTAATACCATATAATAAAACTATCTCTCTCAAATACTTAAACCGATGGATAGAGACAAATGAATGGTTTTATCCTCTTAACACAACAGATACAAAGAGAATAACCCCTTACAATTCACAAATTCAACAGGCCCAAATTGACAAAAATGTTTAACCATGACCGATTGCAGCATTATTTAATATTTCATGAACAAAAACAGCAAGCACATAATTTTCTTTTCTGAGATGAGAATTACCGAATCAACCAAAAAACACTAAAAAGAAAAAACTGAAAATGCGAGCTGCAACTGATCGGAGTTGAATCAAATCGATTATTTCAAGATTCAAACCCTAATAACTATCAGAAACATTAAAACAAACCAAGGAACATAATCCAAGAGAAAATAAATAAATAAATATGAAAGTATGATGAGAACTCACGGCGAATTTACAAGCGGTTGCGCCAATTAGACCGAAGAGGAAAACTCCCCAAAGCTTAATATCTTGCACTCTCTCTTTCTCTCGATCATCACCTGCTTCTTCGTCCTTCATTTCTCAAACCAAACACATTTAAAAGAAAAAAAAAAATTGCATTCAAACAGTTCGGATTTCCGATCACTACCAAAATTCCCCGCAATCCAAACACGTAAAAAATGAACAATGTCTCTTATGATAGTTCCTTTTTCAAATTCTCACACTTTCTCGTTTGATTTCTTTCTCCTCCTCTGTTGATCCCAACTTTTCTTCCCATGCCCATAGAAAAACGAGAGAAGAAAGAAATAATAAATGAAAAAAAGGCCGCGGATTTGATTCGGTTCGGTTGTTACTCCGAATCAGCGCACTCGACATGACGTGGTGCCATGTTGGCCGGTTTGGAACGAGAATAATATTGGGCCGAGGTGGTAGAACACTAACCAGTGAGGTCTGGCCCATTGTGAATCCTCGATTGGATTGTACCAACCGACACCTGTAGAGTGTTACTCTTGGAACGCCTAGTCAACTCATATTACCTCCACCGCATTTATTACTTAATGAGGTGTGAATGTGTGATCTCCTACTTAAATAAGGTGCATATCTTATACAATAATGGATGACATAGATGATATCTAAGTATGTATGGTATCCCATTTAAGGGTATAGATAATATAACATCTTTAGATAATGATAATAATTAGAGTTTGATTTTTATTTGTGCAGAATATTTTTTATGCAATCATTTAATCATGTATTCCCATGTCAATAAAATAAGTTTGATTTTAATCTCATTGTTTCAACCATCATGCACATGAGAAATTTTAATTGGGTGATAATATAAAAAAAGATTTATGTTATTATTTAATCATATTTGATTGCTCTAAAAATATTTTCATTTATTATTTTATCATTTTTAAAATTTTATATATAAGAAAATATATAAGGATTTAATTTTTATGCACTGACAAGGTAAAATTTTTTTATGCAATGATTTAATCATATATTACAACTTCAGCTATAATAATTGACTCTCTCATTCAATACTTGAAAAATCATTGAAATAAAATATTTTGATTAGATGATAGTGTAAAATATTTCTATACTGTCAATATATCAAAATTATACTCAATATATAATTAGCTAACAATGTAACATATTTAAAAGAAATAGATTAATTTTAAGCATTGATACTGTAAAATTTTTTTACATAATCATTCGATTATATTTTGTTGTATTAGAAAACAGTTAACTTTCATCTCACTCCTTCAAAAGTTGTACATATATGATAGAATTTTTTCTTTCAGGGTATCTGCTAATAGTAAAAACTAATTCCTATGAGGTGTTGAGCTCCGTTAAGGGGGTAAGTTTCTAGCAATGAGATTATTTCCATATACATCATTAGGAAATGAACCCCTTACTAGAAGTTTAATAGTTCAATTACCTACTAATTACCTTAGACCTCATGGTTTATATATGAGAAAATCTGATTAAACTACAATATGAAAAACTTTTATATTGTGTATATTTAAATTAAATCCTTAAAGTAATGCTTAGTCACATAATAAAAATCCTTAGATACTTTTGGAGTAAATAATGCTTGATTAGGCGATTCAAGATTTATTTACTTTAAGTGAAATGTCCTTTTTAAAAAAAATATTTTTTTTAATTTAGTATTAAATGAATAATTTTTTTTCTCTTCCCAATATCATATAAGAATCTAACCATAATACCTACAAAAAAAAGAACACCAACAATTCTTTTTGGAGTTAAGAACCTAACTCTAATAAATAAAACTAACTCTGTGTTGAGGGCCAACCTAACCCAGGTCCTGCTAACTGCTTTTAGTCCATGTGTCACATACAGTGGCATCATCGCCATCACCACCCTCATCATAACTCTCCTTTTGAGGCTATCAATATCTAGTGCGGGTTTGTCATGACCCAACTCAGGCCATGATTGGCGCATAGGGAGCACATTCTCTTGCAAGCCTTGATATGCAAAATTTTATAGAAAAACGGACAGAATTTCCTTTATTTTTTGGACATTCCCAATTTTAGAAATAGAATCTGTATGAAATCAAGGTCAAAATATAGAATTTGGGCTTCAAGCATTTTTGGAATGCGCCCCAGTAACAGAATAACTAACTCAAAATATATATTTCAATCCCAATTCTAATATGTAATTTAAATCCAACACTATCCTAAAATCAGAAAAAAGTTAAGTAAATTATCAAACTAGTTTCAAATGAAATTTCATAACCACAAAGTATATGTCTAACCATTACTAGGACTATGGTTCAAAATATAATTCCAAATTTAGTTTACAGATTCCTTCCATAATATAGTCTATATTTATATATATAGCTAACTCTTAACTACACGTGTTTAAGCATAAATATATAAACATAATCAAAAAACTAAATCGAAGAACCTACCTATAACATATGGAGCATTAAAATAGTTCTAACAGGCTAAAATTCAAAACAAAATAGGTTCCAAAATACAAAATAAGCCTTCTCAAGAAGGCTCACCAACTTAGAGCTTGGCTATTGAGGAGTCGCAAAATTGGAATCTAAAGCTGCATCTATATCTGGAAAAAGAGGAAAACAACGGAGTGAGTTTTGCAACTCAATGGTAAACAAGATGTCTATAACCCATATGAGAAAATATATAATTCATAAGTTAAACAATAATAACTTCATAGCTCATATACATTCAACAACTTTCTTTATCTACAGAAAAGATATTTGAAAACAACTAGTTTTTATATAAAATCCAAGATAAGTAGAAGGATTCACACTCAGGCAGTCATTCTTTAGTGTGATCTTGAAACAGAACGGTCCTACCCATATAAGCAGCTGTAGAACAGAAGGATCCACTGTGTGGTCCTAATCAAGTATAGTCAAGGTGCACCAAGGCTAACACCTACTGTCATTAGCTACAGATCTTGTAAGAGATTCTCCCAAAAACATGTAATTATTTTATACATATCATATTTAACAAATCTTCTACATATCAACAAAAAAGGCCATGCCCACTATCCATGAATCATTTCTCTAGTCCATATCAGCGGTCAACAATTTTCAATTATTTCAAATCTATGAAATTTTATATTCCTTATGAAATTTCCAAATTTGAAATCATGCCATATTGTCTCGTGTAAATTTTCAAATAAAACATAAGCTCTATGCATTAGATTTACTTTTATCAAATTTATATAACATAGCCAAATAATTGTTTCTCAGTCACTAACTTGCTAAGATACATTTAGAATTAATTTAGCATAATTAAAAATAATTATAAATATAATGTCTACTTTCAGACTGGTTCAGAGGAACCGAGGAACAACTCCCAAGTGCCACCAATCTAGCGGTTAACGCTCAAATGCTCTATAACTCTAGCAATAAGATAAATACAATATTACTGAGCTAACAATACCATTAATTTACACTAATTAGCCCCATATTCTAGAAAGCCCCCAAATCTCTATACTTAGGGTCCCCTAAACCCTAATATATAATGAACAACTATATAGAGAGTTTAAAATGATAAATAGAGCAAGATTGACACTTAGCCAGTACTCTAGGAGGACAATTAGAGGTAGAGAACGATCCAACACTAGAGTACGATTAAAGGTAGAGAACGATCCAACACTCATCGCTCTAACCGTTTCCCCCACTTAGAGAGAGAAAACCGCGAACTATAGAGAGAGGGGGGAGGAGGCGCGGTTTTCTTTTATGGTGGTGGTGATGATAATGAAGAAAAGGAGATGGTGATGATAGTTGGATAGTGCAGAGATGCTGTTGGTATGTGATGGCGGGAGATGAGGAAGAAATGAGAGGAAGAAGAAAAAAGAAATGGAGGAGAAACCGAAGAAATGAGAGACAGAGAAGTGATTGGAATGGGAAGAAGAGAAGGAAAGAAAAAGAGTAGTAGGGGTCTATAATGGTCATACCACTTAAGGCCTATAGGTGGTCCACTCTTTTTTTTTTTTTTCTGGTTATAACAAGGTTCCTACATGAGCGCGCTCGTGGCTTGACACTTGTAACGTGATCAAGCATGGGAGGATAGGCAACATGGGGACATGAATTAGAGCATTGGGGGCAAAAAAATCTATGTCTGGATGTTGAACAAGCTCCTATGGGCAACTCCATAGTGCCAGGTGCAGTATTCCACTGATGGCACCTGTACTAACCCAGGCCAATGCTTGGAATAGGATAAGCCTCTCCTGACGTACATCCCACAAATTGTACGAAACCTTGTAATGGTTTAGCCACCAACGTAACTATCGACATGTATCCTTCTGGATCAGGTCATCAACGTTTGGCTGCTCACCTGGAATGGGTTGCTATGCACCAAATTGTCTAATGACATGATCCCCTTGGTGTCATTCAATAATGGGGAAGCAAGGAAGGGACATCACAATAGCCCAAATATGTGACTCCTTATATACCCATTGCGATGTGACAGCTAAGACCTCTTGGTTATTGTATGGTGTCTACATGAACTGTAATATATATTATCAATAAGATTTTATGAAAAACAATTTGCTTACATCTTCATGAGTCAATAAATCAATACGCATCCTCATTATCTATATTGGTTGATTTGCAACATCTAGTGGACATCTACATCTATGCCACCTAAAAATAGCTACATATCTCTATGATAAAATGAAATAATTAAATCATAAATTAAACAATACCCAGTAATGAAAAAATAAATAAATTAATCATACCTTTGGCTCAATGGAAACGAGATACCATGATCAACTTTAGGCCTCAGTCATGGCACTTTTGTACCAAATCCATTACTGTAGCAGATTCAGACATTTGGCAAGGTCTACAATATACATTCCACATGCATGACTCAGTTCGTGATATAACTATGACAACACAGTTGAACCCCAACTGAGCCTCCCATACTTGTCAAAATCAAGCAGTACTGGCAGGTATCTCAAATGCACTATAGAGGCTAACTTGTTTGGAAGGAATACACCACCAATCAACATCAATTTATATGCTCGTGCCGTCTACATAACCAGACATCAATCTCCTGTGGACCCAATCGCACAACCACATCCTTAAGCCAGTTGATGGCAACTGTATTACCATAGAGCCTCCGATAATTCTCGGGAGGCACACTCCTAAGCAATTGAGTATAAATAATATCCCATATGTTTTGGCCAAGATACAGATCTCATGCACTCGAGCAACTGCTCATGGGTGGACCGTCCACCTATAACCCAAGCTAGAATGATGCATCCTATAAAGTGATGGTGCAATCTCCTTCAGGTAGGTTAAATGTATGTGTCTGAGGGTGTCATCACTCAATGAAGGTTGAAATCATTGCATTATCATATTTGTAAAAGAGAACTTGTGAAGCACGCCAAAACCTAGCTTGTGGCAAGTAAGGTTGAATACGAGGATCTGGATTAAGATGCATAAAGCCATCTCTACCACACAACTCAACTTGTCTGTATAAAGGAATTTAAATAGAAATGGAATTAAAATCCCAATAAAGAACTTAGTGTTTCAAATTTATTTAGATACAATTAAAATAAAAAACATGTGTCAAATAAATTAAAATAAACAAAAACTATTTTACAAGTGCATAAATTAGACTAAATTATATAACAATTTCTAAACTAAATAAAATTCAAAATGTATAAACTAGTCCCCATTAATTAAACTTTATCGAAATTCAAAATGTAAAAACTAAACTAAACTGAACTGAACCATATCAAAATTTCTAAACCAAAAGGAATTAATTAGGAAATGGTGATTGTCACTATGAATATCTATTACTACTCCTATTTGGATGGCTTTTATTTTCTAATTTTCATATGTTCAATAAATTGTATAAGCATTTATAACTGTGAAAATAAAAACAAAACACAAAATATAGAATCAAACCCTACGCAACAAAAAAAGAACTGTGAGACTGTCATAAAAAATGGATGATCTAATATTATATATATATCTCAGGTAAAGAAATGAAGTGACCCAAAAAGAATTGAGCGAAAAATCATGAATAATACACCACATGTAAGAGAATACGAGTGGGTATGGGTGCACAATTCAGGTGAATTTTAAATTTCATACGGCGATGGACGAATGTATTTTCGTAATACAGTATTTTCGGTTGTTATAATATATTTATTCAGAGAAAAACATAAAAATATCTCGAAAAATTATATTTGAACATCTAAAAATGGATGTCTATTGAGACATTTGCTCTTGGATGTCTATTGAGATAATAAAATGAATGTTTCAATGAGGATATCCACTTTTGAATGTTCAAATAGTACTATTCAAATATCTAAGTTAGAAATTTGAAGAGATATATTAGATACAAATTGAATAGGAAATAAATACATTTTACCCTCTAATTACTCATCACAATTATATTTGTCATTTTTCTCAGTTTTTATTAAATGTTAGTGTATAGAAATTAAATTTTGTCAAAAATATATGTTTGTTGTATATTATTATTTATTGAATATGTTGCTGCTTGTTACTAGTTTTTTAAAGAATAGTCATTGCTATATTGTTTCAGCAATTATTGTATGAGGAAAATTTTAAAAAATTCCAAGATTTTTGGTTAAAAAATATTGTTTTAAACAAAATTAATTTTCAATATTTGTAATACCCATTGACCTTATAAAAATTTAAAATTAAGATAGATGTTAAAGATTTTCTAATAATAAAATTAATTGAGTTAAACTAACAGTAGTAAATTAAAATAAAATATGGTTGAGAATAGATAATTAATGCAATGCTATTATTTTAATTAAAGTAGAAGGAGAATATTTCAAAGAAATCAAATAAAAGCCATTAAAGTGAGAGTGATAATAGACATATAGGAGCGATAATAACCACTCTGAATTAATCAAATCTCTAATTTAAAAATAAATCAAAATTAAAATTTGAAAGTAAACAAAAATTAAAAATTCATAGGCAGAAACTAAAATAAATTATTAGATCTATTGAAATCGAATTTCTTACTAAAGTTTTTAAACTTAAACAAAATTAAAATGTAACTACATACAGCTAACTAAATTACTGGATGGATCAAAATTAAATTTATATATTAGAATTTTTAAATTAAAAATAAAATATTTAAATTAAAATGAACTAAAAAATTATCTTTATATGAAAATTTGCTGGGATGTGACCACGTTCGTTGCAAAATCTGATGTTGTAATCCCCTGCCATCTCACTTTCTCAGTTGCACCATACTTTATTTACTCTCTACCACTCAGTAACTTTTGTCTCAAAATCAAAGAAATGGCAAGTGTGGTTCTACCTCTGTGCGATGCTTCTACCTCTCCACCACTCAGTAACTTTTTGTCTCAAAATCTGATATGTTATTGCTGGATCCAATTCTCCGGTTGTCGCTCTCTATTCATCCAATCAAGTTTTGTTATATATCCAAATCATGAATAGTTATAAAATTTTAGGTAAATAAAAAATTATAGATGATATTATTACTGTATAATTTTATTGAGGGATGAAGGAAAATGGATATGATATTTGGTTTCGTTATGCCCTTGCCGAAAACTACTTCTGCTCCCACGGCCGCTTTCATTTATTTCGGCTGGTAGTTGACCGTATCATGTGATTCCTTTTGCCGGCAATCCAGCAAACAAATTAGCCCATTTACTACTCCGTCTGTTTTAGAAAATTTGTTTACTTTCGAATAATTTTATATTTGAGTGAATACTCATTTTAGTCCCTGACTTTTCACTCATGAGTCATTTTAGTCCCTGACTTTTAAAACGAGTCAAATCAGTCCCCAACATTACAAAATGTGAGTCAAATTAGTCCCTTATTCCACTTTTATTTAACATTTTATCAATTAGATGATGATATGTAACATTAAGTTATATATTATCATACTATGTGTTATCTAAAGTAGAATGAAATTTAAAATAATTTATTTTGGTATCTAAAATTGTACAAAATAAGTCAATTTAAAATGTATAATGAATATTTAAATGACTTATTTTGTATAATTTAAACATCAAAATAAGTCATTTTAAAATATATTCTACTTTAGATAACATATGGTATGTCAAGGTATCACTTAATGTTATTAATCATCATTTAATTGATAGAAAATTAACTACAATTGGGTTAAAGGACTAAAATGACTCATATTTTGTAATGTTGGGGACTAATTTGACTCATTTTAAAAGTCAAGGACTAAAATGACTTAATAATAAAAAGTGAGGGACTAAAATGAACATTAGCTCTTTATATTTTAAAATGTCTGTTAATTTTTAGATAATTTTATATACTAATATTTATTTATTTTTTGAATAGTATTCTTAAATAATTTTATTCACTAACCATTAGTTTTCTAAAAACATTTCATCTAATAAAAATATACTAGTTCATTTATTATATTTTATGTCATTTTTAACTCATTTATTATCTTTCTTAATACTTATGCTCATCCAACAATAACATATATTTTGAAAGGAAGAGAGTATCACAAGAGAAACAATATGTACTAGTAATAGTAAAAAATAATAAAAGAGGAAACACTATGTTAAAAAGATAAACTTCTATATCTTCAATGCTTTGGACCCATAATTAAGTTTCAAAATTTGCCATGTATTTTCAAGACTTTAACCAGTATCTTTAGTAAATTTTTTTATAATTTAATTTTGATACACTGTTATATTATAAAACTATTTTAGATTGATATCCAATTAAAATATTTCATTTTTATAATTTGTAAGTAATGGGTATAAAAATTAACTATCATAATTTATGTGACAATACATGATTAGATAATTGTATAAAAATATTTTACACTATCAGTATATGACAATTAAATCATTTCCTTTGAATTTGATTTATGTGCATTAATATTTTAAATTTTTTTATATTATCACTTAATTATTATTATCACGTTAATAAAAATGATTAATTTTTACAGTATAAATTGAAAAGTCATATAAATGAGATAATTTAATTTGATAATAGTGTAAAAAAATTATATATTTTTAGTATATAGAAATTAAACTATTTAATTGTTTATTTATGGTTTAAAAAAAAAAAGCCACATTAACCCCGATCGCCCATTTACGAAAGCCTGTTTTTCCCCTCCCTCTCTCCCCTCTTTTCTCTTTTCTGTGTTTGTCGACAACAGAAGACAATAACGCGCACAATTCATTTCAGATCTACTGCCCACAATGCACTCTTCACTCTGCTTATTTATTCCCATTGTACGGATCCCTCTCTTC
The DNA here is from genome assembly GCA_031216105.1 of Dalbergia cultrata. Lineage (NCBI taxonomy): Eukaryota > Viridiplantae > Streptophyta > Magnoliopsida > Fabales > Fabaceae > Dalbergia > Dalbergia cultrata. The sequence continues at coordinate 4,699,399 of CM062352.1, forward strand.
AATTCTTAGTGAGAGAGAGAGAGAGAGAGAGAGAAGAGAAAGGAAAAATTGAAAAAACGATCGCATCACTAATACATTTCGTAACAATGTTTTTCATTCCACTTTGATGTAGCTACCTGCCTAGCTGCCGATGTAATATGTTTTGTCTCTGATTGACGTTGTCATGCAAACTGGATTTTCTTATTTACTTACGTTTCTACTTCCAAATTTTGCAGATGAATTAAAATTACTAAATAATAATAATTATCATATAACAATAACAACTGAATCGGGAAGAGAAGAGATGTCTCGGAGGCCAGGGAATCCTTCTAGAAGGTTCGGGGACAGCGGGGGTGGATTGTTTGCCTCTTCGAAATCGAGGTCGTCGCCAATTTTGTCTATTGGGCTCATAATCCTAGTGAGTGTATTTGTTTCATCATTAATTTTTTTTTTTCAATTGTTAGATTTATTGTATATTTGAATTTGTTGGGTTGACTGAGTGGAGAATGACAGAGTCTCGCACCTGATAGGTCGCAGGTTATTTTTCAAGTACTGTGTTGTCTTTTTGGGGAGAGTTTCTGATTGATGCTGTGGTTTTTGTAACTTTTGTAGGGTGGTCTTTTCTTCATTGCGTATATGTACAAAGGATCAGGTTTGTTTTTTGTTTCTTTTCAGTTTTTGTTTTCCCTTTGTTTGGGAGATGAACTTGATTGGGCTAACTTTTTATTATTATTTTTATTATTTGATGAATTTATTATAGGTGGAATTGGCAGCCGCTTAGATTCTGTTAGCAGGGTTGAAGGTAAAATTAATTTTTAGTTTTCTTTTCCTTTAAGTTGTGATTTGTTACCCCTTCAATTTATTCAGCCATTTGAAATATTATGGTACTCATTGATTTGGCATGCATTAATTATGGCCACATGCTACTTTATTTTTAAAGTATTGATGATTATGAGTTGTGACCGATATCGAAAACTATTTACAAATTAACTGACCCCATAACTCCCTGCTATTGGAGAAGTTTTGTAACTGTCTTGAAGTCTTAACGAGCAATGCAAGGTTGTATCTTGTATATGATTACACCGGAGATTTGTTACCTTTGATTGCATTCTCCTTTATGGCCTTCATTTGAATGATGGCTTGCTGAGCCAAAAAAGCAATTTTTACAAGCAGTATGTTTTATATTTGATTTTAGTTATATGGCCAAGGCCTCGTGAACACTTTGTTCTCTTTGGAATTGGTTGTTCTTTTGTGATTTATGGTACTTGAATCACAATCTTTCTAAGATGCCAAATGCCATAGTAGAACCAAAAACAACGATGCTTATCTCTCTGTGTTCATTAGGGACTTACTGGTGGCCGTGTATGTGTGGCCTTGGCTGCTTACTTTGCTTAGTTGATTGGCTGCTGTAACTGTGACATTTTTTTATTGGGTTTAGACTGGCTGTGCATGATTACTTAAGATGGCCATCATCATGCTTAGGGTGTGTTTGGTTTGGGAGTGAAAATGAGGATAAAAAATTACCTAGATGAGTCCTATGTACAATTTTATACATGAAGCTCATCTAAGTAATTTTTACCTTCATTTTTACTCTCCAACCAAACAAACCCTTAATATATTTAAAAAGATAAAAGCATTCCTGCTTTATGCTTAGTTGCTGACAGTGTCTGGACCTCATGTAAAACAAGTGTGTAGCTTATCTGGCTACTTAGTTTGTTTGTCATTGATAGTTCTGTTTCAATGGTTTGCATCATATCTGTGTAGCTTTCCTGTTTTATGCTAATGGCATTTTTCTGTAAGGAAGGACTGGGTGTGAAGCTGAATAAATGTCATGTTACTTCTTTTCAGAGTACTTCGGCAATCTTTGCTACTCTAGTTTCTTGTTTACAAATAGCTGCAATTTACCGGAATAATGATAAATGTGGTTAGAGTTCGGGTACATTGTTTGGACTTAAACCATAAATTGTGTTCTGGCTCTGCACCTATATGTTTGGATGTTTCAAGGCAAAGGGAAGGGAACAATCAAAGGAAAAAAGGATGAGAAGGGAAGGGAAGGGAAGGGAATGAGAGATTTATTATGATTTTCCTCCCCTCAGTTTGAATGTTTCAAATCCTCCTGTTAGGGCTTAGGACCCTGTTAGTTTGGAGTTCATTAGGGGAGTTAACTGACTATAAATAAAGGGAAGTTGGGGATTAGTTGGGTGTGTTTATCATTTGTTAGTGAGTCTAGGTAGAGTTTAGAGGACTCTGGATTTTTCTTTCTATCTAGTAATTCTTCGATAAATATTAGTTCTTTGTTATTTTCTGATTACCAGTTCTAACACCTCCCAAGTTAGGGGACCTAAGAATTACTCATAAAAATGAATAGGGGTAGGGGTGGGGATGGGGGTGGGGGATCACATGTTAATCCTTCATTTCATAGAACTCCCAAACAAGTGGAAGGGCTACTTGAAACCTTCTTCTTCATCCTAACATCCATAAAAGCCGCGAGTGAGTAGTGTTCTCTATCATCAACATTTTGTGCATTTGAATAGGCACAGTCAGTCAGCTTATCGAGTAGTATTGAGCTTGCCATTTATATGTTGTAATGATATTCATAACTTCCAAATGCAGGTGATTATTTGTGCAGTGGAGAGGTCCAACGGGCAATTCCTATTTTACAGAAAGCATATGGAGATAGCATGCATAAAGTCTTGCACGTTGGTCCTGATAGTTGCTTTGTGGTCTCCAGACTGCTGAAGGAGGAGGAAACTGAAGCCTGGGGTATTGAACCATATGATATAGAGGATGCTGATAGCAATTGCAAAGCACTTATCCGTAGAGGCATTGTGCGCGTGGCTGATATCAAGTTTCCTCTTGCATACAGGCCAAAGTCTTTCTCTCTGGTAATTGTTTCAGATGCCCTGGATTACCTATCTCCCAGATACCTCAACAAAACTCTTCCTGATTTGGCAAGGGTATCAGCTGATGGTATAGCAATATTTACTGGTAAGTGCATTTTAGAGAATATTTTAATTGCTGCTGATTCCTTCCTATGAGTAAAACTTATTTTTCCTGTTGAAAGAGGCTTCTTTAGTCTAAAACCTGCACTAAATAGGTTAGGCTTATTACAATTATAACCCAAAATGGGGAAATAGCGTTAGGACATGTATTTCCGAATTCAATGCTATATAGGAATTTAATTTATTTTTCAAATTTTGGATTCAGGTTTTGATAATGCATAATAGTGTTAATTGATTGATATTGCTGACCCCTGTCCCCACCTAGTCGTTGAATCCCCAGGCACGGTTGTTGTCGTTTAATTAGAAGCTAGGATTAAGAATGTTATTTGTTTCAGAGCAGAAGTTTTGTTTGAGCTTATGTGAACTATACACATGAAATATCTCTCATTGGTGACTTAAAATATCACATAATCTCCTTGGTGGTAATTTTGATGAGTTACTAAGAGCTTGAGCTTTTAACATACTGTTTTTGCTGGTAGCTGAAAAGACTCTTCTAGTGACGGCCAGCAATTGTTAATACTGGTTACTTGATCCAATAATATCTGTTAATGTAGGTTTTCCGACAAATCAAAAGGCCAAGGTTGCAGATGTTTCTAAGTTTGGAAGAGCGGTGAGTGGATTTTACAAGAAGAGTAATATATATAGTAAAATATCATATTGCTCCTTGAAAGAGTTATAGGATATCAATTTGATCCTTAAAAGATTTGTGATATCAATTTGGTTCTTGAAAGAGTTTGTGGGGCATCAATTTGGTCATTGAAAGAATTGTAATATCAATTTGATCCTCGAAAGATTAAAATTTATTTCAAACTAATCTAAATTTTTTTTAATCTTTTGGATTAACTTGAAATAAATTTTTATCTTTGGAGGATCAAATTGATGTCACAAATCTTTTGAGAAATAAATTGATCCCCACAACTATTCAAGGATAAATTTAAGGTTTTACTCTCTCTATATATTTATATAGATAGTCTTTGTCATTGCTTCAATGTCAGTTACTGAGCTTGAATAAACAGAGGGTCCTTTATTCTAGACCCTCAACCTTTTTGAAGCAAAGGATATTATCACCTTCATATATATCTTATTTATTTCATATATAAATTAGAAAAACAAAAACTGATTTCTCTTGCTTCAGGCCAAGATGAGAAGTTCATCCTGGTGGATCCGGTTTTTCAATCAGATTAACTTAGAGGAGAATGAAGCTGCTTTTAAGAAGTTTGAGCAGGCTTCAACAAAGGGTTCTTATACTCCAAGATGCCAGATTTTCCACCTTAAGTCCCTTCATTGACATATGGGGCGGTTACATTTGTAGCATTGTAGGCTGCCTCTCCCTTCATTTTCATCTGAAACAACTTTTCTTCTATAAAGGTAATTTAATTCTTTGAACCATTGATGATGATGGTGTATTTCTTTTGTTTGTTGCCTGTAATGGGTTTATTCTTTGAATACCAGCCCCCGGTAGAAAGGACAACTCTGTTTGGTATTTAACTTAGTTTTCAGCAGCTGAATTAGGTTGTTATCTATAAGTGAAGTGGCAGAAATTTTTTTACCTAAAATGATACGTTTTTTGGTCCCTTGAGATATAAATTAAATTTCATTATATTTGCGTGTATAATCTGGCAAAAAGAATGGATAAAGCCCATTTGTTTTTAGTTAACATGTATCCCTGCTCCAATGCTGTTATGAGGAATAATCCGATCTTCATATTTGTGGTTGAGTGATGTTAGGTGTACAATTAAATTGCACAACAAATACATATCACATGTCTTATCATTATTGGATTTGATGAATAAGTGGAATGGGCATGGATCACATATTACATGTAATGATGATAAAGTGTGTGATGTGCATTTATTGTACAATTTAATTATACACCTAACATTACTCATCATAGTATGACTATTTATACAATTGAATAATCCAAAAGAGGAAGGAATACGTGACTCAGCAAGCCACTGATGGGGAAAATAACAAGAAAAACAAAATGCGGGAAGAGAGTAACAGAATGACAACAGAATACCAAATGAAGTATCTTCTTCCAGAATCAGTCTGATCCTTGATCCGTGTGATTGGAAGCACAAGCAATCATCACCCTTTACCTTTGCTCTTTTAATCCACTCTTCCGAAATTAGTGAGCAGTAGCAAGAGGTCACTTGTAATGAAGGTTTTCCAGTTATCTTTAAGAATTCCCAATGCCAAAATTTAGTGCCATCTTACAGACTTAGCCACTTAGGTGCATAACCATTAACCAAAACCGAAGCTAGTTAATGCGAGATTTAATTGTGTAACATAAAATAATATTAAGGGAGACCTCATTTTTTTTATAATGTAAAGTGAATCTTGGGGTGAAATCTATATGATGATTTGCTCATATTTTCAGAAAATGAAATTAGGATAACATTACTATGCCAAATAAAACATAGAAAATGAGATTTCGTTCTTATTGTCACTCACATCACATCAACGACTATTTGATCACACGAACTCAATTATTTGAGTGGTACAGGTGGTGTAGCAGTTGGTTGTGTGTTCAGAAAGAAAAAGATTAACCTTAGGCCGGTTAGACTAATCAGACTTTAGGGGTGTGAACGAGTGGAATTGTCCATAACATAAGTACATTTGAGACAAATACGGGTTCAGACTGTGCACTAGTATTGCAATAGAAAATGATATCTGCATATATTGTAGATTGACAACAATCCAATCACTGAATCAAGGATATTTGCATAAGGAACTTACAATATATTTTTCTTAAAAAAAAACACTCTATTTTCATCTTTTATTTTTCAGTGATATTTCAATTTCGACTAAAATATGTTTTTTTTTTTAATTTCATCCTTAACATTCTGATAATGTCTCAATTTTGTTCTATTTATTTAACCGTCAATTTAATAAATGGCTACTACCTATCTAGCTTTGAAATACTAATTTTTACCTTATGTGAATGCGTTATTGTACATGCAAAAATTACATTTCCTTTTAATCATTCTTGTGGAATCTTATTTATAGATAACCTTTATTATAATTATTGAAATAAAAAATATCAAGGGTGAAAATAGAGTGTTCATATGTATAATATGACATCCATATGAGATAAAAAAAATTAATTTAGATGCATTGACAATATAAAGAAATTTTATACAATCATCTAATCATCAAAAAATGTATTTACTTTTCACCTGACTACTTGAAAAGTAATTCAAATGGAGATATTTGATTAGATTACCGTATAAAGAGTTTTACAATGTCAGTTCATTCAAATTAAACTCTAAAAGAAATGGACATGTTTGACCAAAACAATAATTTTCATTAAAAAAATTGACATAATTATCAAATAGGATAATGTTGAGATATTATCAAAACATCAAAGATAAAATAATATTAAAAAAAGAGTTTAATTTTGATAAAAGAGTTTTATACTGCAATCCAATCAAATCTCTCATTTTGTATGATTTTTCAAGTATTGGAGTAAAAAATAATTATATTTACTGATATATCATTACATGATTAAATAAATATATAAAACTTTTTTACACGGTTAATACATTCCAATTAAATCCTAGAAAAAAATATGTTTTTTGGATGAAATTAAAATATCAATTAACAATGAAATTATAGCTTTTGCATTGAAAAAATGTTGCAAAGTAAAGTGAGGATATGCCAAACAAAAATCACTATCCTGGAATCCATGCTAGTGTATCTCCTGCAATACTTTTTCATCAAATAATGTGTGCCGCGAATTTTGGTTATCTTTTCTTTTTGTAATGGAGAGTTGTAAATGAACACGAAAGCCCATGTGGTCCAATTGTCACTAATTGCCTCACTGGTGGGCCAATAGTGGCCCACACCCAACCGACCAAAACGCACATGACGCCCACACTCAACGTCTCCCCTGAAAACCCTACGCAATAACCCCATATCTACACAGGAATAGAATTTTCTGGTTTTATCTCAAATCGTGTGCTTAGATGATCCTCCCTGCATCCAATAACAGCGGTTCGATTACTGATCATATGTACAGCCGTGTAGAGACAATATTTATATTTATGAGTTGTTATACTTTAAAGAGATTAATTATTATTTCAGATGATAAATATCTTGGTTCATCTAAAATAGATAATAAGTAATTTATGTCAAATATATATGGTTTCTGTTTTGATACCCAAGAGTATCGGTACCCTTAAAAGGTTGTGATTTAATCATGAATATTTAAAATATTAATTAATTAATTTAGTGAAACACGTGGTAAATTTTCAGTCATAAATTATTCAAAAGATATCAGTATGCATGAAATGAATGTAAAAAATAATAATAATAGAAGAATTGAAAGGAGAATGATAAGAATTAAGAAAGTGAATACAATCTTTTAGAAATCTAATACTAGATAAGATGAAAACAATATTTTAATTATTTTCTTTTTCTTCTAAAAGTAAATTTTTTTTCCTAAGTTGGAATAGAATAAATAATTACACACACACAATATATATATATATAAGGCCAAAATATAATGAATAAATTTTTATACTATAAGTATATTAAAATCAAACTCAAAAATTAAATTTGAAAAATCTATACTATATATAAAAGGATCTTTTAACTATTTTTTTGTGTCCAAAATTTTATTTCTCAAAATATCCTTAATATATAAGGAGTTAGAGGAAAATATAAAAATAAAAGAAAAAATTTTAAAAAATCAAAAGAAATTACAAAAAAAAAAAATTTGGATTGATAGGCATGCCTATCATTTTACTAGTAAATGATAAAATTTAGAGGTAATTATAGCAACATTCCCTTAGCTTAATTAATATTACATTTATCCCCCTCTAGTTTTTAAAATTACATCTACCTACCCTAATTATTTAAAAGTTGTTACAAAATCCTCCCTTATTTGATAATTAACCATTAATCTATATTACATATAATCTATACCATACTATATGTAAAGGAAATTTCTCCCTTTAACTACCTTTTGGTATCTAATTTTTAAATATAGAAGTTGAGTAAAGTTAAGACAATTGAAGAAAGTTATAAATTTTGGAAAAGTATATAATAAATAAATTAAAAAACAATGCATTGTAATTTAAAAAAAAAAATGTGAGTCGGTAGTGTCTACCAATTCACTAGTAATAACACAAAAAGCAATTTTTAAAAATTAAAAACATGTGAAAGGCCAGGTGGTGGAACATGTTGCGTCATGGTCCGCGACGCAGCGTATTCAGAAAGCCATCACGCTGCATGCTTATGTCCAGTTGTGAGAGGCGGTTGCACACAGTTGGAAGGGGTTGGCGCCTCGGTGTCTGCCACGTGGAGAATCCGTTGCACCCGCCTATTCCCCCCTTCCTTCTTTCTTTCAAACCAAACCGCACCCAAATCAGATCAAATCAAAATGAAAACGATATCAAAAACCCCAAATAATTAACCATTTCTTTTTTAAGATTTTAATTTCAATCTTACACACCTAATTAAACAACGTGTCCCCTCTCTCTCTCTCTCTAATTGCATTTTTGCGTCAGAGAAGAAGGGTAGAGAGACAAACTCATTCATAATGATGCTTTGAGAGAGAGAACTGAATTGCTGCGATTCCCCTAATTTTGGATTATTCGCATTCTCATTGCCAAAGTGTAGAAGAAGAAGAGGATACAAAACCTTCCAAAACTTTAGGTTTCTTTCTTTCTTTTTTGTTTTTGGGTTTTGTTGGCTTTGAATCAATCTCTTTCATTAAAGCGTTCCTGTCAAATTGAAGCAACATTTCGCGTGTTCCATTTTTTGATTTTATTTTCTGTTTTCTGAAGCTCCTTCTTAAGAAGCGTGGCTCCGTTCAATTTTTTTTGTTTTTTTTGCTATTTGTTTGCATTTTCGTGAAACGGTTACTGGTTTTCGCTGACTTCCGGAGATCTTCGATTTCTTCTTCTTCCCACGAATTGTCCGTCTCTGTGCTGGTACATATTTTTTTTTAATCTTGTTATTTTTTGGTGCTTTTCTTCAGATTCGGGTTATTATTACTTACTTTTAGAATCGTCCTTTTTCTAAAAATTTTTCCTTAAGTTTGTAATTGAAACTTTTTTTTTTTGGAGCTGTGGTGTGCTGAATGTTTTGATTCTGTGTGTGTTTTTGGGTTTAAGTAGTGATTAGGAAGGAAATTAGTGGTTCCTAAAGCTGTGTGTTAGTTTGAATATGTGTTTTGAATTGATTCAATTGTTTAGGAAGTTTGATGAATTCCAGTAGTAGTTAGTGATAGTGATTTACTGCAGTACGTTTGAGTTATGTTTTACTACCTTTGTAACCCCTTTTGCATGGAAAATCAGCAGGGTTCTTTTGCAAATTCAATATAAGATTAGTTAATTAATAAAAATTGAACATTTTTTTGGGGTCTTTTTGGTGGTTAGCTAAAACCCCCCTCAGAGTCGGGACTTCGCGATTAGAATCCTTAATATTGTAGGTATATATAGTCAGTCCTAGATCATAGCTTACTTCTACTTCAATTTACCACTTTTGTGCAAAATTGAACATTATTTTAAGCAAGCAGCTTTGTTGGCATATGTTGGTAACTCGAAAAATGGATGTTAAGAAGTTTATGAAACTCATGCCAATCAGCTCTTGGCATTCTTGTGTGAGGTTGTGGAGTCAGAATATAGCTGACAATGTCATCATCAATTTTTTTATTGCTGTTATTTTGAATTCTTCTCTCAAGAACAAGTAATATTGTGGATTGTTTGTTAGCACTAGGCATGGTTGTTGGTTTTAACTTTCGAGTGAATGATCATTCTTTTTGCACTTCAATCCTTTGCTTCTCTGTACTGCTTCCTATTGTTTCAAGGTGCAAAAATCTCATAGTTCGTGGACTGGCATCTGCATCTTAGCTGAAGAAAGAAAAAGGATCTTTGAATGTTGCATTCCTGTACTTACAAAGAAAACCAATTTCTTTCTCATACATTTTCTTGGACTTCATGCTCCTTCAGGTTATGGCCACGATTTGGATATCTAATGTCTTTCTTTGTAAATGACGGGATGCGTCATTCTCAAATTTATCAGCACAGTGAGCAGGGATGGACCTTGCTGCTCTTCTGACATCTGCTGGAATTAATATTGCCTTGTGTGTGGTGCTCTTTTCGATTTATTCAGTATTAAGGAAACAGCCCAGCAATGTTAATGTGTACTTTGGACGGAGACTAGCTCCTCAGCTTTCAAGACGGATTGATCTCTGTTTGGAAAGATTTGTTCCATCCCCTAGTTGGATATTGAAAGCATGGGAAACTTCTGAGGATGAGATACTGGCTATTGGTGGCTTGGATGCTGTAGTTTTTGTCAGGATACTTGTGTTCAGGTTTTTCAATCCATCTAAAGTTTGAATAATTTTTGTTGTGTGCCTTCCCCAACTTTTGTTAGTTGGTGTTTTGTGTATTTGGTTTCAGCATCATTTTCTTTGTCCATCTTGTGGCTTAATAACTGTTAATTTTCGATTGTCTCCTTCAGTCTTCGAGTGTTTTCCATTGCTGCTGTCATCTGCTTTGTTTTAGTGCTTCCGGTGAATTACTATGGGAAGGAAAGATTGCATAAGAATATACCTCAAGAGACTCTCGAGGTATTTACCATCGAGAATGTCAAAGAACGTTCAAAGTGGTATGGACTATCACCTATTTTTTAGTGGAAGTGCAAATTATTTGTATTTAGTTAGAATGGCCAATAGTGTGTACAAGCTGAGGAAAACAATAGAATGTAGAAGGCTAGTTGAAGTTTAATAGGCAGGAATGAACAATGCTCTCAAAGAAAAATGTGGTTCTGTTCTGTCTTTTTGCATGTCCACCTTTATTTTCTTCTATTTTTGAATTTCAAAGTTTTTTTCCCTCGTGGCTCAGTAAACTAGTCAAAATTTCCTTTTAGAGGAGTCAATTTGCTCTGAGTTTTCCCAAATAATTAGAGTAAATACTGAAATCAGTCCTTCAAAAATATAAACGACGATATGTTAGTCCTCTAAAGCTTTTAATCATCAATTCTGTTCCTCAGTGTTTAAAAATAGACATCAATTTCGTCCTCCAATGTATATTTGGACATCAATTTGGGCCTGAAATTGATAGTTATTTTATGTCATGAAGGATCACATTGATTCAAAAATCTATGAAGGACTAATTTGATGTATCATATGTCTTTCAACGGTCAATTTGAGCATTTACTCTTAATAGAAGAAGTGTGTGCTGAAAAAAAAAAAAAAGAAATTGGAATTTCAATGTTCCTGAGGGATTCTCCACCTTCTTTATTTTATTTTATTTATTATTTATTTATCATTGTAAGTTATTGGTGAGGTAATAGTTGATAATTTTATTCAGGATTACACCTCTAAACGGGTGACTCAGACCATGTTTTTATTCTTTTGCTTGATGCCAGGCTTTGGGCTCATTGTCTCGCATTATACTTCATAACTCTTTCAGCTTGCACTCTTCTTTACTTTGTAAGGATCCGAATCTACCTGCAAGATAGGCTTCTCTGCCTTTTCAAAGAAATCTCTTACCAAGTTCATTTTTAGTTTTCCTTTTCCAATTCTTAAATATGACTAATCAAATGATGCTTGTATATAGGAATATAAGGGCATTACTAATCTGAGGATAGTACGTGTTAGTGGATCGCCTCCAAATCCAAGTCATTTTACAATTCTTGTCCGATCAATTCCCTGGTCTTTAGAAGAATCATACTCAGACACGGTGGAAAAATTCTTCTCATATTACCATGCATCAACATATTTGTCACACCAAATGATCTATAAGTGTGGTTCAGTTCAAAGACTGAAGGTGTGGTTCTGATCTTTAATAATATTTCATTGTAATTTCAGCATCACATTGTTTTCTAATTTTGAAATTCAAATTTGTGAGAATTGCTTATGTAATCTCACTTAGTGCAGTCATAACCGTCAATGCGTGTTTCTCCATTGCACTAAGGCAATTATTTGGTTCAATGGAACCAATATGAAGCCTTATGCCTACATTTCTTTCATTTTCTGATTCACTCTGCAATTTATTAGCATATTTGGGTTGGACTTTTCATATTATATATCTCTCTGAAGTAAGCTTATGAATCCTTGGAGTTCTGTTTTTGTGAAATGGAAGTTCGTTTGTCTTTCCGATACATATGCCCACTTTGCATTTTGTTGGGCCTTTTTTATATAGAAAGAAGATTCTTAAGTCTTCTTGGCTCTTCTTGTAAAGCATAAAACTGAGATGTGTGCTAAATTTCATTGCCTGGATAATGGTCATAATTGGCTTTGATATCTGAGGAATTTCTTAATATCTATGGAGTCATTCTCCATATGCATGAATAAGGAGAATGTGCAGTGTAGCGTAGACTCTGCTGATTTTAATTCAGTCTAGTTCAAAATAACTAACCACCGTTCCCCCAAGTTTGGGCTTGGTACAATTCCGGAAGTTGAAATTTATAAATTTTGCCAATTTCTTCTATGTCTTCCTGCTGACAGAATACCTACTTACAGTTACATTGTTGTGTGTTTTAATCTTCTTCCCCTAGGATGATGCAGAACATATCTGTCAGGTGATTAGAGATGTTTCAATGGAAAAGAACTGTAAGCCAAGTTTTATGCAATGTTGCTATTGTGGAACACCCACAAATTCTTTTAAGATGATTGCTAAGGAGATGGATAGTGTACATGGGGAAGTAAACTACAATGACATGCATTTAGATACAAGAAAAAAGGTGATTTTTCTGGCTTGTTTGGTTTAGATAATTATGATGTTATGTGAACTTTCCTTTTCATGATCTGACATTGAGCTATGAGATACAAGCAATTATTGTGATATTGCTTCCCCCCTCCCCCCCTCTTTTTTTTTCCATTTGAGTTTTGGATATAGTTATACACAAGTATTTTTGTTTCTGGTACATTGTTGGACCTATGCCCTACGTAAACAAGTGAAACATTTAGTTTAATCTAATTACCTATAGAAATTTGTCAAAGCCTCAAAATTACTATATGACTGCCTTTTAAGGTGAATGAACAAGATCTCTAATGTAACTTGGACAGACAGAGAGTCACTGATGGTGTTGCATTCTTTTGGTATGTTAATAAAAAAACCACTCCTGGACATACACCAAATTGGCTTAAGCTGTTTGAATGAATTGGTTCTTAAAGTGGTATAAGCCTCTTTGATTAAGTGGTCTAGAGTTAGATTCTTGGACCACCTATTTTTAGCAATTTGTATTAAATACAAGCATTCCCAAAAATAAATAAATATAAATGACCACAAGGTAATGTGAGGTTATGTATTGTCCATGGCTCCATGCTTCATGTCCAAAGTACTCTTATGCAAGGGTGAGATACATATATAAAATCATTCATGTTTCTCTACCAAACAAATTAAAAATGGTTAGCTTTGTTAGAACCTTGAAGAACAAAGTTTATGAAAAAAAATGAAGAGACATAGACTTTTAAATTGGTAAAAAACTACTCTTGTACGTGGTGAAATATCTGTTTTTTGGTTCAAAAGTACAGCACATAATTTGCATTGGCTCATGACCCTTTTTCAAGCTAATTATTTTAGTTGAGTTCATCTTAAAATTTAATCCCCACCCGCTTTCTCTGATACATGCAAATATGTTGTTATGCTTCCTACTTGTGTGTTAGCAACATATGAAACATTAATAAAATTAATAAAATTTGCTATACACTAGTCTTATATTTATTCTTGACAAATACAATCTCTTGTTATGTTGTCCCAATATCACTAGTGTTCTTTTCTTCTCTATGCTTATTGTTACCATTATTTGTTACATAGTGAAATCCAAGTTAATACAATACTTGTTTTGGCATTTAGTCATAGAAGTATTTGAAGAATTCAGGCTATTCGATGTTAACAATTTTGTTTGTGCCTACTAATTTGTGCTGCACATATGGGTTTCTGGTACAGGAATGTGCAGCTGCTTTTGTGTTCTTTAAAAGCCGGTATGCTGCTCTTATGGCTGCACAGATTCTTCAAACATCAAATCCTATGATATGGGTAACAGACATAGCTCCTGAGCCACATGACGTTTATTGGTCTAATATTGGCATACCATATAGGCAACTTTGGTTCCGGAAGATAGCTACACTGGTGGCTTCTATTGCCTTCATGCTTGTGTTCCTTATCCCTGTCACATTTGTACAAGGCTTGACTCAACTAGACAAGCTTCAGAGAATGTTCCCTTTTCTGATAGGGATACTTAAAAAGTAAGATGTTTCTGCACATCTATGAGAGACAAATGTCGTGGACTTCTATACTCTTAGCATACCTAATATTTTGTCAATATGCATCGATTTGGATTTTGGAAGAAACAATAATGCATTATAAAATTTTTGTGAAACCTTGTTAATCAACATCAGCGCATTACTATACTTGATGACTGTGAAACTTCAGTTTAATAATCAACAGAGATTTTGAGGAAAATTACAAAGAAGAAATTATTCATAAAATATATTTTTTATTGTTTAGAAACAATTAATTACTCAACTAGATAACTATGTTGACAAGTGGTTCGTGAGTGACCACTTATTAACTAAGTAATACATGAGAAGTTAATTAGTCCTAAACTTGAAATGTTTTTACAAAGAATTCTTTATTCATAATTTCTCAAGCTTTTATCTTTGACATTCTATGAAGTTAATTTTTCTTAAACTTGCAATAAATTTTACAAAGAATTTCTTATTTGTAATTCTCTCAAGTTTATATCTCTGACATCCTATTTAACCAAGCTTTTGCCATGTTTTGCTGCGTGTTTGAGTGATGGTATCAGTATTCTCTAACTAGTTGAAGCTGCTGACTGTTTGTCCTATTATTATGCCTGTTTTTAGTCTATAATTTCTCAATTGATGAATGCTAAATTTTTGTTTATATATTTCACACAGTCTTGTTAAAATTAAGATTAGCATAAAGTAATATAATGAGAACTCAGACATGGAATATGGAATGTTAGGTGGATATTTTTAGATTGTAAAATGCTATAAAGTTCATTGTAAATTGACCCTCCCTCTCTCTCTCTCTCACAGCAAATTGGTCAGTCAGTTGATAACTGGTTACCTACCAAGTGTGATCTTGGTTTTATTTTTGTGTGCTGTTCCACCAATGATGATGGTATTTTCAACAGTGGAGGGTCCTATTTCCCGAAGTGGACGGAAGAAGAGCGCATGCTGCAAAGTGTTGTACTTTACAATTTGGAATGTGTTTTTTGTTAACGTTTTTACAGGATCTGTTATCAGTCAACTCTCAGTCTTTTCTAGTGTAAGGGACCTGCCCGCCCAACTGGCCAAGGCAGTGCCAGCACAGGTGATTTTATGCACTTGAATGCAATAGAGATTTTGGCAACATTGGACAATATACACCATTGTTTGCTTGATCCCTTTTTCCACAGATTTTTAGAGGAGATCTATCAGTAACTCTTCTGTGATAAGTGATTCACTTTATTGTGGCTTTTTCTTGGTATGCAGGCTACCTTCTTCACAACTTACATTTTATCATCTGGTTGGGCAAGTTTGGCAATTGAAATTATGCAAATATTTCCTCTTTTATGCAATCTGTTCCAGAGATTCATACTCAGGCTTAATGATGATTCACTGAATGGAAGCCTAACTTTTCCTTACCATACAGAAGTTCCAAGGGTCTTACTGTTTGGATTCCTTGGGTTCACCTGTTCTATTCTGGCACCCCTAATGTTGCCTTTCTTACTGATCTACTTTTTCCTTGCTTACCTTGTTTACCGAAACCAGGTTTGTACTTCTATCATGTGTTTTTGTCTTTTCTTTTCCTCATTATGGAGTTCATTGTACTTAATTTCTCCTTTATGCACTAAACTTCCTTAATTTGCATATTGAGATATCATTTTATTTCTTGTGTTGTATTTCATTTTATGCATTAATATCTAGTAGAGTATTTTTTATTTATTTTTGGATACGAAGTCTAATAGAGTTAGCCATGCATTAGTACTAGATTTGGGTAGTAAGTGTTCCCAACAATTTTATGTGATGTGAGAGTTAAGTGGTTAAATATTGGGGAACAAGGAAAGGGGTTGCTACATAGGTAACCTCTTTCTTCACAAAAATTGTTTATTACACCAAAAGAAAGAATTATTTATGAAAGAGAGGAATTGTTAAAGGAAAGTGAGAACTCGAACTTGACATAATGCTTATGGCTTGCATCTAGGAAGGACATTTCTTTTCCCTTGGACTGAAAAGAGCAAACTGAAAGTTGTCGATTATGAATTTAACAGTGGAATATCACTTTCATTTACCACATTTTATAAGTTCTTGACTGCAAGTTACAGGAATTAGAAACACTCTAGCTTTTCTAAAAAGGCTGCATATAGAGTATGATTCTCCCCTTAAATCCAACTAGTTCCCATCAGCTTTCTAACTGCTGAAGAGAATTTAATGGCAGTTGTGCAGATGAGCAAAAACACAAAATAGGGAGGGATGTATACTAATATCTATGCATATAATGAATGTGATAATGTTTGATTTGTTTGTAGGATAATTTGCAAGCAGAGATAAATTATGCAGTCCACTTTATGATGAGAAATACTGTTCCTTGACATATTTTTAACCTTGGAAAAAAGCTTGCATTTAACATTAGCCCTTTTCAGATTCTCAACGTGTACGTTACAAAATACGATAGTGGGGGACAGTACTGGCCTATTGCTTACAACACGACGGTGTTTTCATTGTTCTTTGCTCAAGTTATTGCACTTGGGGTGTTTGGGCTAAAACGTTCATCAGTTGCATCTGGATTCACCATTCCGCTGTTGATTGGTACCCTTCTGTTTCACCAGTATTGTAGGCAACGATTTCACCCAGTATTTAAGGCAAATTCAGCAAAGGTAAACCTCTCTTTCTCACAGCCCCTTTCCCAACTCCCTTGTCTCTCATTACCCTTTTCAGATTAACACTTTAGTCATTTGTACATAGAGATTTAGACACTCAAATTGACATATATCAATCACAATTTAAATAAGTGCAAATTTCAGTTATGTAAAATATTGGACCAACATACCGTCTTCTTTATACTTCTTTATACTGTAGATCTATTTAAATAACTGAATTCTACATTTTAATCTATTTGAGTGTTTGTATGCCTTGAACACTTATTTTTGTCGATTTGAGTGTCTGTGTGTGCAAAAAACGAAAAAACATTCCTCCAAGAATAATTCAGTTTGTTTCAGATTCTCATTGACATGGATCGGAGAGACGAGCTGACTGGAAAGATCGAAGAGATTTATGAGCAATTGCATTCAGCCTACAGCCAATTCAGTTCAACTCCACCTGCCTCGAACCAATCCCAATGCTTCAGTTTTCATCACGAGGACAAGGAGAGTGGTCAGTCATCCCCAGAAAATACAGAGAAAGGTTTGCATTCATCCAATGGCTGAGATTCTAATTCTCTCTACAACAGGATATTCACATACTAACTTGGCTGTGTTTGCTTTTCACTTTGCAGGCAAGGAAATTGTTCAAAACGAGAGATCATGGCCTGTTGTTCATCGATCTACGAGTATGAGTTCGGACAAAGCAATAGTACTTGGTGGGATGTAAATGAGTTCTTCAGCTTGTACATTGTATACGAATCATCTTGATGTGATTGTTCATTAATTTTTCTAATTGTAAATAGATTTTTTCCCAAAAAATAAATTTTCAATTTCTCCAAACACGAATAGAATATAAGTAAGTAATATTTTGCTTGAATGAAAGACATTACTTATTTGCAGATGGTTTAGAAAATTACATTTAAAGGTCAGTTAGGAGAGTAAGCAGACGGTTATTATGTCTATAGCATGACAGTTGGCAGCCCAAAGTTCCAATACAGGACAGTCTGTTGAATGTGATTGTTGTGCGTACTCTATGAGTTGGTAACATCTTGGAACGTGATACCACCCTTTTGATGGGAGCAAAGAACTCAAATTTAATTTTCTTTCTGTCTTCAGTATCTATTCATCAAAGGATATTATCAAAATAAATAAATATTTTTCACGTATGATCAATTGTTTTTAAAGAAATTGACAGTATTTCAGGATAAGAATTTATTGAAGTCAAGATGAAACCAAATGTTACAGCACAACATGAACCTATCGTTTTCACTCTTCTTGTTATGGAAACAAATCTAAACAGATTCTTCCTACTCAAATCTCTGAAAGGAGAAAGATGAATGACATCCAGAAGTTATTCACTACCAGGATTTGGCTTCTCACTACCAGGATTTGACTTCTCTACGGTGAGAAAGTTAGTAAAATATAAAAGTATGAATTAATCATTAAATGATTTAAAGATGATCAATCCCTTATTTTTACATCTAATCAACTTTCTTACTTTAGAGCCAAATCCATAAAAATAACAATAAAATATTATATTTAGATCCTCTAAAATAATAATACTTGTAAAGTAAGAAAGTAAAGATTTACTGCTCTTGAATCAATAATTATCATTGCGTATGAGTTCTATTCAATCATCTATGCATAATTAACTCATTACTTCTCACTTTAAAGGATTCTTTTTCCCATGTACTCTACAACCACTATAACATTTAAACTTTGGACGAAATACACGAATGAATTTTGTAAATGCATATGCCCTGAGTCCCTTTTCTCAAGATTAATCTACTTGCACTAGTAAAACAGTGAATCAGCTAATCCCTTTACGAAAGACAAAAATTTAATTACCAAAGAAACAAGATAAAAAAAAAAAAATGAACACCACCTAGAGAGAAAACGTCACTTCTTCAATGAAAACTTAAATTGTATTTTTGATCATCCAACACCGCAGCCCAACGAAACATGATCTCTCTTGATAGTTAAATGGCGATGCTGCCAATGCATAACAGGAACAGTCGCTGTTCATCTACCGCTACATTTGTCGTTACATGATGCCTATAACTTGCTCCTTCAGGTATGATGCATCCACTTAACAATACAATAATAAGCTAAGCCTTATCTCACGAGGTGTGGTCGACTACATGGATCGACACCATAGTGTTCAATCATGTATTATATTTATATTTAAATCATCCACTTAAAAGGCAGGAAAAATACACGAGCAAGATGACTGAAACTTGAAAGTGGTTAGTGGCAGCTGGATCAATTCATACAGGATGGCTGAAACAGTCAGACAGATTTCCAGATCACATGGTTTTGAAGGCTGATATTTGTTGAAAAATACAGTTCAAATCAGCTTGGCTCTTAACAAAGATGCACCAGAAAATTTCAACTTGTCCATTTATCATGAAGACTCCAAACCAGAGACGCTGCTCTCTTCCAGTTTGCTCTTTGCATCTTCCATAAATTTTCTCCAACACCACAAAACCTGCATCAGTCCACCATTTGCAACATGCAAGAGAAACACACGTGGTTGTACCACAAACCATGTTGATATAAACTTGACGAACACAAAAAGGCAGTACATGCCCAGAACATGCCATTTAAGATCTTTCTCCTGTCAGACACAGCAAAGAAAACACGTTAATAGACTGTAATAAACAAAAAATTTAATTTTAATACACTGAGTGTGTACAATTTTACATTATCATCCAATCAATATCTTTTGTTTGCATAACTTGTCAAATAGTAAATGAGAAAGTCAATTATTATGACTGGTGTGACAATATATGATTAAATAATTGTATAAATAACTACTTTTACATTGTCAATGTATAGAAATTAAATCCATAAACAAATGTACTAACTGAAAAAATGAGGATGGAATTACAAAACAAAAAATAGCAAAATTTCAAAGTATACCTCAGATCTGTGAAACAATTCTTGTGATACCTCCTTCAAGAAGTCAGCCATTAGACAGCCAACAAAGAGGCCAACTGGCATTATCAGTTCTCGATTGACAGAAAATGTATATACAATGTCTGATAAAAAGCTAAAGACGAAGAATAAAATAAGAGACCACTTCACTGCCTCTTGCACAATAACAAGTAGTCTGTCTAGAACTATATGCTCAGCTTTTCTCCAAGGAAATTCTTGAACTGATGTTGGTACTACTGCTCTGAGTTTCTCCCTCATTATTCCGATCTGCTTATTAACCTCATTAGGCTCACTATGGTCTGCCATCGATGCTTTGATTGAACAAGTACTGGTAGAAAATGTTTGACGGGGAAGATGCATTTCTGAGCATCTATGGAATTGGCAAGGTGGGCATTGAAACAGCTTAACCTGCACAAAGAATGAAAGATACTGGTATGAATAAATGAACACTGGTGTGATGTGAGTTTGAAATATTCCAACCATTCCATTTTGTTTAGTTATACCATAATTCATAAATTGTTGGAACTACAACTTAATGTGAATCCCTTGCACATACAGTATCAGAGCCATGTCTGATCAAGACAACATTAGCGTTAAAACAAGTTATGCGTGTGATATTATATGTCAAAGTGTATGCTTAACAGGAATAGAGTCACATCACATGAGGTGACAAATGAGATGGCATTTGTTGATGGATCACGTCATCATGTAATAAATAATATAAATAATATATGTTACATTTACTTTTAAGGTTAGGGATTCAAAAACACAGAGCAGTACATCATTTTCATATTCTTTTATATTTTTTTATCCCCAATTCCTCTAATTCCCTCATGGTATCAGAGCTGGACTCATAGTCCATTCTGTCCTAAATCTCAACTGTTTCTCATATCTTTCTAGTCTCTCAACTTCGAAAAAAAAAAAGTAAATAAATTATGATTTAGTTTTGATGCATTGACATTGTAGAAAAAGTTTACATTGTCATCCAATCAAATCATTCTACATGTATGACCTTTTAAATAATGGGGCTAAAAGTTAACCATATTTGTTGATCTAGCAATATACATGATTGGATGAGCTTTTATATTATTAGTGCAATAAAATTTAATCCATAAATTATTATATAAAAATCAGTGATCTTTCCTGCTGAAAGCCTTTTACATCTACATTATTTCTTTGAAACTAATTCCAAAGCAAAAAACTCTCTAGCACTCCAAAACTATGTCTATCTTCAAGTCTAAGTTCCGATTTCTCTTGTTAAGAAAGTGGCTAGTTAGTCCTCAAGTACACCACTTCTATATGCATTTCAATCTAAATCCTATCACAGCAGAACTAACAGCAGACAACTTTTCCATCTATAGAAATGGCAAATCACGGTAATGTATTGACATGGTCAAAGAAGTTGCAAATTGCAAAACTTATGTTTTATTTCAATTTTCATTTTCTGTTTTCATTTCCTTTGTTTTGTGTGTTCAGAGAGTTGTGAAGGAAACATTGGAAAAAGGAAATCTAAACTGAAATCAAAATTTTGTTGTTTTCAGTATTTTTAATATTTCCCTCACAAAATCCAAAGAACGAAAAAGAAAACAGGAAATGTAAGCAATAACCAAACAGGTCAGTACTGCAATGTTGGTCGACCATTAAATTACAGCACAGTTTTAAATCTACTCTCTCAAAGAATCTCACAGGCAGCACTCAATGAATCAAATTTGTGAATTTAAGAGCTGAAATTAAAAGCAACTAAATCAACGAAAATTCTAGTCCATATTTTCAGGACTTGCTTGAACATAAACGTTGCTTGAACACAAACCATAGAAACTGAAATTTCAGACATTTTTAGTTTAGGGCATCATTTCATGAAATTTTCTACATAAGACAATTTTTTTTTATTATTATTTGTTGTAAGAAACATACCCGAAACTTGGGAGGTGAAGGAATTGCAGCAAGAGAAGGCAGAAGCGTCATCGTTTCACTTATTCTGCTGCAATTCACTCACTGCAATGCAGTGCGCATTAATCTCGCTGTTTTTCGTAGGGTTTATATTCTGGATTAAGAATGGGCCTATCTAATTTAATTGTTGAAAGGATCAGCCCAATGGGCCCATATATAAGGCAACCCTAACATGCATATGGACTTTGGTCGGCCCAATATAGTATACAATTGATGCTTCATTCTCCTTTTCCCGACCAAAAACATGTTTCCTTTTAAGTGTGGGCTTGATTTGAGAATTAAAAAAGGGTAAATTTTACTTCTATTTTTATGTCTTAACCAAATGCACCCTTAAAAAAAAAAAGAAATATTAGATGTATAATTTTTTTATATCACAACTTTTATCTTTAGTGTATTGAGATACATATATAAAAAAAAAAAGTGTGAGGTTTATGTACCTCTATACACTAAACGTATAAAATTATTGTAAATAAATATTTTACACATAATATTGCTCTTTTAAAAGTTAATAATAAACAAGGTGTCTCTTTTACACAAAGTAACAATTGATATAAATTTCATTGGAACTATACCATTTCATTTTATATTACATGTGTTGACTTGGTATAGGGGACGTTTAGACAAGATTTTTTTTTTTTTTGTGAAAAAAATTAATTTTCAGTTGTTTTTAGAAGTTTTAAAAAAATTAGTTTTCAACTCTTTTAATTATACATAAATTTAGGATTTGTAATTTTTTTTAAACAA
Source organism: Dalbergia cultrata (assembly GCA_031216105.1). NCBI lineage: Eukaryota > Viridiplantae > Streptophyta > Magnoliopsida > Fabales > Fabaceae > Dalbergia > Dalbergia cultrata. The sequence continues at coordinate 4,721,841 of CM062352.1, forward strand.
AACTGAAATAAACACACTCATACTTGGTAGAATAGAACAATTTTCCAAAGTGATTAACAACACATTTGCTTACACCCATCATCTGTTATAAAAGTAGTCAGTCGTTGTTAATAGTCGTTGATGTATGTTTTTTCTCAAAATCAACGGTCTATTTTGTAATTGTATATGCTCTTTCAATTTCTGTATTTTTTTTTATTCTCTTTGTGCATTGTAGTCATTATGATTTATGAAGGAGACGACAAATCAATCACAATTGCAACGTATACCGAAATCATAATTATAACCTTTACTTTTTCAATCTTCCACTGTAAACGTTATAAACTATAATTAAATTGTCTAGCAGGTCTTTATAGTTAGTCATTGTGACGATGGAGATGTATGAAGCACAAGTGCAATGTATCAAATATATATATGGTTTGGCTGAGAAGTGATTGCTAACGAGCATAACTTTCTGGGAGAATCGTACCCCAAAAGCTAACTATTAGGATAGAAGAGTTTAATTTCTTATAAGGATTCCTTTATAAGTTAGCTTTTTTTATATGGGACTCATTACATTGTCATCCCATTCGAAAATTGATATGTGTTTTGATGGCTTTATTATGTGATATTTCACTTGAAGCATAATTAGCCCCTTTATCGATTAGAACTCTCTGCACACTTTACAACACTTCACTCGACAACGCTTCATTCAATCATGGTTAACTGCTTTATCAGTCAGAACCCTTCGCAAGTTGCCCTTTTTGGTTGGGCAACTCTTAAGGAAAACACCATGTTCTAAGAACACACTCGAAAAACTTTAAAATAATTTTTTATAGAAAAATAAAATTGTTGAATTTTCAATATAATGAATTTATTAAAAAATATAAAATATTTTCATTTTTGACTCTTAAAATAATGCCCTGATTAGAAATTTTATTTTTTTTTGCCAATTTTGGGTATATATTTTAATCTTCGGAGTTGGAACACAAATACTGTGGGCCATGGTCGGCTATCTTATTCTTGGAACTGTACAATTTTCAGCATTTAAAATTGTCTGCAGTCATTCTAAAGCAATTTGAGAAATTGCAATTGCCCAATAAAACACGTCCTCATCAGGCCTAAAGGCTGATTTGAAAGTTTGAAGAATTTTAATGCTAGTTAATGTCATCAGTATTCATAAACATGTATAGATCGGCAATCCAAATCAATAAACTAAGATAGAAATTTAAATTTGAGAAGAAACCGGAAGGCTTGAGCTGAATTCTTTAGTAAGCAACGTATAGTGCTATTTTAGGTCATTTTCAGGATTTATTAAGATACTGTTGCCCTTTTTAGTGTGACATTGCATTAATCTTCTCAGTTAAACTATTTCACAAGGTAATTTTAAGGACATAAATTTTAATTTCCTTTTCATGTGAACATAAGTTTTTATGTTCAAAAAGCACAATTCAAGTGGTATTTTATTTAATCTTATTTGAGTTGGTCATTTTTAAGTTAAAACTTGTACGTACCATGTCATATTTTCTCTCAACTTATTTCATACTAAAAAATAAAAGAAGACGCAGCTTTATTATTATTATTATTATAAAAGTTAAATATTTTTAACATTAAAATCTATGGAATGATCATTAAGGTTAAATTGAATATCAACTTAAAATATTTTTACATAATAAAAATATTATTTTTCAAAAAATAAATATAAGACAACTTGTCGTTTGGCTATTGTCAGGGATAGGGGCGAGCCCTTAATATAGGGCCTCAGCCACGGATCACTATTATAATCATTATAGTATTTGTGTTTTGTTGCCCTAACTCACAAGTTTAGTGTTCATTCCTTTGGTTCTATATATTAGGATTGTTCTCTTCGGTTTGTTCTGGCTTCGGGATATTCCCTTTTACTTTACAGAACGAAATTATTCCATAATATGTGAATTTTAATTCCACTTTAACTAACTTTCTTCTCTTTATTTTATGTTCATTAATCATAGATGTTTCTGTTTTGGACCTCCATTTGTGTAGCTACAATACGTTAACTAATTAATAGAACTTTTAAGTAGCTAGTTGCTATAGTGAATCTGCATGTGCGCGGGTGTTAATAAGAAGACACCCCTCTTTTTTTCTGTGTCTTATATGCATGATTTTGGAAGGAAATTGGAAGATGGTAAACTTTTATTATAATTAAATTAAAAAATTTACAAGAATAAACCATTATTTTGACAAGTTGGAATGCAAATTTAAACCCACAAAAATAAAAATATCAAGCAATCCTATTTTATTTGTAGGTTAATAGGAATTGAGATGGATTTGACCAGCTAATTTTTTCTCTTTTATGGGCAGGCTTCTCGACTTCCCTGGGCTTGGGATTGGGGATTTTAATCTTTTGTCAGTTCTCTTTGTTCCATTCACCATATATATTCAAATCATGGGTAGTTATTGAAAAAATTTGATTAGATAAAAAATTATAAGTGATGTCATTATTATACACATGTTAACATTTTATTAAAGGGATAAGGAGTGAGTTAGAGAAAGGCTGACATAAGATTTGATTCATGGGCTTGGTTAGTTGATTGGCCTTCTATTACACACCACAAAATGGTTCAAGGTTTTCAACCTCTTGTTTTAGAGTAAATATGCATTTTGGTCTTTAAAAGTTCAATTATAACAACACACTAGCCCTCTAAAGTTTTTGACATCAAATAGATCCCTTAAAGTTAAAAAATGTAATATCACTTTGGTCCCTAAAAGATACATATATGATCATTTGATCCCTTTTTACTATAAACTGTGGGTTTTGAAAACCTATTTGATATCACATGCTTCTTTTTATAATATGAGTAATGTGACATTTATTAATTTTTAGGAATCTATTTAATGTAAAAAAAAATTCAAGAACTAATGTGGTGTGCATTTTAACTCTTAGAGACCTATTTGAAGTCAAGGAACTATTGAGGATTGAATTGAATTGAATTTGATTTCTCTAAAGTTTGGAGGCTTGTAAAGTGAAAAAGTGAGAGGCTAATCACTTTTGAAAAATGTCACATGGATTTTTCAGAGATAAAAGTATATATTTACTCTTCATTCTAATAGTAACACAAATCGACTTATGTCCCCTTCCCCCTTAACACCCTATCTTCTTCACCACATCACATACATAAAAAGTTCACGCCATCATACATTCCATCATCATCTTCATAGCTTAGCATCCTTAGTCTCTCAAAATTCAAATTACATACAGATTTTTTCATCTATAATATATTTGATTTATTTTAAATCATTTAATCAAATAAAAACACATCTATAAAGTCATTTGTATATATTGTTAAAAATATATTTCTTTATCTTAAAATCCATCTATGACATTTACATGCTAAGTGGTGCGAAGGACCGCCAACATTTACAGATGAATTTTCAGACAGATTATGTAACTTTGACCAAAAAAAAAATTCTTTCCCTATATCCCATTTTTGGTCTGTAATCCCATTTGAAATAAAGACGAAATAAAATCAGTTTGTATTTTCTGTCCGCGACCTGCGAGTTTGTAATAGTGCACACCGCCTAAAGATGGGTGGCAGTGATGGCCCCAATGGTCATATTCACTCTCGGGGTTTCAAGAAAGGGGGTAGAGAAAGGGAGAAAAGGAGTTATTCTTGGAATTGAATGAGAGTTTGTTTAAAGGGTAATGCTACACTTCCAGAAAAATATATACATAATCTTTAACAACAATATTGATTGTTGGATGAGATAGTGGTATATTTGACGCATTAATTCATTTAAATACTAACAATTATAACATATAAATTTCTGGCAAAGTTTCTAATTTTCTATAATTTTCATTGTTCAAATGTCTTTAATTTTTTAGTAAAAACTCATCTAAGTAATTTTTATAAATAGTTAAAAAATCACTTTTTTGTAAAAAAAAATTATATGAAATAAACACACCCTATATATCATATATTCTACATATCATATATTTACTAAAATTTAATTTTGATACATTATAGGCAAAGAAACTTCATTTATAATCATTCATGTATTATTATGTCACTAAAAATATTTAAATCTCATAACAATTACTTTGATTAAAAATATATACAAATAATATACAAATAAAAAATAGCATAAAAATTAATTGAGAATTTATCAAACTTAATCTCTATATAATAACAGGTGAAGAATGAGTGGGATCAGCTATGGGCCAAAGTTTGAAACATAAATTGACAAAATCATTAACCTATCCACCATGTCAAATTATGTGAAGTGTCAACCAATTCTAACAAACCATGACCATATAGCTTACCAGAATATCCACATAGTCAACAAAAATTCATCTAAAATATTACAACCGTAGTCAACTAAATATAATCAGCCAATCCATATAAGATAAGATATGACTTCTCAGATCTTTTGAACAAATCACTAGCAAAAAAATATATGGGAGGTCTGCAGACTATACATGCGTATTATATTACTTGGATGTGTTAATGCATGTAAACCTATAATCGATTCGTTTACTGTCTTCTTTCTAATTCAAACCTACTAACCGAAAAGCTAAAAAACTAGATAAAGTCACCACATCATGTTTGACTTTTAATAACATTTATTGATAAAAAATTTTATTAGTGTAGTATATAATCCATACTGCTAAAGAGTTTTAGTAACACAGACATCGATAACTTAATTAGTCTATAAAATAGAGTTATTTTGGTTCATATAATGTATATAAATGTAGGTTAGGATTTTGAGATTTTAATCAATTTTAGTTGAATTTTACTTAAATTCCAATTTAGACATATATGCTAATTATGTGAAATTATTTTAATCTATGGATAAACTACATGATTCTCAAGATTTAGAAATTTATCTTGTGATTGTGTAGATTTTAGGAATAAGAATTGTGAACCTAAAACCCTTTAATTTATGTTCATTCAACACATAATTGATCAATCGATCTGTTAAAGTAAAAGAGGATAATTGATATTACAAAAAATTAGAGTCAATTACTTAAAATCCATCTTTTAATATGTTAATCTTTAATTCAAGTCACCAGAATTTAGTTGATCTTATGAAAAAGTTCAAACCAACCCAAAACCTCTGATTTTTTAGTTTTTCTTTTTCCTTAAATCACACTTGTCTAAATTTTGCTAGTTCTTTGATTAATTTGAACTATTTGCTATAGTCTAAATAAAAAAGGATTTGGTGAACTATATACTATTTGATGAATTCAATAATTCAAATGGGACAATACTCACTAACTGTCCTATACTCCCCTCGAGCGTAGGTGATCAGTGAGTATCTTTCCATGAGGATTGAATTCATACATACCATAGAAAAAGGATATGGTGAACTTATGTTGTTTTGCTTTTGGTTACGAAACTATCTCTATATATGCATACTGTCAAAAATCTAACATTTGACTAAGTACTTAATGAGCCAAGCTAACTACCAATTATGCGAAGTCTCGTAGTTATAGTAGAGATCTGAATCAATATCTTTTATTACATTTTAAACTGTATTAATTAATTAAACTCTAACTATATAAGTTGAAAGTTAATTAAACACCAGAACATATAGAAACTAACAATTATCGATAAAAATATAGAAACTATCATGAAATCATTTGGGAAAGATGATTTCATAACAGAAAATAATTATCTATGAAAATGTCATAAGTCATTAATTATCATTAATTAGCTGTCAATTTTGATTATCTATATATAGTTATATAACTTAGATTTACTCATCTTATTCTTATAATAAATCACTTCTCTCACTTGAGTTATCCTATATATATATATAGAGAGAGAGAGAGAGTGACTCAAATGAGAGGAGTGCTTTATTGTGAAGGTGAGATGATCAAATCTAAATCTTTAGATCTTATATAAATGGTCAAAATTAAAACACAAAATGATCATATGACATTCTTAAATGATCACGTTATCATTAATTATCATTAATAATTTTATTTATAATTATTTATGTATGGTTATAATGTCCATATTCATTCATCTCATTATTATAATAAATCACCTCTCTCACCGGAGTTATCCCCAAGTAGTGTTGATCAAATTCAACACATACATACACAAGTAAAAACACATTGGATTCCATATCCCCTCGATCTACTAGTGTTTAAAATTCAAGTTTTGAGGACCGTAGGAGGACCTGGGTCCATTAATTTCGAAATATTTTTTTTTTGGTAGAGTAATTTCGGAATAATTTAAACAAATAAAATACATAACTTGACATATATTGGATGGAACTGAGATTTAATCAAACTTGTCGCTAAGATGCATGCCAACTATATAATTTGACAAGAAATGACAACTACATCAACTAGAAATTCAATATGATTACATGATGTTGGAATATAATATCCAATTAATATTTTTTTACTTAAATATATTTTTATCCCAAAAAATTAGAAAATTTTAATCTTGGTCTCTAATTCTGTTTGGTTTTGCTCGAAACATTTTTACAATTACTTGATTTTGATCCTTGTTATTAAATTATGTATGTTAAATGTTGATCTGACTAATAGGTCATTAAATCTAATATAACAAGTTCATTGAATCCTATATGACAACTAACAATTATAGGTGATAGGGATAAAATCAAATAATTTTAGAAATGTTGAGATTGAAATCAAACAAAAGAATTTTCAAAAATTAAAATTAAAATTCATTTTTTTTGGAGATAAAAGCATATTTAAACTTTTCTTTCATTGGTAAATTATATGGCTGTTAGTTTTGAACACAAGGTAAAAGGTCAAAGATGTGGTAATTTAACAACAATACTTTAAGTAATGCAAAGCTGTGTCTTTCGTTTGTGATATTGATGGAAACCAACTGTTGAAAGAAACATGCACATGGATGAACATGTGGGGGGAATGCCGGTATACTTCGGTTCAAAATAGTATTTTATAACGTTTGACAGAATACATTTGACCCATTTGGGAAATTAAAAATCAAATCATCTATATATATATATATATATAGAGAGAGAGAGAGAGAGAGAGAGTAAGTTTTCAATTTGAGTCTCTAATAAATAGTTTGGACAAGGAGAGAAAATAAGAAGAAAAAAATATAAAAGAAAATAAAAAATGTATTTATTCTCATTTCGTTTGGTGGAATAGAAAAGTGAGAAAAAAGAAAATAAAATAGTATGAAAATAATTTTTAATACGATTGCTTTTTGTGATCTTAAAAAGAAACATGCACATGGATGAAAATGTGGGGGGAATGCCGGTATACTTTGGTTCAAAATAGTATTTTATAACGTTTGACAGAATATATTTGACCCATTTGGGAAATTAAAAATCAAATCATATATATATATATATATATATATATAGAGAGAGAGAGAGAGAGTAAGTTTTGAATTTGAGTCTCTAATAAATTGTTTGGACAAGGAGAGAAAATAAGAAGAAAAAAAAAGAGAAAATAAAAAAAATGTATTTATTCTCATTTCGTTTGGTGGAATAGAAAAGTAAGAAAAAAGAAAATAAAATAGTATGAAAATGATTTTTAATACGATTCCTTTTTGTGATCTTAAAAAGAAAAGTCAAGGACAAAAAAATAATTTTATCAAAATCTATCTACGCCTATGTTATCTCACTTGTTCAGTGAAGAAAAATTCAATGAGTGGGCCCCGTGAATTTTTGCATTTCAAACTGCAAAAGGCCCACTTTCCTGCTCCTTTTCTTCGCTTCCGTCTCCCATCTTCTCTTTTTCTCACAAAACAAACGAAGTCTTTGTACTATTATGTCAATAGCCCTCGGTCTATGCCGTTTATTAGCTTTTTATGATAAATCTAGAGTTTTTTTTTTTTTTTGAATTGGGAAAAAAACAGGAGCCACGAAATAGCTTGATAACATTCATATTTATACCGCGTTATTTGTATCTTTTCGTAGAAATACCATGAGGTGTTCATTAGATAAGTTGAAAGTAAGTGCAAACTTTCTAATCTTAACCATATTTAAGAGATATATTTCATGACCTCTATAAAAAAAAAAGTCATAAAGGTGATACAAATAAAGCTATTATATTTATACATACGTCCATTTTATTTGAGTAGAGGAGCAATGCTGAATAAAGTATGTCATGAATTTGATTTATCGATAATCCATTATATATAAAAGTATTCATATATCTCTATCCATCGGTTTATCGTTTTAAAAGAGGTTTTGTGGTATGATATCAAAATATTTATTGCCAACCAAATGGTGAGGGATTTGACTATCGTAATCTCTGATTCTAAACAAGGCCATGTAAAAAGGGTATAACTTTTCAAATTCTCACGGAAATGTTTTGGCGGGGATTCATTGTCACGTTTTTTAAGTCTTACAAACAACAATTAAAAGGAACTCCTCGAACCTTTACGTGCCGTTCATTACATATATTAGGCTCGGATTGATACCAAGTAAAAGATTTGATAATATTAATTAATACTATAAAGTCAATTTTTATCATATATTTAGTATTATATATAATAGTATAATATTATATAGTCAAGTTATTTTTATCTTATGACTATAGGATTAAATTATCAAATCACAAAGGACCTAATGATAACGCTTGATAATATTATTTTTATCAGTCAATTTCAAATTAAACATCACTTACTCTTCTATGTCAATACCTACCCCACCCACCACCGATAGTTTCCGGCCACCCACCCACCTCACACTACTAGCTCACTGCCCACCCACCCTCGATCGCCAATCGCCACCCATTGATCTCCAGTCACTCGCCAGCCACTTGTTAATTGATCCCCCCTCCCCTCCTCTCCCCCCCAAAAAAAAAAGCTACCATTAGTCATCCCTTGATTGTTGTCTACCACCTTCAATCACCTCCAACCCCTGCTAGTCCTCATCCACTACTAGTTATGTGGCGCATCAAATAATGGATAGTATAAAAATTTATACAATAAATTTTTTATACTATATTATCAAACTTTATATTATCATGTCTAATACCATCATATTTTATTCTGTACAATTCATCAAGACCTTATAAGCAATCATACATACACATCGTCTGTACGTTCTTAATAATTAACAGAAATGCAAAAAGCAATAGTGCATTAGTTTGTGCATAAAGTATATTGTCTAAAAGATGATAATAACATGTACCGAAAAAATAAAAAGATGATAATAATAACTATAAGTAGCTGGTTGTGTACTTGGACTAGTGATTTGAAGTCAAAGGATGAGATTATTAAATGTATGCTTCGACACCTTGTAAGAACTATGGAACATGGCTTTATTACACTATTTGACAACCCGTTCCAAGGGTTTCAACTTTTCAACAATGCGACTAACACATAGGGTAGGCGTATCTACCAAGAGAGAGAAATATCAGAGGGGCCGAAGATAGGAAAGGAAGCAGAAAGAAATAGCACAGTACAACACAACAAAGGAAAATCTCAAATCAAATTCAAGTAGCTGTTTAAAATCAAATGTTGCAATTTCATATAGTTAATATTCTATGTATGTTAGACTTCTGTTAAAGAATATTAGAAAACCACTCTTAAAAACTTAAGTTGATGGATAATAATGCATAAATAATTTTATATATATCAAAGAAAAATTTATATTTATTATAAATTTATTGTGATATGACTAAGTGATAGACTCACTTCTTAGGTCAACACATAACTCAAAATTTTGGAAGTATATATAGTGATCTAAAAGCTAAGTGCAAATTATTTGGTTAGTGAGCTGAACTTCAAGTTTCAGTCCAAGAAGTAGTTTAATTTATATATTAGCATGAAAGTAAGGTATAGTAATCCTGAAATCATGTCAAAGAATGTTAGCAAAGTTAATGTACAAATCAATACAATATAATTTTTAATCTATATACTCTATGTAAAGTCCTCAAAATAGCTTTGTTAGGGAGTGAAAGTAAAATACAAAACTACGCCAGGATGAGGGGCATGGGTAGTTTCATGAAATATAGGTTCAAATTCCATTTCCATTACTGTAAAAAAATAAGTAAAGCATAAAACGCATAAACATGCCAATATATGCAATGTTTACTTTCAACCTTACCATATATTTCATGCATAATATATGCTTCTTGGCCATGTAGAAATTAAATGACTTAATTTATAGGATGGGATAGCAAGATAATGCTGAAATAATGAAATTAACTTTATGGCATGTGCTTCTTCATTTTTCAAAGAGGAATTTAGACACCTGTTACCACGTCCAGTGCACACTATATGGAACTGTACCTACCTAGTGCACTTTCCTGGTACTACTTAGAAATTTGTATTTTATATTTACGCATATGATAATAAATCATAAAAATATGTGAAAAAATTACACTTACCAATTACATAATAAAGTTTTTCTGAACAAATTCTCATCTTCAGGACTCATTTCAGTAGAAGGGTAATGATCGCTGACTAGAAGCCTAAGATGATGAACTCTTACAATTGACTTTAGGTCCGACGCTGCAAAATTTATAGTTAGAACACAAAGGCTATTTAATATAACATCCAAATCAATACACAAAATTAAACAACGTCAAGGGAAAGACTAAGAGCATGAACATATATAGCTAGTTATATTCACATATATATATCTAGCTGATTTTATTGTCTATGGTAATTAATCAAATACATCCTTCCCTTAATTAATTTGCTACAGATGGCTAGCGCCAGCAATTAATAATAATGCACAATAGTATACTATTGCTCCCCGGGGTAACCAAACTCTTGCAAAGCACATTCTTGTGTTGTCTGTTCCCTCACACCTTGACCTTGGTAATTAGAATCAACAAGAGGGTGATAAATTGGAGTGGTACTAGTTTCACCCCAGTTATTAGGCCTTTGGCTACAATTAGTAGTACTAGAGCCTATGGTTATCTTATCGCCGACCATATCCTCAACACCATAGAAGAACTCCAACTCATTTAATCTTTGTGGAAAATTGGCAGACACCATTTCCTCAATTGCTTCAGTGAAACTTCCCTGTCCATGAATCAAGTCAAATCCATCACCCTCTTCACAGTATTGATGATTATTCTGTGCAAATTGTACTTCACTGTTGCTATTAATGGTGTTGTTGTCAATGCAAGCAGAAGATCCCACATGGACTTGCTCTTGATAAATTTTTTGTGTTGAAAGAGTAGCATGTGATGAGAATTGAGGATTAAAACCATCAAGGGTAGGGTGGTAATAATCATCATCAGAAAATCTCCCTCCAAGCTTTATAAGCAGTTTCTTGATAGAATCTTGGTCATTGAAACAAGGTCCTAATTGTTGGTTTGTGTGACCGTGTGGCTGCAGCACAGGCATCATGATCTGTGACCAATATGGCTGTTGTTGAGTACTATTTTCATGAACCAATAAAGATAATAGGGAATCACAATCACCACCACCATCACTTCCTCTATGAATATTGCTTTCTTGCTTAACAACACTGATATTGCCTCTATTACTATGTGCTTGTTGTTCCTTGCGGTGCTTCCCAAGTAGCTTCTTTTTCAGCCTAGTGTTCCAATAGTTCTTTATGTCATTATCAGTTCTTCCTGGCAATTGAGCCGCAATAACTGACCACCTGTGTTCACAAATCAGAAAGGGGTTTCAACTCTCACATATGTGTGTTTCTGTATTTATAGCAAAAATCAGACTCCATGATTAGTTGCACCAAAACAACAATAATCTAAATCAACTACTAATGGTAGAAGGGATCTGCTTACTCTCAGAGTAAGTCTTATACACTTTTTATTAGGTTGAATATTTTTTTCCATAGACTTTATCAATTAAAACATTGAATTATGCGTGTACCTGCTTCCAAGACTAATGTAGAGGCTGCAAATAATGTTGTCTTCTTCTTCAGAGAAACCACCATGCTTGAGATTAGGGCGAAGGTAGTTTAGCCACCTTAGACGGCAACTCTTGCCACAACGCTTCAAGCCTAATTCACAAAATGAAAACTTTGATATACATACATATAATATAGCTAAAAAATGTGAAGAAATTACTTTTCTTTATTAAATTAGTTCTAAAACTCCTAGCTAGTTAGTATCACACATAATGAAATGAAGATGTTTATGAATGGACCAAGAAAAAGACAGGAAACCCAAGTAAGTAAACATGTACTTATCAAGATCAAGAAGTGTGATATAATATAACTAGTTAATTACCAATTTTCTGTGGCAAAGCAATCCAGTTGCCACCAGTGCCATGTTGTTCTATGTAGGACTTGAGCTTCGCATCTTCTTCTGGAGACCAAGGGCCTCTCTTCACGTTTGCTTTGTCGCAGCAAGGAGCCCTTCCCATGTTTTGTTGTTAGCTTTTTGAGTGAGTTTTTTGATTGATGGGGCTAACCTTAATTGTGCCTTTGCAACCCCAAGTCAGAATTATAGGAGAGAGAGAGAAAGGGAATGAGAATTATTAATATAAAAATTTTGGAGGGGATAAACATGATTCCTAGGACAATCCTTCTCACTATTTTTATATAGTGAGTGTGGCAGAGAAAGAAAGGTATTTGTATAGAAAATTCCTAAAGTTTTGTGCAGCCAGAATAGGAGAATAGCGTCTGTTCTTCTTGTCTTTCTTATACAGGAATCAACTTTAAGCTGTAATATATTATGGGCTTCGCAATTTATTTTATTCCCTGCAACTTTATAGAGTCCGCTCATATAAGTGCATATGATCTGGAGCAGTATGTTGTGTAAGTGTAACAGTATTGTTTTCCTTCCCTTTCTTTGTATTTTCTTTTTCATTTTTATAAATTATGGGAGGTAGATATTACTCTCGTAATCTCTGAGGTGTAAAATATTTATCGTCACGGCATCTCTTAATAAATGCGCTTATCGAAATATGAATTTGTTTTTTCTTTAATTTCTTAGGGACCAAACTGCACCACTCACCGAACAACTTATTAGCTTTTTGTTCTCTGTCTACCCTTTCTCTACAAGATTATAATAAAGGTATGATTGATTTCGAACATAAGATAGCTATATCATCATGTAATTAATTTATTACAATTCCTTCAAATTGTCTCTTTTCTGAAAATTCTCAAAGAGGTTGGGAGGTCTTTTCTAATTGGGATATCAATACTTATAGCCTCCTAAAACAATTCTTTTAAGCTGTAAATTGTACTCGCTGAAACTTTGAAGGATTCAATAATAATATAACTTGGTTTTGTGAGTATCTTAAGATTTGGGATCACTAATAAAATTTTAGGGTTTTTTCAAATAATTTTAGGGTATTTTAAGCTACGGTGGAGATTCAAAAACCTTTCTTGCTTCAACTTTTTATAAAGCGTAGGGAAGGAAAAATTAGAGTTAGGATTTATTCGATAGAAGTTTAATAAATATATTATTCGAGTACGCATATTCAAATATATACTGTTTTTTGGAGTTGAAAATCCTTAGTTTTAAATTAAAAATCTCTAAATTTCTTGCATGAATCTTCATCTCACCAATGATACAATAAAAAAGTTAGAAACAGAATAGTTAAAAGTTGAAAAAAGAATATTAAGTTTTTAATCCCTATTACATAGCCAAAATTCCAATAAGATTAATCATTACCCCATAATTCCCATGGGGATCCAAAAATCCCTACAGGGTGTTTGAATTTTAGTAACATTTGTTTATTTATTAATAAAAGATAAAAATTGTTGCTGACAAAAAAAAAAGTTGTTGAATTATTTTGGTAACCCTTTTTAAAGGTGTAGAGACCATGTTACATTAAAGAATTTTACCATCATTTTCATATGATTTAAAAAAATTTAAAAATATTAATTTTCATTATTTAAATCATTAGTGTTTAATTATTATAGAGAGATAAAATTAAAGTGTATGGTAATTAATGATGACTCATTAAATCAAATTATTAAATAAACAAGAGCAAAACTTTTTTCTCTGAAACATGGAAGAGTATATCTCATTAATTGATGTTAACATATTCCAACTTTCATGTTGACTGCCTTATCATATTAGGACAGTGACTGCCCGAAATTGAAAGACCTTTCAAAAACCAAATTTAGTCTTCCTTTCAAACCAGTTTTTCGTCAGAGAGGGTAAATTGTACAACGTCTTATCCATTTTTAAAATATACAATTTAACTAAGAGTACATAAATATAAACTTATTTACAGCATATGTAAGTCCTGAATACTTATATTCATTAATAACTTTTAATGAAAAATGAATTTAATTGATTTGACTATTAAATTATGTTATTTATATTGATGATCAAACATATATAATGTTATACTATTGAATAACTTTTTATTGATATAGTTGTTTACAAAACTCATCATTTGATTAAAAGCTTGCATGATCAAGTTTATAAAATTTCAAATCAATGTGGAAATGTTTGGCATGTTTTTATATATATCAAAATCAATATAGTATATATGCTTAAAATGAACAACAATAAGAGCTACATAATTGCATTATTATTGATGTTCAAATTTTATGAAATTTGGCTCAAATAATCTCTATGACAAGTAATTGTAATTTAACAGTTGGATCGGTAAAATAATTATTTCTTAGTAAATTATAAGTAGTGTAACTATGTTTAAAGTTACATTGGTTTAACTTCATCCTACATAAAAACTTTATTGATTAGCATTAGTTTATTTTTAAAATATTTATTATTGATTTAATTATTTATATTTTTTACTATAATTATTAGTTATTTAATAATAAGTAATTTTATTAAAATTTTAAATAAATATTTTGTATATTAATTTATTAAAAATGAAAATAATATGTAATTTTTTACATTCTTAAAAAATTCTTAAATAAGGATTAAATAATCTTAATAAATGTAATGTCTTTTAACATTAGCATATGAATTTTCAAAGAACGGAGAAAATCAAGTGAGAGGGGTGGTTAATTATAGTAGGAGTGAGAGGAGTAAATATTGATCTTACTCTCTTCCATTGCAAAATAGCTGTCAAAAACCAAACAACACATATATTAAGGAAAAAAAATCTTACTAAATGTAGAAAATTAAATGAGTTGGGAAAACTATCATTGTATAGTTATTATTATTCCTCTTGGTAAATATATTAATTACTCAACTAGCACATTTATATTAAGGGTATAAATAGAAAAAAATAATACTAGTATTATAAATGGATAGATATTTTAAAATATATAAAAAGTAAATAAAAAATTACTGTTATTTTGAAGTGAAGGGAGTACAATACTGATCAAAATTAAAACATAAAATTATATGATTTTTCTTAAATGAGTATGTTCACATTAATTATCATTAATTAACTTTTAATCTTTATCATCCATGTTTAGTTATGCAACATAGATTTGTTTCAACCACTATTACAGTAAACCATCCATTTTACCTAATATGTCCTCTTTTAAGTGGGAGATGATCAAGTAAGAAGAGTGATTAATTATAAAAATTAAAGGTGTAAATATTTAAAATTAAATATTAATCAACAGTTAAGATTAAAATATTGAATCATGTTATTTTTAAATTAACATATGCACATTTATGTTTACTTTCAATAAAATCTCGAGTTCGAATTTTGCAGTTGGATAAAATTGGAATTGAAAGAACCTTACTCATAGTCTCATACCAAATCAACTCATGTAGCCAGGAAAAAAAAAAAAATCGAAATCAGCTCAATTCCAACCTGTACCAAGAAAAACTCAATCCCAACCATTTACTAGTCGGACTTCATTGAAGCTTGAAAATGTTTCACCAACCAAACTTCCAAGCTTGACAATTAAATACCACATGATGTTGAGATTTATAAGGTCAAGTACCTTTAGTCTAAAATTGAAAGGTGGTTATAGCTTCCCGAAGCAAAAGAGACAGGGCAACATTGGGCATCGAATTTATGTGGAAAACTTGTAGGAATTTTTTATCCCGTTTTATTTTTTGGTTGGTGAACCAATGACCAACAAGGTATAATCATAAGAATAATGCCGTGAAAACCGAGGCAGGAATAGCATACTAGTGGCGAGAACCTCCGTATCATCTGCACTCACTGGATATGAGATAACGCTATGAATGACAATCGGGCCGACACTTGCAACCTAAATGGTCAAAATAAATTACTCTATCTCTACTCATTTTATTGCCGTTTTTTAAAAATAGTAATTATAAAACTTAAATTTCATATATAAGAAAAACTTAAAAATAATTTTTTAAGATTCTAATTATTTTTAAAAAATAATTCAAATATATATAAAGCATATATTCTTAAAAAAAGTGATTTCTACCGAAAAATAATTACATCCAAATGCATCCATAACACAAAATGCTATGAAGCAAGGATACATTACTTGCGTGCCGTGTTTATGTGTCGAATACATGTCCATATCAGATCTTATATGATATATCAATAACGCATTAATGACATAAATTTATACATATTTAATTTAAAATGTACTTCTTTCTTACTCTAACATATAAAAATACAATATAAAGAAAGTTATAAAAAGGAATTAATATAATTGAGTTTATAAAAAAATAAAACATAGGTGAAACTTGTATAAATAATATTTTGAAAAATGTATCATTTTCATTAAATTTTTACTTGTATGTATGTCATATTCATGTCTTATAATTTTTTAACTTTGATGTGTCTCCTGTGTCTATGTCGTGTTATGTCCTGTATCTATATCAATGCCTGTGCTTCATAGCATAAATGAATACACAATTTGTATTCGCCCACATTTTAGCTGATATTTGCACTTAGTCTTTTTTTTTTTTTTTTTGTATGTGTCAATCGATATTGTGGGTTGTTACTTAAATAATTGAGGATTAAGTTTATGTATGATCATAATTAGAGAATTGGATGATCACAAATGAAAAGGGATGACATTATGAATTTAATTTCAATATAGTAACATTGTAAAACTTTAATTGATAACTCTTTTATACTATCATATAATTAAATTCTCTCGTATATATGATTTTTAAAGTAGCGAGATGAAAGTCAACCATATTTCGTTGATATAGTAAAATATAATTAGATAACTGTGTAAAAAAATTATATTGTCAATGCATAAAAATTAAATTCCAACATTATCATGCATTGAAAATTCATATGCAACTAAATATATGATTTTTATATATGACTAGGAAATCAAGTGATGATCATATCACTTTCTAACTGTAATCACATGATTCCCTAATTATAAACATGAAATTTCCATTTAATTCTATACAAATTTTTTATGTTAATGGTTGTAATTTATTTTAGTATATTTATGTTGGATCAAACGTTTACCATTAAGCTGAAAGTTACAATTGTAATTAGGTTTTGAGAATCGGGCCTCCAACTCAATCTAAATCTGACTCATTTAGACTTGCCAATGCAGAATATTGGCCTACAACCAATATCCCCTCTCACGTCCTGCTAGCAATCCATGTCTTTTCAAGGATCAAACCCACAACCTTGACTTTTATACCACTTGTTGGATCGTGTGCTTATCACTAAATGAAAAGTTATAGCAGTTAGTCAGGGTATAAATCATTTTAGAGTACTTTAAATCTATTACCAAGTGTTATCATCCGATTTAATTCTAACTTTATCTAGGTCTTGTAAAGGCAAGATCTTGATCGACAACCAATAACTTATTTACTCACAATTTTGAAAGAAGTTAATGAAAAAGGAATATATTTGACAAATAATTTTGAAAATTGATACATTTTTTTTTTATCATTCACTTTAAAAATATAGTTACCTTTAAGGGATCTAATCTGATACCTGTAGTGTAGCAAGTTGGAATTCAAAAGAGATAAAAACAAGATTTCACGCCACTCTAGGATAGTTTGGTCCCCTGCCTCCAAAAATGTAAAACCCAAAGTCAAACGTCACAATAACGGTATGTTAGAAAAAAGGGGCAATTTTCTAACTTATCGTATTTGGTGGGCACTTGAGGCGTGGTTTGACTGTCCTTATCATAATCCAGGCTGGTTTAACCACCGGATAGAGCCCTGGATTCAAAAATGGTAGCTTCAGTAAATGCCTCACATTTGAGATAGAATTAAAGTATAAATATATAGAAAATAAGTCAAGCTAATTATAATTAAATAATGAAAATAAGATAATATAAGCACAAGAATGTGTATTTAACAATTATGGTGTGGTGACAGCTCACCTTGTTCTTTAACCATGTGGTCGGGAATTCAATCCCTACTCATAAGAATATAGTATATTTCGTAGCCAGCCGTTTTCCTCTTTGGGAGAGCTTTCATGGCGAAAGAATTAGGCACTGCTGCTAACGGTGAATGCTCTGATTTCGATTAAAAAAAAAAGTATTTAACATTATTGCCTGACATCTTACAATTTAGAGCTAGGATAAAAGAATGGAGGCTCGGATTCTTTTGCGAACTGAAGTGTGAAATTCGGTGAATGGAGGCTCGGATAAAAGAAGTCATTAAAAATGAATAAATTTTTTTTAAAAAAATGTACAAATAAATATGATACAATGATAGGGTAACTTTTTTTATTAATTTTTATGCAATCTAATCGTATATTATCAAGTTGACATGATATTTGGCCAAACACTTGAGACTTTATGATTCAATATTTAAGTTAAACAACCATGTCGTTTCACATGCCACATCTAATAAATAAAGATTCCTCTGCAAGCATTTGTGAGAAACAAGCTAATAAGGTCATAATGCTTTTTGTTTAAGATATTTTAAAAAGATAACAAGAAAGAGTTTAAAAAATATATAAGATATTTTATTTTATTTATTTTAAGAACAGGAAATTAACTTGAAAGACGGTGTTTGTTAGAAACAATTGTGTTTTTTTTTCCTCAGTCAATTAGTGTACTTTTGAACACGTTAGTCAATAATTTTTTCTTTGGTCGGAAACTCGTTAATTTAGTGTGTTACAAAAGCTTTATTTATTTATTTATTTTTTGGTCATGGTCTGTTACAAAAGTTTAAATAATTATGACTCACGGCACAAACAGAACAACCCATCAACAGGCCCATAGTATTACAATCCGCTAAACGGGTATGACGGTATTACCTCATATTGGGCTAGGCCACCAAGGCTCCATCTAAATTTCACCAATCGTGGACCAATTGGCTCAAGTTCAAAAACCGAAAAAAAAGAAAAGAAAAGGCTAATTTGCTGAAAAATATGCATTGGTGAAAAAATAAATTCAATTAAATGGTGAGTATTATTTATGACTTATTTTTGTATTTTATTAAAAAACTTTAGAATAAAGAATTTTTTCTTGAAAATTTTCCATAGAAACAATTGAGTATAACAATACAAGTTCTCTTGAAATTTATATTATTAACTTTAATTTGAAGATCATGTTAATAAGCATTATCTTACACAAGAAACAAAATTTTAAAAAAATTAAAATATAAATTAATACAAATTCACCTGTTAAACAGGCTAGCCGCTGGCGTTTTTCATGCTCCTGTTTTTGTGAAGAATGTGTACTATACTGGGTTCTTGTATGGGTCAAGGGCATTGGAATTATTTATTTTTTTAATCTTTTTGGGGCGAACTGGGCAAAAGCCTGTTTGTTTTGTTTTCATATCACTCATGTTTGGGTTTGAAGTACCGTCATTTTTTTTTGGGGTTGCGGTTGGGCTACATGACTTGTAAGAAAAAAAAAGGTCAACAAAAAGATGCGACTCCCAACAAGCCTTTGATACAAGTGGAAGGGCTCAGGCCCGTTAAGCATGAGGCCTTGAGAGGGGTTTTCACTTAGGCATTTGACTGTATCTCGAGTTCAATTTTGAAATTCGTGTGTATGGAAAAAATACTATTGAGAGGCGTCCCTATTTAGGCACCTAACTGTATTATAAGAGATTAGTTTTTCACCTATTGAGTGAATGATACACAGGAAAAGCCAAAATAAATAGACATGACTAATTTGCACCATCAATTACTTCTTTATTAACCTCTTAGTAGCTTCATAACATTTTTAGCAATAATGAGCTAATAAATTACTTGATTATATTCTATATTAACCGACAACAGGATTGGTTAGTTCACTTAATTTCTTATATATACATTGTTATGATTTCAATTTAATTATCATTAGCGTATAATTTTTCAATAAATTTGTTAATTAGCATTTGTTGAGCTTAAAAGTTTACGCTAACTTTTAATTAATGTGAACTTTCTTAGCTTCTCAATCTAAATTTCCTGTATTACAAAAAAATTATTGTGTTTTAACTCATAAGCTATGATCAAAATCTGCAGTCACTATATACAACATTTGGTATAATATAATCAAACATTTTTATGTAATAAAAAGGAAAATGGTATTTTGAAATCAAAAAATTGAAAGTCTCATTTAATTTGCCATCTACTTTATCACCATTAGATGAGCTTATAATCTCCACTCACTCAACTGAATAAGCTAATCCAATGGTAATAATGTGGATGTCAAATGGGGCATCCACTTTTTGAATGTGAAAGTATCATTGTTTTAATAAAAATAGCAAGACTTACAAAATAATTATGATAAAAAAATATTTTTAATAATATGATAATATATAATTTTTCTATGCTACTAGTACTTGCTAATCAAATTTATCTTTTTATTATCAAAATTTAAATTGAGGGAAACATTTGTCCCAAAACAATATTAGGGCACACTGTCAAGTTTATTGAAGAGATTACTCATTCATGGATAAAACTTGAAAATCAAACCCAAATTATAGCGAACAAATATTGATCTGGTGAAGCAATCCTATTCATTCAAATTCTTTTCTTAAACACTTACAAGAATAATTATGATGAATGAGTCAGGTCACTAAGAAGATAAGGAATTTCACTTCTATCAATCAATATAGTAATTATTATAAAACATCTTTTCTGATCTCCAATAATGAGGCAAAATTTGGAGAGCAACAACAACAAATGATCAAGTCAAGCATTGCAATCATAACCGCACGTATATTTCACGTGGGCCTCTTGAAGGGGAGGAACAAGCCACATTGATTCATTAGATAAAGTCAGATAAGGAAGGGGGCAAAATTTTGTTTCTTTGTTTCTTTGTTTTTGTTTTAATGGGAAAGTTTAGAAACGGGCGGTGATAGTTGTTTTAAAAAGAAGCATGGTGCCCCAATGTGCATGTGAAGTGTGAGTATGTGAGAGCTCAATTGGTCATAAATAGTAACAAATAGTAACAACCATACCGAAGATGACCCGAGTGGGGTTTGCTTTTGATAAAGAGTGTGTGTCCAGCTGGTGTGCTGTCTCCTTGATAACCAAGGTGACTGTGTTCCTCTGACTGGACCTTCTTGTCTCACTTTCGATTAACTTATTCCTACTCATGTCTTTCTGCGAACGAGTGAAAACATTTACTCAATTCTATTCATTAATAAATATATTAACTTTGATTTGCAGGTATATATTGTTTCTCACTTTTGATGTATTTTTCAGGTAATAGTTTATAGAGGCATATCACATGAGAAAAATGTGGTTTATTATAAGAATGAGAGGAGTAAATTTGAGCTGTATAATCATATATAAATAATCAAGATTTAAATATAATTAATAGTAATTAATAATCACATGTTTATTTAGAAATGTCACATGACTTTATATTTTAATCTTGATCATTCATATTACATCTAATGGTCAATATTGACTTCTTTCACTTTCATAATAAATATTTTTTCTCATGTGATACGTTCTCATAGTTTATATATCAATTAATAAATATAATAAGATAAATATTTTTTTTTCTTAGTTTCAAAGTATCTTAAGCATTTCTTCTTATTTCAATCGTCTCTTCATCTATGCCATCCTTAAGGTAAATTATCTTAAACTCATGAACTTTATACAAACATCGAAAACTAGTGAGGAAATGGATGAGGATGAAGATATATACGTGTATCGTAAGGAGATGAATATATTACTGTATATTGACACGAGAAAGATATTTTATTTTTATGTCCCGCTATGATTTCTAATTACTATTTTTTTTTCAGTTACAGTTCTCTGTTCTTGTTATTGTATTTTTTTCTCCAGGGGTTTATCATTGTATCTTTAATACAATAATTGATAACTGATAGTATAAAATACTATATCTTTCTTACCCCGAGAACCTTAAACCGTATGTATGGTAGCCAGCCACGTCGTCTAATTTCTTTTATTATATTCTATGAGCCTCGATTATAGAATAGCGCTTAATATGATATATCAATGATAACCATGATCTTAACCAAAAGGCAAACCTTTTTAATCTACTCTGCTTTATTGCATGTCTGTCTACTATAGTGATGAATAGTAGCTTTCCTTGTATGAATCATGGGCCCAAAGAAAATTGGAGGCGTGACATGATTTATATATTTGTTGCTATTTTGCTAGTTGCATTTGGCATATCCCTATATCCCTATCGTGTACTCAATGAATGAGGCAATATGATGAATAGGAAGAGAAAGAGCTAGATGCTAGCTGATCAGCGGCAACAATGAGCAAAGACTAGCAACAATGATTACATAGATAGATTACAATCAAAACCTAAAATGCAGACAAAAGTGGGGTGGTGGCTTTGTTGTTGACATGGATGATTGGTAGGGAAGAAAAGAAGAGATAGGGATATGTGGAAAGCCCAAACAAAGAGCACAAACCCAAACTCCCACTGGTCGACCGGCCTTAAAGCCCGGAAAACGTCAGAATCCTTATCTCCAGCGCCATTCCTTTCCCCTTCTCTCAAGGAGATATTATTCTTAGATGCATCCAGAACACTATATCATATACTATACGTCCTTTAGCAATCTGATTTTTGGTTTTTTTTCAAGTAAGCATATTTGATGTAGCAATCTAATAATTAGTTTCTGATAACAGAAAAAGAATCATTACGTATTTTCTATTTATAAATTATTTATTTAGAAAATAAGATAATTAAGTTGTTAATCCTTATAGTTTTACTAAATTTTTCAATTAGGTCTCTGTAATGCCAAAATTTATAATCAGATTCCTTGAAATTTTATAATTAAGTCATCGAACTTAATCACCTATAAAAATATGTAAAATTAATGGCAATTTGGATTTCATTTATTGTCAAATCCAAATGAGTTATCTTGAAACCCCTCAAAGAGGAAAAGCTCAATAGTACTGTCAAATTATCTGCGAAAATCCATCAAGGCAAACTTTTATTATTTTGTTATTAGATAGGAAATAATTAATTAGGTTTAAAAAAAAGTATCAATATAAAACTATAATTGTCTGTTTGTTTTTTACGTGTGCACTCGCATTAAAAGGAATTAACAAATATAATGTTCAACCTCACATTTTTGTAATATAATAGTTAGGTCCAAGGGTTGGATTGCAAAGTTTTATTCACTATAGGAATCTTATTGCAAATATTTTGTTTATTATAGTGACATGATTATAAATTTTTAAATTATAAAGACTTAATAAAAAAATTTAATAAAACTATGAGAATGCACAAATTAGTTAAATCATAAAATAGTGATATTTTCATTATAAGATGTATGTAATGTCAAAAAAATAACAATTAATATGATGCAGTCATATTGACCATTATTCACATATATACTTATTTGATATAAAATGTCTTTCAAAATTAAATCAATATAACATAACACTGTCAAAGACTAAAATACATATATTCACTCTAAACAACTACTTCAGTTATTTCCCTCCATCTATCCACAAAAAAAAATACACATATATTAAAAAAAAATAAATGAATCTTGGTAATAATATAGAGTTGTGTAAATGGACAAGAATATCCCTATTATAATAAATATATCCCTATTAATGCAATAAATGCAATCAATTATATGCTAAGGATAGTATTGGTAAAAAATAAGTAATAATTCCTTCATATTGTAAACAGACAATGTTTTGCTCCATTAACTCTCATAAGAAATCATCCTTCTAACTTGAGTCGTTCTTATATGTGGGAATGACTCAAGTGAGAGAAGTGATTTATTGTGAAAGGGGTGATTTATTGTGAGAGCAAAATGAGCGAATTTATGTCATTGGAACTAACATGAATGATCAAGATTAAATCATATGATATTTTCAAATAATCATGTGATTATTAATTACCACTAATAACTTTCAACCACGATTATTCATGTATGATTATACAGTTCAAATTTGCTCATTTTACTCTCATAATAAATCACTCCTCTAACTATAATCATCCCATATATATATATATATATATAGAGAGAGAGAGAGAGAGTATAAAAGCTCCTCTTCTCATCATAATCCGCAACAAGAATCAACTGCCTAGTCATGCCATATTTGTTTGTCCACCATCCTATCCGTCCTATGCCATTGGAAGACAATTGGAAACCAAGTGGTCATGGACTTGTTATCACAAAAAATTTAGTCAAAATTCTCATTTGAATTTGTTTATTTAATAATATGGTACATTTATTAATTTTATGTGAATGATATTATTTCATTTCTTCCAAAATTATTCTTATTTTATGTCAAAAGTGTTTTAGACAAAGTTGATTTTTTTACTGACAAGCTAATAAAACTAACCGGTAAGAGGATATTAGACCCTTCGATGGTCGGATGATCTATGTTAAATTGTGTTAGGGGACTCAGTTAGAATCATAAGCTTGTAATAGAAAATAGAAATGGTTATGAGTTAGTTACTTGAGGCACGTGAACTGTAACAACTCCATATAGTCTTAGCTACACATATATATAGCTAGCTTCCTATACAATAAAAGTAATACAATTCATTCATTCAGTTTTACACAAAATTCTTTCTCTTTCTCTCTCTCTCTCCCTCTCTCTCTTTCACACCTTCTTCAACTTGTCTCTGATACCTTACATGGTATCAAAGCAAGGTTCGATCCATGGCTACTCTAAACATAGATCCAAGTTCTGAAGTAAGTTCTGGAGCTGCAACAATGGTGAAGCAAGCTCCACAAGGCTTCTCAAATCCTATTTCAGTGAAGCTGAATAAGGAAAACTACTTACTACGGAAGCAAGAAGCATTGGTTACAATAAAAGGATACAAGCTGCAGAAGCACTTGAACAAGAACCAAATCCCTAAGAAATTTGTCTCTAAAGCTTATGAACAATCAGGTAATGAATCCTCTGAATTCTTACACGGGGAATAGCAAGATAGCTTGCTCATGTCATGCGTGTAAATCTCAAAGTAAGAATGGTGATATGTGAATTTTCGTATGAACTTTAGGAAAAGATTTAGTCAATTTTTGCTGCTCAAACTAGAGCTCACATTAGGAAGCTTAAATTCAACTTAAGAATATCAAGAAAACTGGTGAAATGCATGATTATCTGTCAAAAATCAGAAAAATTTCAGATCAATTAGCTATAATTAGGTCTAAAATTAGTGAAACTGAATACATAGAAGCTTGTTTGATGGCTTAACTGAAGAATATAATCTATTCATCACATTACTGTTGTCATGTGTGGAACCATATACTGTTGATGAAATGAAGTCCGTATTACTCTTGATTGAAGATCGAGTTGAAAAATGCACCAAGGCTGAAAATCTTCAAGTTGCAGTACAAGCAAATGTAACTCATACTCAGTGGTCTCAATCTTTTTAAGGGAGAGGTCAGTCTCCTAGATATAGAGGCAGAAACTCTAATGGATATCAAGGTAGAGGAAGGTTCAATAGAGGTGGAAGATCTAGCTTCTCTGGAAAACCACAATGTCAACTCTATGGCCAATTTGGTCATACTGTATGGGATTGTTACCATAGGTTCAATCCAAACTACCCTAACACTTCTTCTCAACCTCCATCCACAACCAATGCTACTCAACATCAATCTCAACCATACTTCTCTCAGATGACTCCCTCAAGGCCTTTTACTCAACAAACACCACAAGCCTACCTTGCTACTCTATCCACTGTATTTGATCCAATGTGGTACCTCGATTCTGGAGCAACAAACCATATCACCCATGACTTTAAAAACCTGATGCAAAGCTCTCCTTATGAAGCAACAGACAAGTCAGAATTGGAAATGGATCAAGTATGAATATTCATCATTCTGATAATTCAGTTTTGAAGACCTCCACTCATTCCTTTACTCTTACAAACCTGTTACATGTTCCACAAATGACCAAAAATTTACTCAGTGTACTGAAAATTTGTAGAGACAATAAGGTTTACTTTGAATTTCATGCTAACAGATGTATTGTCAAATCACAGGATTCCCAAGAGACACGTCTCTAAGGGACTGTTAGCAATAACATGTACATTTTTCCTACATTGACAAAGGCAACAGTGAGCAAGCCTAAACCTGCAGTAGCACCAGAGGTGTTTAGTGTAGTAGTTTCAAATTATTTCAAATTATGTACCTTTATTTCAACTATGGCATGATAGATTAAGTCATCCCTCAAATAAAATTGTACAAATGGTACTAAGATCTTGTAATATACCCACAGATATCAATAAAGCTTCAAATGTTCGTGCTTCTTGTTGTCATGGAAAATCACACAAAGCACCCTATTATTCATCCACCATAACTTACACTGCACTATTAGAATTAGTGTACTTAGATATTTGGGGCCCTGCTCCTATCCCTTCCACTAGTGGTCACAAGTACTACATCATTTTTGTAGATGCATTCTCTAAATACACATGGTTTTACTTGTTACATTGCAAGTCTTAAGCATTTACAGCCTTTATGCAGTTCAAGACTATGGCTGAACTACACTGGAACACAAAACTAAAGACCCTTCAAATTGATAATGCCAAAGAATACCAAGCCTTCACCAAACACTTACTACCTCTAGGAATTCATCACAAATTCTCCTGTACCTATGCACATGAGTAGAATGGTTCACCTGAAAGAAAGCATAGACATGTCACAAAAGTTGGCCTCACTCTCCTAGCCAATGCTTCATTCCCTATTCAATTTTTGGGACGAAGCCTTTGCAATTGCAGCCCACCTAATCAACAACCTGCCCATAGCCACACTCAAATTTAGTTCCCCATTCCAAACATTCTTCAAAAGAGAACCCAACTATCACCTCCTGAGAACCTTTGGTTGTACTTGTTTCCTTCACCTCAAGCCTTATCATAAACATAAATTAGAGTTCAAGACAGAACAGTGCATATTCTTGGGCTATTTACCTCAACATAAAGGCTATAAATGTTTGAGCAGTATAGGAAAAATTTATATTTCTAGAGATGTGACCTTTGATGAGAATCACTTCCCATACAAACACTAATCACCCACTCCCTCTAATCCAAATACATCACATTCACATACCCCAACAATCCCTATAATTCAGACAAATCATTCCTTTCCTAATTCTGGCTTTGCAACTTTGAATTCCACTTATGATGATATTTATAACTGCACTAATTTACCAAACACTATCTCTGTTAGTCCCTCTACGTTTGCACAAGTCTTCTCCATCAAATGACAACTTAGAGGTTGCACTTCTAGTAACTCAACCAACCCCTGCTATTATCAATAATCAACACAATATGGTCACAAGGTCAAAGAATGGAATTTTCAAGCCTAAAGCCCTCATAGCTACTACTGAACCTAGAACAACAAAAGAAGCTTTATCTGTGCCTGAATAGCAGTCATCAATGAAGGAGGAGTATGCTGCATTAATAAGGAACAACACCTGGTCACTTGTACCCTTGCCACCTAATAGAGATGCTATTGGTTGCAAATGGGTGTTTAGGGTAAAGTACAATCTAGATGGTTCAATATTGAAAAACAAAGCCAGGTTAGTAGCTAAGGGCTTCCATCAGCAAGAGAGGTTTGATTTCCATGAGAAATTCAACCCTGTGGTGAAACCAACCACTGTTAGGGTTATCCTAACTATTGCATTGTCTCAGAATTGGCCAATCCACCAACCATATTTTAATAACGCATTCCAAAATGATGATTTACATAAACAAGTTAAAAAACCAGAAGGATTTTAGGTTGGAGGTCCTCAGCTTGTATGCAGGCTGAATAAAGCCCTATATGGACTCAAACAGGCCCCAAGAGTCTGCTTTGAGAAGCTCAATCAAACTCCCCTCCAGTTGGGATTCATAGCTGCTAAATGTGATTGCTCGCTATTCATTAAATACTCACCAATTGAAACCATATATGCATTTATATATGTTGATGATGTTATAGTAACTGGTACATCCAAAGCTGTTATTTCCTCTTTAATCTCAGCCCTGAATAACACATTTGCTCTCAAAGACCTTGGTGCACTCCATTACTTCCTTGGAGTTGAAGCCAAGCATACAAAAGCTAGTGGCTTGCACCTATCTCAAACCAAATACATCAAGGATGTTTTGCTCAAAGCCAAGATGTCTGACTGTAAACCTTCTCCCACACCAATGACCTCTGGTCTCAAACTTTCTAATCAAAGTGATGACTTATTTGAAGATCCCTTTCTTTATAGGTCAGTAGTTGAGGCACTCCAATGTGCCACAATTACTCTGCTTGATATTGCCTGTTGTGTAAACAAGGTCTGTCAGTTCATGCATAAACCTCTCACCTCTTACTGGAAAGTAGTAAAACGCATTCTCCACTATCTGCAAGGCACTCTTGCTCATGGTCTTCAACTTTGTAGGTCCCCATCCTTACAGCTTATGGCTTTCTATGACTCTAATTAGGGGTCCGACCCTAATGATAGAAAATCAACATCTGTCTTTTGTGTTTTCCTAGGCAGCAATCTTATTTCATGGCTTTCAAAGAAACAATTTGTTGTATCAAGGTCAAGTACCGAAGCTAAACACAGAGGCTTGGCATCTGTTATTGCAAAGATCTATTGGATCCGGAGCCTCTTGTTTGAGCTTCAGTTGACAACTGCATCTCCTCCTATATACTGTGATAACCTTTGTGTAGTTATGTTAGCCTCTAACCATGTGTTTCATCAACGCTCAAAACAATTTGAGCTTGACTTGCATATCATCTGAGAGAAAGTTGCTAATAAACTTATCAAGGTGTTTCACATTCCTTCTGAAGAACAAACAACTGATCTCTTCACCAAGGCAGTTAGAAGTTCACGGTTCTCTTATCTCCAAAGCAAACTCAAAGTTGAACCTTTCACCTCATGAGTTTGTGGAGGGATGTTAGGGGACTCAGCTATAATCATAAGCTTGTAAGAGAAAACAGAAATAGTTATGAATTAGTTACTTGAGGCACGTGAACTGTAACAACTCCATGAAGTCTTAGCTATATATATATATATATATATATAGCTAGCTTCCTGTATATATATATATAGCTAGCTTCCTGTACAATCAAAGTAATGCAATTCATTCATTCAATTTTACACAAAGCTCTCTCTCTCTCTCTCTCTCTCTCTCTCTCTCTCTCTCTCTCTCTCTCTCTCTCTCTCTCTCTCTCTCTCTCTCTCTCTCTCTCTCTCTCTCTCTCTCTCTCTCTCTCTCTCTCTCTCTCTCTCTCTCTCTCTCTCACACACACACACACACACACACACACACACACACACACACACAACACACACACACACACACACACCTTCTTCAACTAGTCTTTGACACCTGACAAATTGGAACAGCCCCTGAAGTTTAAAAGGCAGATCATATACAGCCCCTGAAGTTTAAAAGGCAGATCATATATGTATATAGGGATGGTCGGCACTTGGTATTGTAATCGACTAGTTGAATTTGAATGAGCAATATAACCAATCGGAAACTAATGATAGTGTAATAAACTCTGATCGATTACGCTAAGCACTTGGTAAAAAGAATAACTTTTTGGCCAGGTGGTCATAAAGTACGGTGCAGTCGAAAAAGTTTTGACAATTTGTTAGTTATGCAAATTATTCATAGATACAAATAGATGAGATCAATTAATTATTAGAGAATCGTTATCTAAATCATGCATATGGACGTCCTTCTATTTCAAGCTTTCCTTTCCTTTTTTTCAATTTCTCTTTTATTTTATCTCAGCTTTCTTTTAGGTCTAATCTAGTAATCCATTTCGAGGAAGAGACTTATGTGTAGTCTAATCTCAATTAGTCCCAATCATCCTTTGGTTTAAACAATACTTTTGATTTTGCCCACTGTGTCAAAGTCAAAGTTAATTCTATCTGATTTTTCAAGAGACATACATTACATATTTTTATTTTCATCTTCTTACCCTTTTAAAAGGAAAATATTCGATTCACACCTAACTTTCACATCTCTTTTACGTGTGTTAATAATGTACAAAAAATTCTTGTTATTGGACAACTACTCATAAAATTAATTTTTTATAATGTTAAAACTATTGACTAGTTTCTTCATTATTATTAATTCAAAATGTACTCATTATTAACATGTATAAAACGAAAATAAATAAGAGTAGCATATAAAATGACCCTTTGTAAAACAACAAAACTTGCAATGGAAGTTTGACACAGCGAATAGAGAGTAGACTCGTATCTGACATAGATACAAATTTGATTCATTCTGCTAATGTGTGAGGACTCATTTAACAAGCTAGCAACTTTATAAGTCACCTATACATGTATATTATCTGAGTGGTTAAAATTTTACCTTAGTTTTGATGAAACGACCAATATTAAATCCATCTAAACTTATTATGTGTAAAAGATGAAAATGAAACTTATTTTTGCACATATCATATAGAAGGTTTTTGGACAAAGTACTATTACTTTTTGGAGATAATAATAGTAAACACTTTTCTCAATATTTTATAGACAAATAAGTAAATATTTCATTTATGTAGTAAATAAAAAATTGATCTGTAAATTAAAAATATAAAAATTGTGTACTAATAATTATAAAATTTATCTGTCTAAATTTTAAATTTAATAATCATTTTACTATATTCACTATACTTTCTGCAGCAACAAAAAAATAATAATAATTTCTATATACAGATAATATAAAACATTTTTAACACTGTCATTCAATCAAATATTGACAAATCATCAAAAGTTGTTAAGTCTCACGCTCACTATCTAAAAATTATTCAAATAGGATAAATTAATTAGATGACAGTATAAATAATTTTATACTATCAATATATATAAATTAAATTAAAAAATAATTATACTTACTTTTAACGTGACTAAAATTATATTAATAGTTTCTAATTGTGTAAAGAAATGTCTAAAAACTATCCTCGAATACAATTTTCCTAGAGGGTGTAGTTTGATGGTTGCTTGGTCACATCAATTTCAATTTGTCAATCATGATACATTGAACTAATTGATTCGTCGGTGATTCATGTCAATCACAGCACCAAGTATACTTTTATTCGTTTCACCTAGACATATGATTTATTTAAACCGCACCTTCCTCCGTTACTTCAGTCAATATTCTTACAAACTCTATTTTTCATAAAAGCAGTAACTATGGAGCGTGCTCCATTTCTTAATATCTATCAATTAAGTACAAATATAAATATTAAGAAATATAATAAATGATATTGATAGTTAAAAAAAGTATAATGAATAGATTAATATATTTCTACATATTAATTAGTATATCACAATATTCACGACTAACATTAAATGAAATATTTTAAAAATATAAAATTAATTAAAGATAGTATTGAAAGAAAAAATAAATAGTTTATTAATATATATAATTATCAAATATTTTAAAATATAAAATTATCTAAAAGTGAATAAATACTTTGAAAGAGGAGTATAAAATGCATCAATTTACAATGCACTGAGTGATTCGATGAACTCGTTTTTCATGTAATTACATGACTCATAACCCCAAGTTATGAGTTCTTCTTTCATTTATTTATTTTTTGTTTGATTTATGTTTTGTGTAGGGGGTTCTTAGGGTCTGTTTGGTTTGAGTTTCTAGTTTGCAGTTTCATTTTTAGTTTTTTAGAATTTGTGAAGGAAAACTAGAAAATTTAAATTGAAAAATGGAAACTGAAAACTCAAACCAAACAGACCCTTAGTGTTTTGTGCCTATTGTATTTGTGTGTTTTGGAAATTAAAGTAACTTTTGCTGTTCTGAGTCTCCTCTTGACTATGATGTACTTAAGGTTTGTTTGCTTTCAGTTTCTAGTTTTCCAATTTTTCAAAATTTATGAAGGAAAAATTAAAAATTCTGAAAACTATAAATTCCAGTTTTTAGTTTTTTCACAAATTCTGGAAAATAAGAAAACTGAAAATGAAAACTGAAAACTAAAAGCAAACAGCCTCTAAATTGTCCTTCCTTTTAAGAGTGCAGCCACATTTACCTAAAAAATTGTACGCTTATCTATTCTTAGATACATACGAGATGTATGGAATATTTTTTTTAATTTTAATTTTTTCAATCTCACATTTCAAGCTCCGTACTCACTATATCAACCAAGGTTCTAAGAACCAAACCAGACCAATCGGTCGGATCGGTTGAATCGGGAACCGGCCTGCTGTCCAGTCTAGGTTGGCCCCTAAAATCGGTGAAGAAAGAATCGGCCAAAAACTACTTTGAACAAGCCTAGAATCGGGCAAACCGGCCCGACCGGTCAAACCGATTCTTTTCTAAATAAAAAAGGTGCAAAATGGCAACATTTTAGTTTTTTTTTTTAAAAAAAAAGGCATAAAATCTCATTTTTCCTAATTCTTTTCCTTTTCTGGTATGAGAATTAGTAACTTAAGATATTTGATCCATATGGATAATGTTTATTTTGATTAAGAGATGGATTATGTTATATTTTATAAGTTTTTGTTGATGCTTAATTTAATTTTTAGTTATTTATGACATATATTTTATTTTATATTTTTATATATTTATATAAATGCATGTTTTATTATATACTGGTTGGACCCCCGGTTGAACCTCTAAACCCTTACCCTGACCGGTTCAATATCCGGTCCGGTTTTCAGAACCTTGATTTTAACTTAAGCCCATGGAGATAGCCCGGTTTAAACAGACTACCATTATTTTATGGAAGAGTTTCATGATTTGTATTGAACCTCGCCTAGAGCACCAATTGTTATGACTTAAAAGGCATGAAAAAAAATCCAACCCAATAGGCTAGTCTATTAAGTACAAAGATTAATGGCTTAAGTATCACAATGAGCTTAATTTCAAAACCAATAAATCTCTATATTAGTCCCTAGCAATATTACCTATAGACAAATTAGTTTTTGACAAACATAAATTGGTCCTGAAGTCCTTGACAATTACAAACTATGGAATTTTCAATCCTTGACTACCTCTAACCCAAAAATTGATAGGTAAATCTTTACTCTCATCTTCACCCCCGTCTATTTCATCTTTATCCTCACTTCCACACATGCCTGCTACACTCCCACTTTTTCCTTAGGATATGCTTGGATTGGTGATAAATAATGGAGCAGAGCAGAGTGGAATAAATATTTCACTCTATTGTTTTGATATATCAATGGAATGGAACATAATTATTACAATTATAAACTTTTATTCCGATAATACTCTTGAGTTAGAATAGAGTAATATTAGTAATAGGGATAGAGTAGTAATTTTATTAAATCTAATAACTAATTTTATTATGTTCCATCTCATTTTGCCCAATTTGGAGGTGAAGAAAAATAGATAGGGATGATTGAATTGGATGAAATGGACTCAATCTATCTCCTCTGTAGTCCATCCAACTTTGAAATATCCAAACCATATAATTAATAAATATTTAGCTCCGCTCCATTTCACTCCTCTCAACTCCATTAATCTAAACATATATACCCTTAAGCTGAGGCATTTCATTACTTATCTAAATAAGTAACAAAAAACATAAAGATACATCATCCTCATCGATATTTTTGTTGGCCATGACTGTCCCTCATGAATGCAAACATTTCAAAAATTTCAAACACTTGTAATATAGCTCAATAAACTCATGTAATATATAAAATTCAGTAAGTATTCATACAATAAAAATGAGAAACAATACACTAATTTAATTTATAAAACTCAAGCATTTGTAATATGAAAAATATTCACAAGTTTTTCCAAAATCTCAATTGATGTTGCTCAATAAATTTAATGGCTAGTCAAATACACAAATTTAAAGGAATTTTATGATATGCCTAATTGTTGGTGTGAAGATGAAGATGGGGTGAGGATGGAGATGAAGAAGATAGAAGTGGGGAGGGGTTTAAGAGTGAAGATGGAGATGAATGAGATGAGGTACGAGTGATGGTTAATTCATATATTGCAGGTAATTAGGAACTTAAATGTCCATGGTTTGCAGTTGTCAAGGAATTTCAGACCAATTTATTTTTATAGGGACTAGTGTGCCCATAAATAATATTGTTCGGGACTAACTAAGGGATTTATTCATTTTAAAACACTATATACTCTTCTCTTGATTTCCTCCCAGAGAAAGTTTAAAAAGGAAAAATCATCCAAAGTTGACTTTTAATCTCACAAAAAGCTTGCTTCCCTTGGAAGGAAATATGTGAATAAAGAATCAACGAATATCGGTAGTTGTTTCCATGTAAACAGCAAACAAATGAAATTTGCGCTGATTAGAAAACAAAAACGGAAGCTCATAAAATTCATTATGACGACTGTTACTTCTAACAAGCTAAGAAAAAGGGCAGGGAAACAAAAAGATAAAGATTGTGATCTGAAAGCTTAAGAAACATGCTTCCCGGTGGATATTGCTTTCATATTTTCCACTTTTCATTCTTACTTGCTCCCTTGATGAGTGTGGGGGAGCCCCCATCAACTCGTTTTGTCTTTTTTGATGCGCTATTGTCTTATCATCGCAACCCTTTTAGGAAAGTGAGACTATATACTATATCCTCTCAAGTGTGAATAAGGATTGAAATATCTTGTGGAGGTCTCTATAATGGTTTTTATTGAGTTATGGATGACCGTGAACTTTGGAATCTTATACACACACACAGAGATATATATATATATATATATATATATATATATAGAGTACTCATTTGCGCACCATTGTTTT
This sequence comes from Dalbergia cultrata, assembly GCA_031216105.1. NCBI lineage: Eukaryota > Viridiplantae > Streptophyta > Magnoliopsida > Fabales > Fabaceae > Dalbergia > Dalbergia cultrata. The sequence goes on from CM062352.1 coordinate 4,756,621, forward strand.
GATAAAATATTTTTTATTAAAAAATTACGTTTTAAGGTCTATGTTTTTAATATGTTTGTGTAAGTTGTTTTAGTAAAAACAGAGTTATTAGAAAAGGTATAAAAAAATATACTTATAGAAGCTATAATTTTCATCTCCTAGAAAAGATATTTTTATAATAGGTTTAATTTTTAGGATAAAATGCATTTTACCTCATTGAACTTTGGGTTATATACAGTGTACACTCTGACTTTTTAAAATGTATAATATGACACCCTGAACTTTTCAAACAATGCAAAACACTCACTTCGATTAAATTGATATTCATTTTCACCATTATATAGCCATGTACATGTCACTTACACAATTAAACGAATAAAAATAGCATTCTTTTTAATCAAAATTTTCAATGCTAAACCCTCTTTCACTCAAAATTGGATAAAAATACTTAGGATTGGGAAATTTGATTAAAAGGAAAAGTTATTTTTTGTCCATTTAACTGTACACGTGACATGCATGACTATTAATGGTGGAAATAGTAGATGTCAACTTAATCGAAGGGGTTTTGCATTGTTTGAAAATTCTAGAGTGTTGAAATGCACATTTTAAAATCTCAGAGTATAAACCATATATAGTTCAGGAGGTAAAATACATTTTACTCTAACTTTTATGCATTGATAATATAAAAAAAATTTACACTTCATCCATTTTACTTAAAAAATCATATAAATAAAAAAATTGATTGGATGACAGTGTAAAACTTTTTTACAATGCTCCAAAACTAAACTCTTTTATGATATAAAAAACATGTTTGAGAATATAATAAATGAAGATCTTTTAAGATTATAACTAAACTTAAATTAATATTACATTTAAACGTAATAATTTTTACTTTTGCAAAAGATCCTATTTAAGAAAATCAATTGATTTTTTTTTTCCTACAAAGCTCGTCCAAATCGGTCCATCATATAAACCTTATAGGAGATAAAGCTAAGATCCATTGAAGCCAGCAACCATGCTACAAGGTGCTGATCTTGTTGTTCCCAATTCTGAAAGTCTTCGCTTTCATTTTCTGCTTTCTCATCTTCAGGGGTGGCAAATCGCTGTGGCACCTTGCTCCTGAGAAGATGATCTTTGAGCTTGTTCGCCTTGATGCTTGCCAAGGCTTGCCTTTTCCATGGCACAAAATTATCTTCATCAAGTTTTAGTGGAACTGGATTTGTGAATGTCTTCAGAACAAAAGCGGAAGTCATTGAGGTTCCCATGGATCGATGCAGCTCTGATACCATGTAAGGTATCAGAGACTTATGCAGTTTGGAGAAGAAAGCTTCAAGAGAGAGTGAAAGAATTGAGTGGCATTCAAGAATGGTGTTTTTGTGTGTTTTCTTATTGAATGAATTGTGATGCTGATACAGAGAGTTTTGTTATATACATGGTAAATGAAACTGACTTCTATTAACAGATTAATAACAGACTAACAAACTAATTAAGTAAGCTGATAACAACTAACTAACTACTAATTACAATTTACAGCTTTATCTCCTATAAACCTTTTTTTTTAATCATCTATTCACCTATAATATACTATAATTGTTCTTAATTCTGGTCAAGTTTTATAACTGCCATGATTTTAAAAATCATAACTTTTCCCTGAGAAACAAGAAAAAATTACTGAGAAATTGAATACGTGCAGATTGTATATAACATGGCTATATGCACATCCTCATTATTAATCATATGATATTAAAAGTGTGAAATGTCAAAGGTGAAAGCATAATCATAAAAAATATACATATGATCAAAATGATCAAGTTTTGTGTAACTTGCTTACGAGTGCTTCATCTCTTTCTGAGAAATGATATGTAAACAATTATCCCAAGTTTGAAAAGAAAAGGCAATAATGGATTTCATATTCATGAATACAAGTAAGCACGCTTTTTTATCAGGCCATCATGTACCAGCTGAGGCCAGACAAATTACGCTATTAAAAGGTCATTTGCGAGCATAGGTATAGAATAATGATATGAATACAATATCTTTGCACAATATTCTTATAATATAGGTACAAAATTAAGAAAGGTGGCTGGCCTTGGAAAATAAAAAATTGAAGTGGGTCCACCATTTCTCTTTTGGACTATATCATAAATATAAGTATGCTGTATAAAAATATTGTGCACATATCATTTTTCCATGTCATTATAATTATAATCACTTTAGTAAGGAGAGTGCATATGTATATAAAGCACAACATGATCCCAAGCATGACATATATATATTAATCATCACATTATTATTATAAAGCATATGTCAAAGTTAAATTATCATTAAAATCAATTTAGCACATGTCATGCCGATGGTGGAAATTTATCTGTTTTTAAATTATATTACTTTTCTTACCTTATCAATTATTTATTGTCACACTAAAATTGAGTAATCTATGTTTAATAAATATTTAAAATTTTAATGTTATTAAATGTCCATCTAATATGTGATAAAAAGTGACGGGTGAGATTGAAAAGAGACAAAAATTGGATACATGTGATTTTCTTTGCATACTTGGAAGGAATTGTTATAATCAAATTATAACTTGATCATCAGTTGCAAGGTCAAACTCAATAAGAGATAGCTCCTTTGGCGAAAGGGAAAAGGCGCAAAGGTCATGTTTCTTTCATTTTTACTCTCTGCAGTTTTAGTTGCTCTAATTTTAATTTATTTGTTTTTATTAGGGGTAGCAATCATAAAAGTAGCCTGAAAGGAGCATTTCCATTAGAAATTTGAAAGATATATATCTACTTGGAGTAGATAAAACTCAGTTGATGATATTTTAATCAAACTTGAAGACATGGCGTTTGAGTAATAAGATCGATATAAAGTGATTGCTCACATAATTTCAAGTTGAGAATTATGATTTAATTAAGTTTTTCTCAAATACGACTCTAGAATTTAAATTTTTATGGGGGAGCTATTCCAAAGTTTGAAATAACATTCTAAAAGAAATGAAATATTATAATTAGGAATATCATTTTTGCGTGTTCTAAAAATATTGTTTGTTTATAATTAAAAAATTTCGATTTTATTAAGATTTCTGAGAAAAAATTAAACTTTTGTTTGGTTTATAATACATATTCTTGTAATATATAAATTAGTAATTCTAGAAAAATTAAACTTCTAATATATTTGATTGTATTATTATTGTTGTTGTTGTTGAATTTTTTTGGAAATTATATTATTATTTAAAATAAAATTACACTTCTAAAAAAGAGATGAAAACTAAAAATAAACAATCATAAACCTTCAAATGTTTCAACTTGTGCCAAAATATGGAGCTACCAATCAATTTTTGATTTTTTTTTTCCAAATCATCCAAATCTAATAATTAAATGAGTAGGTAATTGATGGGCATTTTAATATTTTTGTTCAATGATGCATTCTTATGTTATAGTTGTTGGAAAGCAAAAACAAAAAAATACAAAAAAAAATATAAGCACGAAAAATTTAATGTGGTTTGGCTAAAGTAACAAACATTCCTAATAGATTTTTCATCACATAGACACCTTCTAAAAGCTATCTATATAATGGATTACTACTACTCTTAAAGGATAACTACATCCAGTAATCAAATATAATATTTATATACCAAAATACTATCGAGGCATCTACTTCTACCGATGTGGGACTACAAATTCTCACTTTAATCTAAAGTCCTGCCAAGTCTTCACTTGTACCACCGTTGCACACGAAACACGCCACTTGTACTCTACATTGCCAAGAAGACTTCGACACGAACTATTCTCCCTTGCAACTACTCACGGAACACGTAACCCGACTTCCACATTGTAAGACTTTCGACATAAGGGACCACATACTTGTATCCACAAACTGTCATTCTTGCCTAATTGACCCCAACTATTGGCTCTGATATCATTTGTTGGACAGTAGAAGCAAAAGAAATATAAAAACAAATAAGTACATAAAATTTAATGTGGTTCAGCTTTTACTGCCCACATTCACAACTTGTTCACTATATGCACCTTTTAAATGGCAAGAGTTGCAAACTTTCTTTATAGATCTTTCATTACATGAATAGCTTTTAAAAATTGTGCATAAAATGGAATACTAAAGCCGACAATTAAATGTCATATTTTTAAGCCAAAGTACTATCAAGGCTTCCACTTCTTACTAATGTGAGACTTTGAGTTAAATCCTAACAAAAGTTGACATCGATTTGGTCATAATAAATTTTTTTACATGAATCTAGTATTGACATTGTAACATCCTTTTTGTTTTTAAAATAATAATAATAATAATAATAATAATAATAATGATAAAATAAAATAGTTTGTGTGTAACAATTTTAAGTCATGTATCAAATTCAAATATTTTATTGATCTTACTTAATAATTTTACATCAATATCTATTTTAAATATTAGATCAAAATTTTAAAATATTGATATTAACTGTTTAAGGTGAGACCATAAATTGTTAGTAATGAACTCAAAATATATTATACTAAGTTAAGAATAAAATGTATTAAGAGTAATAGGTAATAATATGTTAAGTATTAATAATTAAGGAGTATAATTTTATACAAGAAAAATAATGTATACAATATATATATATATAAATATAAAAAGAATAGTGGGGGGCGGCGCACATAGGCACCGCCACTCACCCACAACATTTCAGCCACAGAAATGAATTCTGTTGGCTGTGTCTTCCTATATATATATATATACACGTGAGTATGTGTGTGTGTGTAAAACAAGGAAAAGAAAGAAAAAGAAGAGAGTGACAGAGAAAGAGAGTGACGGGGAGGAAGAGAAAGAAGAGAGAGAAGAGACAAAGGAAGAGAGAAGAAAGAGAAAGATAGCAAGGATAGAGCTCAACTAGTCCACATAATCTCCATCTGTCAGTCAAATTTAAGGTAGGAATGAATTTATTTATGAAAAATAAAATCATGGTTACAATTATTATTACTATTACTCATTTTATATACTATCATTTTACATTACAGATACTCATCATTATTTATTATTTTTATTCTTTTATTATTATGGATTTGAATGTTGGTTAAAATAATATTAATAAAATTCCCTTCTCTCTCTACCGGTCCCGTCGGTTCACCGCGCTCCAGTTTCTTTTTAATATTTAATTATAAATATTCCCTTCTCTCTCTACCGGTCCCGTCGGTTCACCGCGCTCCGGTTTCTTTTTAATATTTAATTATAAATGTTCCCTTCTCTCTTTACCGGTCTCGTCGGTTCACCGCGCTCCGGTTTCTTTTTAATATGTAATTATAAATGTTCCCTTCTCTCTTTACCGGTCCCATCGGTTCACCGCGCTCTGGTTTCTTTTTATCACTAAATTATAAATATTCTCTTCTCTCCCCATCGGTCCAGTGCGGACTACCGCCGCTCCGATTTATTTATTTATTTTGATGTTTCTTTATATTTATGCTAATGGTTATTTAATTCAAGTAAGTTAAATATTCCTTTTTATTTATGTTGCTATCTGTTCCATTTTGAAATTTATTATATTATTTATATGATATTATATTAATTTGAATTGTCGATATTTATAATTCAATTAGCAACTCTATGGGTTAATACATTTTATTAAGTCATTAATTTATTTGGTTCAATTTATTTATGCATGAATTAATAAATGTTATGCATTGACGTTTTACTATTTAAATTAATTTAAAAGCTCTTATTATAGATTAATTGTATGATTTCCTGATTATGAAATTATGAGCAATAACTATTAAATTAATATGATTTGCCACTAACCACAGATAAGGCAAAGGGATACACATAAGATCCTTTCATGTTACCTGCCTTGGTTAAAATGGTTAAGAATTTTGTTTTGTCGTCACGATGAAAGAACAATACGAAAGAATGAGAATTCCCTAAGATAAGGCCTTCAAGTATGTGTGAGATAAGCAAACAGATGAAAGAGAAAATTAAAGTAAAGAAATCATAAACTTGATAAGATATGTATGACATGTTCTACATTGCATATCTTAATTGATTATGTTCATATAATGTTATTGTAACCATGTGTACTTTCTGTGCAGACATGGCTGAAACCAACCATAGTTCAAATGTTTTAAAACTATTCATTTTCTACTGAGAATTTTCTTAAATTCTCATTTTTTCTTTATTTTATTTCTGGTGGTTTCAGATTAGCCAAGTAGTATCGAATGGAAGGCAGCTGCTATAAGTTTATGGACTTTTGTTTAATAAGTGTATGATTGTATGTTGTAATATTCAATTTGTACCTAATGACACTAAGTTGTCATGCTAGAATCTTATGTTTGTAATCTTTTACTTAATGTAAACCATTGTGCTTCATGTATAAAATTATATAATTAGTTTCTGTACGAACGAGTATTACAGACATTCTTAATTTCAATATTAATTTAGTCATCGTGTTGGATCTCCAATTTGATTAAATGACTAAATTGATGTTGAAATAAAAATAATAATAACTAATAAATTGATATCGAAATTAAAAATACTATAATTAAATTGATGTAATTGTCTTTTTATACTCAAATTTTTGTCAAAAAAATTTTTTAGGATCAAATTGATATCAAACTTGCATTAGGACTAAAAAGACTGTTTAATCAATCTCATATCATTTAAAAATAATTTATACTTCTACAATAATTTAAAGTTGGAGATTCTCCGGTATCCTTGGTACTGGTATTAGTAGTTATTTGTATTTAAAATTGTGTAATGTGTCCAACTAATCTAATTTCTTAAAATATAAAAATATAAAAAAATAAAATTTTAATTGTAAGTATTGAAAATAAAGACAGTACCGGTATCCACAGGATGGGAGAGGATCCTCTCCCCCATAGGATTCCAAGCAAAAACTTATAAAGTTTCATACATCGTTTAATTTCAAATATTTACAATTTGTATGCTGCTGTCTATCGTGTGGACATGTCTTAAGATTTAAAAGATTCTTCATCTTATTAGTTAAGCAAAAGATTATGCTATTTGATCGTAATAGTATTTTTTTAAGGAAAGTATGTTAATCAATTAATTTCCAGAAACTTTCGGTGGCCAGCCAATTGCAGAACACGTCGTCTCGATCAACACCAATCCTAAAGAACGTTGTCTTGTCAGATTCTTTTAATTTATTTGATAATTTTATATCATTATATTTGTTATTATTTTCTTTCTCTGTGTTGAAATATTTTAAAACGAGGTCAATGGAATTGACTTGCTTGGTATGCATAATTTAAGCTTAATTTTAGAAAATTTTCGACGGATCCTTTTTAAATATCTTATAAACGCTTGCTAAGATACATGATTTATCCGACTATACGATTTTTAAAATATTATAATCATAAGTGACATTAATAACTAATGAAAGTGTACCAATGCTGGATCGCTTAACAACTATGACCGTACATACGGACTACACAGCATATTTAGGTGCAATATCATGATTAATATTAATTATTTTAAGCATTCATTAATATGCAGTCTTTTAAAGTAAGTCAATATGTATAACCAGGCAAATAAATTATATTTTATGGAAAACCAAAGATATAATTATTAGATATGAAAACTAATGATAAAGAATAACTATGAGACCTAACACAGTTAGTAACTAGTTGGATTCTTTAAGCATTTAATTATAGAATTGATTCCTAACAAAGTGTAAGGAGATCAGGATTGCATAGCCAAAGGTAAAACTCACGTTTGTGAATCCTACACCTTAAGAAAATTACTCACTATTTTCTGTTATGGATACTCTAGGTTGATAGGAAAAAAAATTGGAGGTAGAGAATAAGCAAAATATTCAGTTTAGTTCGAGTTACACAAGTGGGTGATTATTTTGGGTATTGAAATTTAAAAATTAGTTTTTCAATTATATATTGAAATTGTAAAATGTACTATACATGAATATCTGGCCTCATTTCTCTTACTATACACATTTTTGCTAATGTATCATAAACTAAATATTCAAAATGGTTCCTCAAAAATCTATGGGGGAAATAAATTAGTTCATTGGAATTTGAAAGTTTCATATTAGTCTATCACACTTTAAAAAATGGGGAGTTACAAATTGATCTCTTTGTATAAATTCATACATTGTTTTTTAATTGTATAGACACATACAAAAGGACTTGATTTATTTGTGAGAAACCAATATAGGATTTTCAAATAATAAGAGACTAATTTATTCTTCAATGTATTTATAAGTGACTAAATAATGGATATTTAGTCTATATCATATCAATCAATATATTAGTAATAGGTTAGTGTCCTATTTGGCCTCTGCTAATTAAATCACAATAGATAAATATAATTGAAAACTAAATATATATATTTTACGTGTAAGTAACATTGTTAATCTACGATATTTGTTAGCAATTTGAACCTATTGTTCAGCCATGACACCTAAGAGGCCAAGAAAGATGTCAGCTTATCATTACCATCGGTATATCACTTAACATGCCTATTAGCAAAAACTTGAAGGCCCAATTATATAAATGAAGTTAGGGATCATTTGGGAAGCTAAAAAAGCCCATTTTTTTTCTTCCAACAAAGCTGTCTTCAAAAGGTTTGTTTGGGCGAATTGAAAAAATAATTTAAGCTATTTAAATTAGGGGGTCAAATGTTGCTTTGACCAAAAAAAAAGTGAAATAAATAAATAGAAGCTCAAATTTGAGCATTTGGTTATAATTCACAAAAGCAAAAGGGATGTGTAACCAACTTTTACCCACCAATTGTAATTTACCACTAAAAGTTATCTAACATAATTAATAATACTTCATACATAATTTGGTAATTTACCATAAAAAATGATTATTTTTTAATCCAAACAATATAGATTAACTTAAAATTACTTTTCAACTAAAGTAATTAGACTACTTAAATAAGTGATTATTGAAAATACGTATAATTCTATGTATGACTTTTCTAAACATGCTAAAAAATGACTCATACATATAATATTAGGATCAAAATAAAATATTTACTCAAAATATAAAAAAGAACCTTGGAAATGATATTTTCATAATTTTCAAATAATACACACACGCGCACACACACACAAGAGAGAGAGAGAGAGAGAATATTTTTGGTAACTCGTCTTAAAAATAGATAAATTAGTAGAGATTAGTGTAAGCTGGATAATTAGAGGAAAGATAAGTTTAATTTTGACAAACACAAAAAAAGGTGAGTGTAATTTACTCTTTTAATAACTTTAATGAATTGAAGGTTATAATTATTTTAATATCTCTATTTAAGATCAAGTTAAAAGGAATTATGTACAGATAATAACTCTGTAACTGCTTAACCACATGATTTGATTAATTAATAAAGATATTTTGGGAAAACTTAGAGTGTATTTGGAATCATAAAAAAAAATGATTTGATTTGTAAAGTAAATCATTTGTTTGAAATTGAAAAAAATTTGAGAAATGAATTGAATTGTAATTCATGAAAATTACATTCTTTTGATTTTGAAATATTTTATTTTTGATAGGATTTGAATGGAAATGAATTGATTTTAAAATTTAAACATAAATCAAGTCAAATTTATTTTCTTTTTTAATTATTCCAAACATATTCTTGTGTATTTTAAACGTAAATATCATTTTCCAAATCAATTCAATTCCATTTCCTATTTAATCATTCCAAGCATTAGATCTAACTTATAAATTAAATTCATTCAAATAATTTAAAATCATATTAATTTATTTCCTAATTTTAATAATTTCAAACACTACCTTTAGGTTTTTTCTATACAGCATTTTTTTTCCCAATGAAAGCTATGTTGGGATTAATTTCACATGTTTGAGATAAAAAAATTTAAAACGACTTATAATCATGAATGTTTGAAAAAGCAATTATAAGAAGAAAAATTCAGCATTATTGATTATGATTTTTGTCGAGAGTGAACATTATTATACAGGCGGTGAAAAAACAAAAAATGTACAAAAGTAAACATTTTCCGGAGGAAAGTGGGAAAGTGGAAATACAAAAGCTAAAAGGCCTGAAATATTCCCAAGATTAAATGTCCTTTATTGTGCTACCCACTTTCCACGTGATTCCACGTATACCATCTACCAAATACACACTATATCATGATACAAATGTGCAATTGCTTATTGTATTGCATACCATGTCCTGCTTGAAAAGATATAAGGGGGAGTCATTAACTTTCTCGTGGTCAACCTATGAGCCAAAAAGAGATGGAAAATTTTGATGCGAAATTCTAGAATAACCGTATCTATATTCTAATCCCCAATGCTTTACTTCTTTCAGCTCTTGCCTAATAAATAAATGAATGAGTCCCCACATCCCCCCTCCCCCTACTCAACCATAAACCTTCCTCAATTCACACTCTCCTACAAGTGACCCATTCCTACCATTTCCTACCTCATACCCTCTTTTGTTTTTATATATATATATAATAACAAAATATTAAGAATATTGCATAAATTGCAAACTCCTTATTCAACCCTCTTTCACCTAGTTTTTTTGTCCCATAATTTATGTGACCATGAGCTTTGATGATACCTCCAACACAGGTCTAAGACTTGGTCTTGGTCTTGGTCTTGGCTTCGATGATCAATCAGAGAATTGCATGAAGATAGATGATCAAAGGAAGGGAGAAGGCCAGAAGAAAAAGGAGGATGAATCAAAATGTAACAATAATATGGTATATCCATCTCTTACATTAGGACCAATTGATGATGATGAAGCATATGATCATCAACCAGCTTCAAAGATTGAAGCCTCTTCTCCAAGCGCAGTGTCTTCATTTTCCAACTCTTCTAGCAGCAAGAAGGAGAGGGATCAGTTATTAGGTGAAGAGTTTGAGGTTGAGGTTGAGGTTGAGAAGGTTCCATCAAGGTCACGTGATGTTGATGAAGATGGCAACCCAAGGAAGAAACTTAGGCTCACTAAAGAACAATCTGCAGTCTTAGAGGAAAACTTCAAAGAGCATTCTACTCTCAATCTGGTACCTTGATTAGCTAATAGTATATAATAATATAATAATATGATTTATTTAATCATGATTAATCATTTTTCTTTCATCATTAGAGATTAATTCTAAGACACTATCAGTATAAGAGTTTTATACTGTCACAAAATTATATTTGATGTACGTGAGATTTTTAAGACATTTAGATGCGATTTGTGAGTATCAAAAGCTTCTGCCAATAATATGGAAATACATTATTAGATGTTTTTATAAAATATTTTTATATTAACCCTGCGTTAAAATTAAATTCTTGTCACTATTCGTTTTGATCTTATTGTTTGCAAATTATTCTTTCAACTGTGAGGAAGGCTTTTTAATGTTTTCGACGATTCTTTTGTCACTTTTCCTCAGAGGCAAAAGCAGGAATTGGCAACACAGCTCAATCTGCGGGCGAGACAAGTAGAGGTGTGGTTCCAAAACAGGAGAGCCAGGTAATTTACAAACACTCTGCCTTACCTTGTTTCTCCGATGTGTATGATATTCACATAAATCTATGCATGAAGCTTCATGTTAATTTAATCATAGTATGCAATTTTTTTTCTCCTTTAGAGTATCTTACAGACATTACTGTGTAATTCCATCTCTCTTAGATGAATTTCAATTATTGAAAAAAAAAAAAAAGCACCTTCTAAGTTTTAGAGATATCAAACAGTTTACTTTTTAAAGGCTTGCTTTTTCATTCGCAAAATTTAAACTTAATACCTTATTTAAAAAGAATAAGTACCAAACAAATCAAACAAAAACAAAGCTTTTTCAATAACCTGCTCTAGTTCAAGTGAAAATGACTCGAGTTTAAGCTTTTTAATAAAGGGCTCATCAGGTTTGGGCTATGTTAATTAAAAAAAAAAAAAGGAAAAAATCTTCTATATGAACTTAATCGCAACTGGATCGGAACAAGAGAAGCCTCATATCAAAAGCTGTATATATGATATTAATGAAAAAAAAAAATGCACATATAGCTGGTGGGGTGTCATTAATCTTTTCTAAATATTTAAATTGATAAGTATATATACATAAATAGTTTTATATATAACACATCCCATTAGTCTTATTTGGGCTTGAGCATAGACTTTCTTTTTTTTTTTTTTAATTATGACGGAGGATAACAATGATCAAATTTTGTCGACTTAGTCATAGAAGTTTCGACATTATGTTATGAAATTATCTCTCTCAAAAGTTTAGGTTGATGGGTAGAAACACATTAATAATTTTATATCTTTTCGGAAGTTATTAATTATTTTATTTGTTTTAATATAATCCTCATATGTACAGGACAAAACTTAAGCAAACAGAATCGGATTGTGAGTTGCTGAGGAAGTGCTGTGAAACTCTAACAGAAGAAAACAACAGGCTTCAAAAGGAGCTGCAAGAACTCAGATCAATGCAAACAATAGCCTCGGCAGGACCCTTATACATGCAGATTCCTGCAGCCACCCTTACCATATGCCCTTCTTGTGAGAGAATTTGTGGTGGTAATAACAGCAATAATGGCCCCTTACCAAAGACAACTTTGCTCATCGGTTCAAAGGGCCATCATCACTTCTATAAAAATAACTATCCATTCACCCACTCACCATCCGCAGCATGCTAGCTATATAAGAAAAGGCTAAACACTACTATTCAATTTTCAGGGAAATCGTTGTTGTTGTTATATATGGGGATTATGCGTCAATGATGTCAATTACATAGTTACTCAGCAATGCGTACATCTTGTAATTAACGTTGTAGCTGATTACTATAGAGATAGATTACCATCTATCTAAATATGTATAATGCAATAGTGTTGTAATATGTGTACTTCAAACAAAGAGATTTTTCTAATTTCTTGTATTTTGATTATATGTAAGAAATATTTATGAGAACAATACGAATTAGTGAGAAAGTTCTAGTTAAGTTCTACTTTGACTAGGGATAAATACATATAACCTTATAATAGTTTGGACAATTTTTGTCCCCTGAGCTAACTTTTTCGTGAACCAAAGTCGTCATCTTAAGATGGTGAATGATAATAGAGTCAAGTATACTTGTAATTGATATTGTGCCATTAGGCACCTAATTTTAAGAGTTACCATATATATTATCAACCGGTTTGTTTTCATAATTTTATTATGATTAATAGTTGGCCACGAGTGCATATCAACACATACCTCAACATAATTACATCACGACTATAATAAGCTACAATGGGGCTCCATTTCAAGTTATTACAAACGCAAAAATTTTACTTCTCGTCAACCACAACACACGTCATGTTGATTGCATAATCCACAATAGCTGCCGCACTCACTATTGCAAAAGCAATTTAAGACCCTTGTTGGACATAATGATTAGTTCTTAACATATAAATTAGAGTTTCTATTCCAGTTAAGTTAAAATTCAATCTTAAATGAAAAGATAATTTTAATACATAAAAAAAAAGCATTTGTTAGGATCTCATTTTTTGGGTCAGATTGCGTATTTGGTTCCCTTTTTGGTTACCGTCTCAGTTTGTGTTTGATGTGTGTGCCTACTTCCCTTGCCCCTTGTGGTGGATTTTCAACCACCTATATCCAAAGACAAAAAACTTTTGATCTTGGTTGAGTGAAGGTGTGGCTAACGATGATCATGTTAGATCGTTCCAAAAATGTTGGTGGCCAGTGAAAATCATAGACTCGCATGGTAAAAATTGGATCAAAGAGTTGATTCTATCTTAGATAATGCATTATGTGTTGATGCCTTGAGGGTCTTGTGTTTCGTGTTAGGAAATTGCAGTAATAAGTGATAAATGATGTCACAATATTACCCAATTGTATACTTAAAGTGTTCAGTCTCTAGCACGGGAATCCCCATTCAAAATAGAGTACCATCACTTACTCACCATTAATCAACGTGTTTTATGTTATTTACATGTACAATTCCTTATTTCGATTTGACGTAACTTTTAAAGTATGTACAATTATAACATTCTTTTTTTATGGACCAATACTACTTCTCACGATTATGCATGCGTGAACATTTGGCTAATGTTGGTTTAAATATTTTAATTCTTTTTTGTCTATATATAAGGTATCATTCTCGGGCACGGTTGTGAATTCTCCCAACAATTTTCTTTCTTTATGGTTTGAGCCATTTTCATCTCTTGAGGGTAACTCGCTCACTATTATTTGTTTGTTAAAATATTATTTTATGAGATGCAATCATATCAGCAGGCTAATAATGCATATACAAAAATTGAGTAGAAGTCTCAAAGCCTAAAAGAATAGGACGGTCAAGGAAATTGACATCCCAAAATGCTTGGCATATGAAAGAGAAATTGTGCGCGGTGAAATTTGATGCGCATCATGCGAAAGCCAAAATGTGTAGCTTAAACGTGAAGCCACTCTAATAAATATTGAATTACCCATTCTAGAAGGGTGTTGATTAAAAGCATGAGTTTTTCAAGGGGTTGGAATTTTACTCCGATGATTGTTTTGTTTTTTATGTTTATTAAAGGTTTATACTTTCAAATTTCCAATTTAATATAGTAGCTTATGATGAACCTTGATCAGTCGTTGAAGTGTGTTTATTTGAAAATGAGCGTTTGCTAATTAAACTAAGGATTCCCTTCTAGTTAAGAGGAAGGGAAAGCGAAGACCTAGCCTACAATTAAGGGAGATTATTATTATTTTTTTACAAAAAAAAAGAGTAAATTTTAAAGATATACGGGGTGCTCCACTACATTCTAAAAAGAGCATTGGTACACAGCACGAGCCAAATGATGGATTAATTTGTGCCTCACTGAGTTGTCAACTACTTATTAGAAGGAGAAAAAAAAAACGACTGAAATGTGGATAGATAGAAAAAAAAAAATTAATTCGACGAAAAGCTAACGCGACGGTCGATTGGTTCGATGTATTTATCGGGCTGTTGAGTGTTTTCCTTAAAAAAAACAATCTCTGTATTGTTTGATATGATAATTATCTAGAAATACAATATTTTAAAAGGAAATATTTTTACAAAATAAAACTATGTTTGGTTAGTTTAATTATGTTATCTTGTAGTATAGTTATCGTTAATGCAATGGAATATTTTTCTAAATTTTTCTTTCTGCAAAATATTGTAGGTTAAATATAAAGCACTCCCTCTCTTTCACTTCATCTTTCAAGTTTTTTGGTTTTTTTTTTACAAAATATTTACCCATTTATTATATTAAGAAGTATTAAATTCTTTTCTTCAATATTATCCCTATTATAATTAATTGTGTCATTACTCACTTTTATTTTTTAATAGGGGTAATATGTTTCACTTACATAACTTTTTATCATTATCAAGATTCATTTATATTTTCTTAATATACATTTTTTATATATATTTATGGAGAAATGGGTGATGAAAGGGATGGGCTGTTATTTTATACTTTATACATGTTTTATACCATTACATGATTTTAAGGGTGTAGTTTAATAGGAAACAACTCAAGTAAGAGGGGTGATTTATTGTAAAGTGAGTGAATCAGATTAGGATTGTTGAATTTTATATGAATGGTTAAGATTAAAACATAAAATCACATCACGCTTTTTAATGATTATGTTATTATTAATTACTATTAATAAATTGTAATCTCAACCATCCATGTATGGATATATAGCTCGGATTTGCTCCTCTCACTCTCACATAAAATTATTCCTTTCACTAGAGTCATCTTTAGTTTATTGATTCTTCTTTTGTGCTCATTTATTAAACCGATTAACTTTATGAATTTAACTCCTTTTAATGGGTATGTTAATAAAATGAAAAAATGTGGAGTCAATTACTCTTGAATTATTTAATGAAACTCACACATAAGGAAAGCTATATATATAGCCAAAGGTAATTAATCTCTAATTTTTTATTTTATTAATATTCTCATTTTAGATACCTGGTCTAGTTCTAAATGTATAGTAACTTACCCTAGCCAACACAACTTTAATTTGATGCTTCAAAGTTGTGAAATATTTTCTCAAACACATTATTTTGATAAGGAATATCTAAAATTGGAGTTTGAAAAGCAATTAAAGGCCGGGAATTTTTTTTCCTTGTTTTTTTACTCTATGTATAGAGCGAAAAGGAATTAATATTGCAAAATAGAGTTTAATTTTGGTTATTGACAACTAAAATTTATCTACGCATTACCATATATATATTTTGTCACATCAATTAAACAATTTTGACTCTCATTCTATTATTTTAATATATATTTGATTGAATGATAATATAAAATAATTTACTACTATAAGTACATTCTAATTAAATCCTTGAAAACTATGAAAAAAATATTTTTTTAACATTACATGAAGACATAAATTAAGAGAAAATTTTATAGATGGATTTTGAGTAAAAGAAAAACTCATCAATAAATTGTTTTTCCAATTTTTTTCCTTATACCCAACACACCCTTAATAAATTACTGTTGACTATATAAGTAATGATCATATATTCATATTCATCATCATTCTTGTCATTATCGGATTTCCGATGGTCACCAATTGTTTGCATTCGTCGGTGGCAAAGACCGAATTAACAATTGATAATGATAATTAATTAATACAATAATTAGTTGCATACGTGTACGTTCATTCTATTGGATCGGATGCTGCAAACAGGTTGATCCTTTCAGAGGATATATTGCCCTTGCATGCTTAATGACAAGAGTTAGGTAACCTTTCCACGTAATCTTAAGAAAATATGTCGGATAGTTTCCTTTCAAACTTTTATATTATCGAAAAAAAATATTATTAACTATCACAAAAGCTACTTTAATGCAGTATTCACAACTGAGGTGGCTTAAGCAGGATAAATTTGAATTGCGTAAAGAATATATTTCTTTATGCTTTTTCTTTGCATATTAAATATAATTTGTGAGTTACGTAAGTGATGTTAGATTCTAATTTTAAAAAATAAATAAATATGAATCAATTAAATTTAATTACTGAATTGATTTTGTTTGATTTTTGACGTTTTTCAGTAAATACAATTTAAATCTCTTACTGAAATCAAATTGATTTGGTCCATCAGGTTATCAAGTCGAATAAAAATAATTTTTATTTCTTAAAAGCTTATAATAACTGAAGTTAGTATGGACTGCTGAAAAGCTTTTGAACAGGAGAACAAAATTATTCTGTAAATTGATCCTTGAATTTTTTGGAAAAATTCCAATATATTCCTATACTTTGAAAATTATAATTAAGTCCCT
Source organism: Dalbergia cultrata (assembly GCA_031216105.1). Lineage (NCBI taxonomy): Eukaryota > Viridiplantae > Streptophyta > Magnoliopsida > Fabales > Fabaceae > Dalbergia > Dalbergia cultrata. The sequence goes on from CM062352.1 coordinate 4,773,807, forward strand.
AAACCTGAAAAAATTTGCAATCGACTCCTTAACTATAAACTTCCATTAAAGGGCGATTAAAAACTAGATATTCCAAGATACTATCTATAATTCATAAAATTATTGAGTCGGCCTTTGATCTCATTACTAATGTACCGTCAAATGAAAATATCAAGAAGGATTGGGGAAGCTTGAGCATAACTTGTCTCCAAAATCACAAGTTAAATGACAACAAATGCTAGAATTATTAATTTGTTTGAGGCTAATTGGTCATCACACACATGAGCTTTTTGGCAGTAACACATAACTTCATGGCTAATTACATGAGCATTACTACAGCCACTCCTTTAACAAGGCAAGGATTCAAGGAGCTGCATGAGTTTATGGATTTTGAGTTTCAGAGGCTTGGGTAATAGTATTGCTGTGAGAAGTAATGAGGAAGCTTGGATAATAGCATTGTAATGTTAAGAGAAAGTGCCCCAAAAAAAAAATTGATTAAATGCGTGGATAAGTGAAATGTGGGGAAGAATGAGGTCAAAGATGATTAGGATTAATATGTTGAGATCACATTTTAACTCAATAATTTTACGGCACATAGATGGCATCTTGAAATTAATATATCTTATCAGTCTTTTAGTGGAAGCTAGTTTGTGGTTAAGGAATTAATTATAATGGTCTTACAAGGTTAAGCATCCAATTATAAATTTTTAAAGTATAGCAAATACAGTGACCTACAAAATAATTTAACATTGTGTTTTATACAAACTAGGAAGACCATTCCTCAAGCTCAAAGATAAGGTTTTTTTTTTTTGGTCAATAAAACTTTTTTGTCGAAAAAAAAGGGGACCTTCACACCACATGTAATCGGGTCTCAGCGTCATTGATAGCCTTACGCTCAGCCCAACCAGCATACAGAGTTTTCAGAGGTTGCTGAAGCCTAAAGCCTGTCCATTGTTAACAAAGGAATTTTGCTTAGTTTTGTCCAGAAATAAAGAAACACGCACGGAGCTCCATTGTATTGGTAATTTTCCATGAAATAAAAGATTTATAAGAATTATTTGTAACTTTATCCATTCAAAAATTACAAATAGTGAAAAATTTTAAATTGATTTGTGAAGTCATGAATACATGTGGTAAAATCGAACCACATTAAATTTTACGTATTTGTTTATTGTATTTCTTTTGCTTTTTTTGCCAACCTATGCCGTAAAACACAAATTTCATGAATTAGGAATCCATTGTACCAGAGATCCATTGAATTAGACTCAAATTTCTCAAATAATATAATATTATAGCATCCCTCTCTATTATAATAGCCTAACCCCAATATCACAAGCCAACCGCTATTATTGTTGTTGGGAAAATGTATAATTATATTATAGTATACAATTTTAAAATAATTTGATTAAATGTTAAATTTGTTTATGTTAGGCTCAAGGACTTATTCATAGTGATTAAACGACGTCAATGTATGGCAATGAGTATCAAAATAAATATAAAAGAATTAAATATACCAATTAGCGCAACATAGCAATAATAAATATGTGCAAAGCTAAAAAAAAATGGACACCAAATTTTTAACATGAAATCCACCAAATACTGGAGGAAAAATCATGGGACAAATTTCGAAAAATATTCCATTATATTTAAGATAATTACAAAATATTTTTTCTACACTCTCCAACTTAAGAGGTATATATAGTGTTTCACTGTGAGAACCCTCTTATTCAAATATTACAATTTTGCAGTACCAAGGAGTAGTAGAGATGATATCCAAAAATATTTCTGATGTATTTACTCACACTCTACCTTCTTAGGGATTTACTCACACTCTCTATTTTTCCCTCTCACTCTCAGAAAATAACACACTATGTATTTTCCCTTTACTAGCAGCTCTCTATTTTTCGTTGCTGCTTTGTATATCTCTTCAGATGAATGATTCCTTTATTTATAGAAGCAACGCACAGTCTAAACACGATCTGTGTGTTGCAACATCGAAATGAAAAATGCGTACACATCGTTTTATTTTTCAATCTTACAATTGTACCAATTAATTTCATGTTTCATGACTTTTCTTTTTTTCAACTTTCTTGGCTTCTCTCTCTCACACTTTTTCTTTCTCAATTTTCCACAACTAGACCTACAATTCTCCCTCCAGATGTGGAAATAATTTGACAGTAATCATCTAGGATCCATGCCGATCAACTAGACACAAAGTTGAAGCTTATCTCGTGCTACAACTTTTGTCATCACATTAGCAGGTTTTTCATCAATGTAAATCTTTTCCAGCTTAAATTATTTTTCTTTTACTGCTTGACGCAGCCAATAATACCTGGCATCAATGTGCTTCATCTACGAGTAATACATCGCATTCTTGCTCAAAACAAAAGCACTTTGATTGTCGTAATGGATAATTGACCTATTCTGCTTCATTCCCAATTGTTCAAGAAATCTTTCAACCAAAGCATTTCTTTTCCAACTTCAGTCATAACAACATATTCTGCCTCAATAGTAGACAAGAAAACACACTTCTGTAGTTTTGACTACTAAGACACAGTTGCATCTGCAAAAGTAAACACGAATTCGGAAATAGATTTCCTACTATCCAGATCACATGCTATATCAGTATCTACATAGCCTTCCAAAACTGGTTCTGGTCTTCCAAAGCACAAGCATATTCTTGAACTACCATTCAAGTATTTTAAAATCCACTTCTCAGCTTCCTAATCGTCTCTACTAGTATTGAAAAGAAACCTGCTAACAACTCCAACCGTATAAGCAATATCTGGCTGAGTAAAAATCATAACATACATCAAACTTTCGACTACAGAGGAGTAAAGAATATCAACCATAGCTTTCTTTTCTTCACCAATAGTGGGACAACTCTTTTTGTTGAGTTTGAAATGATTGGCCAATGGTATGCTAACTGCTTTAGCATTCTTCATATTGAACCTGCCTAGAACCTGCTCCACATATATTTCTTGTGACAACCAAAGCTTTCTAACCATCTGGTCTCGCAAAATTTGCATATCCAGAATTTGCCTTGTAGGGCCTAGGTCTTTCATATCAAAAGACTTTGATAACTCATTTTTCAAATCATCAATCGTCTTCGCATCCTGTCCTAGTATCAACATATCATCTGCATATAATAGAATAATGATAAACTTATCACCTGGATATGTTTTGACATATACATAATGATCTGCATCTGTCCTATTATATCCATGACCCACCATGAATGAGTCAAACTTCTTGTACCACTGTCTAGGAGCCTGTTTCGTGATTTTTCCTCTAATATTTAGGGGTTTCCATGTTAAAAATTTAGGTATCCATCTTTTTTTTTTAAGCTTTGCATATATATATATATTATTGCTACACTGGGCTGAATGGTAGATTAAATTCTATCAGATTTATTTTGGTGCTTATTGTCACACATTGACATAATTTAATTATACTGTGAATCAGTCCTTGGGCCTGAAAAACTCACCACATCTTATAATGTTCTCTTCCATGATTTTTCATTGATAATGAATATCTTTCTTTTCTTGTATAAGAAGAAACTGTATATTATTGAGCTCCAAATAAGATAGATAAAGGAACGTTGCACCAAGACAAAACGAAAAGGTAATTCGAAAAGCACACTTTCGTTAATGTAATTTCCTTCAGTAAAAGAGGTTTATTGTTGATTTATTATGCATAATTTGATATATCTTTTAATCAAGAAGCTTATACGTGCTGTTCTAATTGCATTCATACTATGCAATTAGTAAAAAAATTTTTTAGCATTTTTCATATTCGTCTGGTTTCATGTAAACTAAATAAAGTCAATCCTGAAAAAAAAAAAAAAGCTTCAAACGGTTAGCAGTTAGCACAACTAGAATTTTCAAATTTAGGAAAAAATTGCTTTGAAATAGATTTTATTTTATATTTAGAATAATAACTTAATTTTGTTTAGCACTACTACTTATATTTTTTTAATAAGTGACTATTTTTAAAATTTAACCTTTTTACAATCACCCGTCTTTTTAAAAAGTCTAGAAAATATTAATAATTACATCTTACCTTTTATAACTTTATTAAGCAATGTGTATATGAGAGTAAGTAAAGAAATTAAATATGATAGAATATTAATAATAATTTTGTAAAATACATCTAAATTTTTTAAACATTTAAGCTATTTTAATAATTTCTTTATTCTATATGTGCAAGTGAAAATAGAAACTTAATAAAGAACACGTGTTATACTACTATATATATTATGCATTATAATAACCTTTGATTTTAGAATCTCATAGATTTTTGTGATTAAAATTGTTTTAAATATTTTTAACATATTCAATGGATTGTAAACTTCAAAGAATTTATTTTTCTATAAAAAGAACATTTCCCTTTAAAAATATCCTTAAAGAGAGCTTTAAATATAGTATTTAGTTAGATGGTAAAAATGAGGAAGAAAATTTCATGGACAAGTGTAACGGCCGGGGACGAGGACGATGAGTGATCGCCGGTGCAAAGAGGGCACGGACAAGGAGCGGCTCCTCGCAAGGTCCTCTAAGCGGAGGGGTACATGAATGAACCGATTACACACCCGAATGAGAGGGATCCTAAGACTGTATAGGTATGGGACTATACAGTTGAGGAGGGCTTATATGAATTGATTTGTACTACCTATACCAACAAGATGCATCTTCTTTTCGGTAGCCCAAACTGAAAGAACTCCACAGTTAAGCGTGCTTGACCTGGGGTAATTTTGGGATGGGTGACCTCCTGGGAAGTTTTTCTAGGAAGCGTGTGAGTGAGGACAAAGCATGCTGAAAAGACCCGTGTTAGTTTGTGGGGACAGTTGTTAATCCATAAAGCAAAGTCGTCAATCCATAAAGCAGCAGGGGATGTTACAACAAGCGTCTTGTATAAAATTACAAATAAAACTTGTCTACAAAATTTTTACTCTAATTTTTTACTCTCCAACCAAATACTATTTTAGGGTATGTTTAAATTGGTGGAGCATGTTAAAGTGAAACGAAATAGAATAAAATGGAGTAAAGCATAATGAAATAATTATTTCGGTCTATTATTAACTTATATGTCATCTCATTCCTATCAATTTGAAAGAAAAAAATTTGTAAGATATTAATAGAATTAGATGGAATGGAGTCCATCCATCTCCGTTCCATTCTATCCAAATTTTATAGATTCAAACAACAAATCCGTCCAACTCTATCAAAGACACACCTTTAGTAGCAAAATCCTAGTTGTCAGTACATACAGCTTATGTGACTGTTAGATTTGTTAGAGAGCAGTTACAAACCTGTTACAAAAGCTCCTCGACGAGCTTGGCTCCTGTTAGTAATTACACCATCGATTGGCTGTAACACTCTGAATCTCATTGGGAAGAATGAAGAGAAACTGAAATGCTATGCAAAGTAACCGACCATAAAGCAGAGTCGTCAATCCATAAAGCAGCAGGGGATGTTACAACAAGCGTCTTGTATAAAATTACAAATAAAACTTGTCTACAAAATTTTTACTCTAATTTTTTACTCTCCAACCAAATACTATTTTAGGGTATGTTTAAATTGGTGGAGCATGTTAAAGTGGAACGAAATAGAATAAAATGGAGTAAAGCATAATGAAATAATTATTTCGGTCTATTATTAACTTATATGTCATCTCATTCCTATCAATTTGAAAGAAAAAAATTTGTAAGATATTAATAGAATTAGATGGAATGGAGTCCATCCATCTCCGTTCCATTCTATCCAAATTTTATAGATTCAAACAACAAATCCGTCCAACTCTATCAAAGACACACCTTTAGTAGCAAAATCCTAGTTGTCAGTACATACAGCTTATGTGACTGTTAGATTTGTTAGAGAGCAGTTACAAACCTGTTACAAAAGCTCCTCGACGAGCTTGGCTCCTGTTAGTAATTACACCATCGATTGGCTGTAACACTCTGAATCTCATTGGGAAGAATGAAGAGAAACTGAAATGCTATGCAAAGTAACATAGAGAAAATATGGAACTGAGAAATGAAGTAAACTTGTGATATTATCATTATGAATAAGCAAGTGTTACATATGTGTTTATATAGACACATGAAGTGAACTTTGCAAGACAAATGCAAAGGCGGGAATGACAGTTAATTGGTAAAACGGTTACAGAAACGGTTATACAAAACTAAGCTATCTCTAACACTCATTCACAGCAATGAAATCATTTCTCGATCGTTCAGGACTCTCAATTCTCTGAACTTAGAAGCTCTTCTTCATTACTTTTATGCTCTTGCTCAATTCTATTTGCTATTTGGATCCGCACACTTCTCTTACCAGATCTGGGAGAAGATCAAAAGGGTCTTTTTTTTTTTCATCACAAACAAGAGCTAAGATTCTTCAGCTCAAGGTTCAACTTTGTAGGACAAAGAAATTATTATAATTGCACTTTTACTTAATTGCTCCTTTGGCATTTCGCCAGAAAAATTTTGCAGGTTACCTTCAGACAAGGACAACGCAACCAGAAAATTTTATTTCAAAACAAATATGTTTGGAGATTTTATTGTTAATTGTTTTGAAATTTAAACTAATATTAGTTGCTGATACAAGTGCAGCTGACTCTTTTTTTTCTTCCTTCTCTCTAAACTGCCAATATTTAAAGTTTGTCAAACGCCAACCGATTTAATGCTCAAGCAGAAGCCCGAAGACTGTCAATCTATTTAAGTCAATCTAACATTGGTGATTTGGTGTAATAGACAATGTTTAAAAGCTTTAATGATTTAAATTTCAAATTCTTTATCAATATTACTTTTTTTTATTTTTTTTGCAAGCATTAGCGAGATCAGTCTGACATTTCGTGTGTACAAGATGTTTAAACTGCAGTTGCGAGCGATGTGATGCAAAAAAAGATTGTCGATTGTCACTGCAACACGATTGCAGTGGCAGCTGCAACAGCAATATTGCAACTGCAACTGTGGTTGCAGGCTGAAATTTAAAACCTAAGTCATTTGTGATTCTATTTTGTCATGTGAAACCGATTTAGAATTTCAAGTCTTAAAACAAATCAATATATCCAAGTTGTGCGAGAACTTAAGTAGCATGACTATGAGAGACCAACATGGCAACATAAACTAAACATTGAGTCATCACTGGTTTCGTGATGGATACGTTCTTGTCATATACACTTACAAAGCTTCATAGCTATATATAGTGGCTCCTTACAGACTTTATATGGTACAGAAGCTCCAAATCGCAAGTTTCCTCTTCTGCATACATCAAATCACAACAAATTAAGTCACACACATTATTTGGGTTGATGTGATAACAATCAAAAGCACATGACACAATAAACTACTCATCAGGTACTCACACTGCACAAGCACAACCAATGTTTCTTGCTATGCTTGATATTGAAACTAGGGCAGAGTCTCTATGTTAACGGAATCTCATACCTTGCATTTAAATAAATTCCATAAAAGGTGGTCATGGCCCTAGACGGTAGTGACCATCAGCCATGTAGTGACCATCCATGTAGAGTGTTGCGTTCTGAGCATGCAGGCCATCCATCACCATAAATTGCATGTCTTCAGAGGGTTTCCAGTGCCTCTTCCTTTGATTTATGAACCAGTTATTTATTTGCTTCTGGTCCAAACCGGTTGATTCAGCCAATGCCACCTTCTCTGATTCCTAATAGTTATCCAAGAAGAATTTAATTTTAAAAAGGAAGAAAAAGAACAATCACAGGAAGATAAATTGTTGCATGATAACAAATCTACTACCTTATGTTTAAACAACTCATAATATAATTGTGCTTTATCAGTTTTGTTTGATACACACTTCGGAGTCTTACTAACTATACTCAATCTGTAAATTGGAGCACTAGAAGGATTTGCTTGTATATTTCCAATAATAAAGCTATCTTTTAGATAAGGGTTTTGCTAACCATAAAGTAAGATTCAAAACTTTAAAGTGGGTCCATACTTTGAAAACATCAAAGTTTATCTTTCCAACACCAAAATTTCTACTTTAGTATTCTTAACCAGTACTTTAACGAAACTGGTTAGCTAAACCCTTTAGATAAAAGTGAAGTGGGTCTTTGATGAAATGTTATCACTTTATTATTTAGTACGAGTATAATCGACTTGGTGCTTCATGAATCATAAGAATGTAAGAATTTCTCATCTAAATATCAAATGTTAGATTTGTATAGATATAAGAATTTTTCTAACAACAAAAGGCTTTTCTTATTAGGTGGAGTCGAAATACTTAAACTCATGATACTTTTATCCTTAGAAAGGAAACAAATAAAATAAAATTGATTCAGGAACATATATGTTTACATACCGAAGGATATGGCCATTTATAGTGTAATTCCCACCAGTTGAGTAGCTTTTGCCTAGCTTCTTTGGGCAGTTTTCCTTTCTTCTTTTTCTTTGAAAGCTCTTGCTTAAGGCTACTCAAGTAACCACTATACTTCCTCAGCAAGTGGTTCTTGAGTTCACGGTCTTCTGCCCGTGGATCAATCTCGGGCAGTTCTGTTTCTCCGCCACTATTGTCTTGATCATCTTCCGATGAACCAACGCCTTCACATTTATCATCTGATCATTTGCTCAACAATAGCAATGCATGCAAAAATGTCTAAGTAAGCTAATGATCATATACTATGTGCATTTTGTTAGAACAAATATTAAGCATAGACGTATAAAGAAAAACATACTTCATGCGATTAATGCTAATTATAGCTAACTAAGGTAGCAGAGCAAGGCCGGGTTAAAGGAAAAGATAGCAAGAAGAGTTCTGAGGATTCTGAGTGTATCACTTGATTTCATGATGAGTTACAGATGGAAATCTACACCAAAAATGCTGTACAGCACGAAAATCCACAGCTCGAAGCCAAATACGAACAAAGTAAAGACACACACATTGATCTCATTTTCATATTTTTACATTTCATATTTTAATTTATATCTTAAAATATAAAACTACCATCACTTGATTACTTTCGTCACATATAGCATTGCTGAATATATATATGTGTGTGTGTGTGTGTGTGTGTGTGATAAAGCTTGATATGCACGCTTCAATACAATAACAGACAACAACTTATCATAAACTAACTAACTCCGATTTGCTACAGAAGGCCTTATCCATTGGTTACACAAAGCCTATCCTTTGTCCCTTTCATACTAATTAAGTTACTAACAAATGAAGAATTGATGATGCAAAGGAGTAATATTCGAAACTCGAAAGGACGTACAAAGTGGACACACACACATACACATCAAATGAAGATATGTAATTCCATGGTGGTTTTAACCCAATGTTTATAGGACTACCAAATTATTGCCTTTTCCATCTTTCAAGAGAAGAGTCAGTGAGGCACAGATAATAAGGTACGTATTTCGCGTTGTCACCGTATAGAACTACTAATTATTTTGAAGCGTTTCATATCAATGATTATAGTACTAAAGTATTGAATAAGGAACTGAACTATTTTGAGAGCTAAATACGTACACACATTCATGGCACATTTCAAGGGTAAGGTCATAAGTAATATTATTTCAAGACCTTCACTGTACTTGGTCGGGGAGTAAAATGAGATAATTTTTTTATGGATGAGCTTTATACATAATTTCACACAAAGTATATCTATGAAAGTTTATATATCATTTTTATCTCAACCAAACATATCCCCTAAAAGTGAGTGTCCCATTAAGACTCAGTTTATCACCATTAAATATGATAATGAATCACACTCATCCTATTAACTCATGGCATCCAATAGTAAAAAAATAGTTTTCTCAATTGGATACCCATTTTTAGGTGTTGAGATAATAATATTTTTTTTATTGAATTAAACAAGCTACTCTCCTTCCTTCCTCGTATAGGTTTGATTCTTTTCAATATTTTCCACACGCGTGAATTTTGTTCCGAGGGATACTCCAAAAATACCTAAAAGTTGCTATTTTAAGTTAGGTACACAGCCACGCAGAAATGTGAGATTAAATAGAAAGGAACACAAGGTTGGCTGCAAAACATCTCACCACATGATAAAAAGCATATTGGATACAAGGACACTGAAAAGACACTCGTTGACAAAGAAATTTCAAGCCGCAAATTTAAACAAACAAATATCAAGACATGAGTTTTTTATTTACCTTCAACTATGTTGAGTTCATTATCTGTTATCTATCTCACCTGTGACGAGAACTCATTCTTACGTGTGACAAAGCAATAGGTATGAGCATATTATATCTCTAAAGAATCCCAAAAGTCATTTTGCAAAGAATCTGAAAAATCATTTTCTCTTCATTTGCAAATGAAAAAGTCTAGAAACTCTTACTAAAGTCACTAACATTAATTAAAAAAAATAAATATTTTTATTACACTCAATTCTTTTTGCAATTACTTATAAAATATACTATATTCGTTATCTAATAAGTGATCTTCTATAAAATTTTATTTTCCTACTATTATTTGTCCTTTAAAATATTCTAGACAACATTATTTTTTTTTTTCTTGATACCCTTATGAGAGAGATAGAGAGTTAGTAAATAGATTAAATATGAGAAAGAGTATAGAAAGAGGTGATAAGGGTAATGTTATAAAATATATTTAAATTTATCTAATTTTAAATCTATCTAATCATTTCCGTAACATGTGTGTATAAATAAAGATAGATACTAATTAGAGAATAGAGGTAGTAACCAACTAGAGGACAAAAGAATTATTAAAGTAACAGAATTTTTAGTGAAATAAAACTTATAAATTTTGATGAAGAAATACTCATGCTGTCAACAAAAATATGTTAAAAATTAAATATTTTCACGTTATGTTTTTAATTTCATAAAAAAATTTCATGTAAAAATGTTTCCGCTTCTTAATATCTTTGGACAACAAAGTATAGTCCCTTTTATTTTAATGAAATTTTCAATAATTTTATTTACATGAACATAAATTAGGCATGCATACTTTTATACAACTAAAAATTATATATAAAATATAGAATATAATCACATTGCAAAAGCATGATGAGGAGCATCCCATATCTATATATCTCTCTCATAATATATATTTCAAAAATTATAAAAATTGATTAATATTTAATCAAATAAAGTATCATATCATATATTATATGACTTTTTATAACTATCAAAAGTCTCAGTTTAATATTTTCTTTTTCATACTTGTGCTAGATAACTACAACACCAAGTTTAGACTTCTTCATCCAATCATTAATAGCAATTTTTCCCACTTTAATTTTTCATTGATTTATGCCTTTCAAAAATAATTTTTTGAGTACAGTGTATGTATGTTAAATTTAGCCTACAGGAAACATCTAAATTTTAATTTAATTAGTTCCGAAATCTTTATATATTTATATATGTCATATCATTTCAACTAATTTTTTTATTGGTTTTTTAAAAAAATATGTAGTTAATCAGATTTTTATATAAACTACCTTTGATTTTTCAAAACTTGAATTCATTAGCCAAATATATCTTAGAATATATTTGAGGTGTATGTTTTGAAATTGAGGAGGTGATTATGTAATAAAGATGTCTAATAGATGAAAAATGTTTAATTTACTCAAATTTTTATTCTGTATTAATTAGAATTTTTAAAATTAAAATTATAAAAAATAATTTTATATTTCATAAATGAAGTATTAAATGAATTTACATAAACTGATAGATAATTTAAAGGGATATAAATCTATCCTTGGCTAATTGGGCTAGCCAAATTTATATAACTTTTTAAATTTTTTTATAAATTACCTTTAATTTTTAAAAAAACGTGAATTCGTTATCCAAATATATGTTATAACGTATTTGAGGTGCTGGTTTTGGAAATAGAAAAAATGATTATATAATAAATATGATTATGCAGAGAAAAATATTTAATTTACTTAATTTTCATTCTATATTAATTCAGCAATATATATTTGAAAGAGAAATTATAAAAGTTAATTTACTAGTTCGTAAAATAAAGTATAACATAAATTTATATAATTTTATATTAATAATATTTTTATCTTTTTTTTTCCGTGCCACACATGGGTACTATCTAGTATCAGTAAATAATAATCCCTCTATTTTAAAAGAGTTTTGCTAATCTGCCCTGGTTAAGGTTTCAATAGCAAAACTTTTGATACTCCCAATGTATTAAATGTTTTAATAACTTAAAAACTTTATTTTTTCAATAAAAAATTTCTGCTTTAGAAACCTCAACCAAAATCTAAGAGCACTCTATAGCAAAACTCATCTTAAAATATTGGTACAATTTTAAATGTGCACATAAATTAATGAAATAATTGAAAAAGTCTTAACTTAGAAAAACTTAAAGAGTATTTCACCAAATCATCTTTGCTATTTACCTATATATCTTTAATTATCTCTCAATTTTTTTTCCACTTAATCTCTCTCTTGTACGACTTAATAAAGGCATAGTTGAAAAGAGATAATTAATATTGCTTAGATTTTTTAATTAGACAATTATTTATACAAAAGTAAAATTTAAAAAGTGGATAAATATTTTAAAATGGAAAGAGTGTATATCAAGTTATTTCAACTTAATGATAATGCAGTTTCCTATATTACTTTCAAATTTTTTTATTGAAATTTTTTTCTCCTATTAATGTCACTATAGTATTGCATATTTGAATTTAATTTTCATATACTGAACTTGATGTTGTTATTATTATTATATAGCATTATATAGAGTAATTTTTTAAAAAATAATCTCAAACCATAATACAAAACTATACACAACAATAATCTCTGATGATTTGTTATTTTTCAAAAATAAATTATTAACTAACATAAAGTTATTATATTATATAATTAGCAAAATAATTAATAAATTATTAATTAAGGAACTTGCTTGGTGGACAGACACAGCAAACACAGAAAATGAGACGTGTTATAATTATACATTTATTATATAGTTAAACCTCCAATCGTACCGCGTCCTTGGGACGTGGGGGATTGGAATAGCATCCAATGTGTTTTTCAGCAGTAGTATTTCGAATCAAGGACACAAAGTAGGAAAAAATGTGATTAAAAACGGTAATTGTTGTAAGGGTTTCAAGGCAAGGGTTAAGAATTAGCAAGTCTAAAAGCTTTTTAGTAGAAACTCATTCTTTAAACAAATAAGAACTCATATTTTCAATGTAAAAATTTTCTTTTTAAATTCCTTATCATACTAATTAGATAAATCCTTCTTGTAATACGGCAGAGAACTGACAATTACAAATGATGAGGGGTGCGTGTGAGTGAGAATGTCGCGCTACAAAACCCAATGAATCCACTAAACAAAGGTTTACTTACTTAGCATAGTAGTTTGAAATTGATTAACTATGAAACCCTAAAAGAATAATTTTGTCAGAACTCAGAAGCCTTGGAAAGAGGAAGGAGCTGAGTAGTAGAGACGCGTACGTGTGAATTTGGGTTTTAACCCAAAAAAGAAAAAATACTATAATAAACTAATTAATTAAATAAAGGTTCATCTGGAGTCGTGAAGAGTGGACAATATTTCCAATGAGGCGCATAAAATATTCAAAAATATAGAATGTACTAACTTGTCAATTCATGGGGTTAAAGAAAAAAAGAAAAGTAAACTAATCAAATTCATGTTGTGCATTCTTCTTTGGTAAAAATAGTGAAGTGATATATAATATATAATATAATTATATATATATATATATGTAACCTAACAACAAAAAGTAATGATATATAGGCTCGTGATTAGGGTTCTGTGCATCCTCTTCTCCTTCTGGGTCCCCTACCTTCACCACCACGATTTGATGGTAGGTAGTAGTAAATTTTTTTTATGGGTCAAAGTTTCCTGCCTCAGAGTACAGAAACACTCGAGTTTACGAATTTCAAGAATTTGCAGAACCCAGGTCCAAAATTTTGTGCCCACCGTCTTCATATTGTTTAGTCCAGAATTAGTAATTAACTCGTTTTTATGTGAAATTAAGTATAAAATAATCACAATTTTTTGTAACACAAGTTTGGAGGCTGAGAAATTGAAAAGGGTTGTGTTGAAGAGGAATAAGGGTGTGGAATGAAGGGAATAGGGTACTCCCCCAATTCCTATAGAGAGAAAGATTGAAGTACCTGAGAAGATCCTTATGGGTCCATTACAAAGCATATTTAGCTGCGTTTCTATCCTCCGCATGAAATCCATAGCTTCTTGTATAGGCCTTGTTAATTCCTCTCGATACTTCACAAGCATGTCATAGTAAGCTTCCTGTTAAACAGTAACACCCCACCATTATTCCAACACCATTTCAATCTCACATAAGTTTATTACAATAATTAAGACCGTTATTAAAAGAGATAAAACTATTCATCTGTATTTACTCATCAGTTTAAGCTTCTTCTCAAAAGGATAGGCATAGCAAAACAAAAACCAATATAGTAAAGGGAAAATCCTCCACTAAGAAAATAATTTTTTGTACAGAAAAAAAAAAAGAAAAGACCCCACCATAAATTGGTCAAGTTCTGGGTCCTTCGAACTTTCCCTTGAGCTAACTGAAGATCGTTGCCGTGCCTCAAATTCTTGCCTCGCCGCCACCAAACGCGCCACGACTTCCGGTGGAGCTCCAACCTACAAATATTATAATGAGAAAAGGAGAGAGAAAAGATAATTAATAGCTATGTATATAAAATAATTTATATGATGTGTTATAATTTGATTAACTTATTTTAGACTTAGAACAGTTTGTAATTATTATTTTTTCAAAAAAAAAAATCCAATCATTGTTCTTTTTGAAAATATGTTCCCAAACATACTCAGATGCTTAATTTAAGGGGGAAAAATGAATTAAATTATTAATTAATTGGTAATTGGAGGGAACCTTCTGGCAATCCATGTAAGCTTCTAAGAGATTGGAGTACTGAGGGTGAGCAATGATTTTAGCTTTGATGGCTTCAACTTCGCTGGGGCTTTGGTTTCCTCCTTGCTGGTGCTGCTGCTGGCTCTGATGGTGGGGATGATGCATAGTGCTGCTGCTATGAAGATTTCCTCTCAACAAAGGGTAGTGATGGAGAATTGGTGTGTGAAGCTGATGAGAGGTGCTGGCTTCAGTCTTCACAGCAGGGTGTGGTTGAACCTGATCATCAGGTTGGAAGCAGTGTTGATGATGATGGTGATGATGATCTGATCCACTACCAGGTTGAAGATGAAAGGGGTTGATTGGAACTTGATTGTGATTATTATGATGATTATGATGATGGTTGTTTCCACCACTGTTGTTGTTGTTGGTAATTCTTCCAAACACACCAAGAGAAGAAGAAGCACTATTAGTAGAAGAGTACAAGAAACTAGGCCTTGTACTTGGACCTGTGTTCTCGCTCAATTGATTATTACTATTAGTGTATTCCTCCATCAATTCAAAATCAGCACAAGCACAAACAAAGAAAAAAAAGTAAAACAAAATAAAAAGAAAAGAAAAAAGAAAAACTCTCCCACTCAGCTAATTGAAAGAACAAGTAGGTGTTAGCTGGAGGAAAAGAGATGAGAAAGCCCAAGAAAAAATCAAACCCTACTTTGATATATGAATTTCTCAACCATAGTTAAATATAAAACCCTAGTGAGAACTATGGGAGAGTGGTGCAGTGAATGTTATCATGGACCACACAAGAGTGATTTTGGTTTTGTGTTGAGACAATATGGAAAGAAGGGTCATAGTTGAAGGGCTAATATATGAAGGAATTAGAAAGTAACAAAATTAAATTAAGGGTACATGGTTCATTGATCAAGTGAATTAAGATGATTGCACCGCTAGATTTTGGGGCATGGACAGGGTGGAGAAGGTAGAAACCAGCGAAACACTCACATGATGTGTTGTACGGATTTGAGGATTAGAAGAGAGAGAGAGAGAGAGGTGGCGCAGTCGAAAACCGGCAATGGCTCCGTGTTGGGGGTGGTTGACGAGACTTTCTTGCTTTCTTTGTGAGAAGAAAAAGAGAGAAAGAAAGTAAAAAAAGAAAAAGAAATATTTAAAAAATCATGAAAAAGCAAGTGGCGTGTTGCGTTGTGCGTGTCGCATGTAGTAGATAAGCTCTCTCTCAAGTGTGGATTTGTTTGTTGAGTTTTTTTTTTTTTTCTTATTTTCTTCTTTCTTTCAATCATCCATTGTGTGGTGTGTCCCTTAATTTGTTCTTCTTTCTCGCTTCTGATCAATTATTGCACAGTTGAAACGAAACCGTTGTGTGTGTGTGCACATTATTATGATCTCGATTGCATTATAAATCACGTCATGCACTTGCGTCTTAACAAATTAAGATCTTATACATTAAGAAAAATTATGAAATGTTTGGTTTCAGTTTTTAATTTTAATTTTTTAGTTTTTCGTTTGCAAATTTTAAAAAGCTGAAAATGAAAACTGAAAATTTAAATCAAACAGATCCTCATTTTCTAGCTTACAATATTTTTCTCATACTAATTTTAGGAATTTATTTAAGTTTATTGGATTTAACTTAAATACACTAATAAAATTTTATACTGTCTTTATATCTATAATTATAATTGATTTTTACTACTCCTACTACTATGTGAAAGATTATAAAAATAAAATGATTTGATTGAATGTATTCAATGTATACATCTAAAGTAAACTCTTAGACTTATACTAGTTAACAAGGTATAACTTTTTTTAATTAATTATGTGTATCGTATATTTAATGTGATAATAACTAATTATTAACTAATAAAGTATTGGTTCGAGTTTGGGATTTTTATTCACGATTCTCTCCTGCATGTTATTTCTCATTTATTTTTGGCTGATTATATGGGTATAACTTATGACAGAGTTATTTCCTCTTAGTTAATTTTTCTTTGGGCTTTATGCCCCAAAGTTTATAAAAAGAATAAATAGTATTGGTTCAAGTAGGAAAAAAAATGGATCCCTTAAGCATAGTGTACAACTTATTAGAAACCGTTTGCTTTTAATTTTCAGTTTTTATTTTTAGTTTTTCAGTTTTTAAGAAATTGTAAAGAGAAAACTGAAAAAATTATAATTTTCAGAATATTTAGCATTTCCTTTATAAAATTTGAAAAAATTGAAAAACTAAAAACTAAAATCAACCAATCCCTTTAATCTTTTAGCTAACAAGCAAGAGATATTTTTGAGAAACCAAAAAGAAAAAATATACCTATATTGGGCTGACCTAATTTGAGACAAATTAGGTCTATTAAACCCTAAACATATGTTTGGTCTATTAATGACTAGAATAAAGAAAATAAGCCAGCTCAAAATTAAATAGAATATATAAACTAAAATGTTATATATAGTTAAGTTTACTTTCAAACAAAATTTGTAATATTTAACTAGACATGACAATCGATTAAGATAAGGGTTTGGGCGCAGTCCCCGCATCCCTGCCCCTTGCTTTCAAATTTCTCTATCTCTATTCCTATTCTCTATTGCCGGGAAAATTCTCCTCCGTTCCTAATTCTCACGAACTTCCATCTCTAGTGCATGGAGATCCATGGAAATCTAAAAAATATTTAGAAAATAAAAGAAATTATACTAACAATCCAATTAATCCCCTTTTTCTTGAAAAACTGGATAATTTTAAAAAATAATAAAACATAGTTGATTCAAGTCCTACACTCTAATTAGTATTACATTATTATAATTTATAGTACTAAATAATCAATTTTTAAATTAATTTTATAACAATTTTTTTTCACATAGTACAAGATCATCACAAATTTGTTAGAATGTCATAATCTTCATCTCCATCCCAACACTAATCATAGGAAGACTTTTGTTCTCATCCCCCACCTTCATGGGGAAAAATTCTTTGGATCCGAATACAGAGATCTTCACAGATATCCTATTAATGATTCTTCATTGTCATCTCTACATTTAACAATAATTAATCTTCGTAGGTTTTAAAATATTAAACATTTGAAAGGTTTACAAACTTTATTTTAGGTTTTATAGTGACAAAAAAAAATATTAATTTTTGGTCCCCCGAAACTAATTATTGATCCCGGTGGTTTTTAAATTTATAGCTTTTTAGTTTATGTTGTTGCTACTTTTTTTTTTAATAAAAGATTAGTGTTCTTATTTTTCATAAAACATGAAAACCAACAGTTCAATTTATTTCGATTTTGGTCCTCGAAAATAAAAAATCAAATGATAACTATAAAGACTCACACCAAAAAATATTTATAAGGATTAAAACAATAGTTCATGTAATTAAAGAGACCGAATGATATTTAAACCAATTCAAAATTATAAATGGCTACCTTTAAAAGAATGTTTTCTGAATAATCTTTTTTAGTTCAAAATTTAGTGAATAATTAATTATACAAAAACTAAAACCAAACTCGTAATTAAGTATTACTCAACATTAAGCAAGCAAAGACAACTCAGCGAAATTTGAACTCCATAAAAAAAAAAAAAAAACCACGTTTAAATTGTTTTTGGTCCAATACCAAGTTTAACTTTTAATATTCAAACGTAATTCTAATCATCTTTAGGGGTACCAGGTAATGTTTCCATAATTTAGAGCATGTTAAATATGAATTGGCTGGTTTATTAAATCTAGAGTTTCATATAGTTTCATTAGATTTTTAGTTAGGTATCTAAAGCTTTAAAATTTTTAATCGAGTCTTTATATTATAAAAATCATTGCAATAAAGTCTTTGAGAAACTCACTGTGAAAAAAATTTAAACTTCAATTTTTTGTTTACAAAGAGGACAAATCCTAACAATAGTCAATTAGGTTTTAAGATAATTCTAGGGACATGATTGAAAATTTTTAAACTATATGAACTTAATAAAAAATTAAAAAAACCATAGGAAGTAAAAACTCATTTAAACCAATTTTTTTTTTTATTGATCGCTATTTATAACAACTATTAAATATTTGCCACATGCGAAAAACAACTATTAAACATTTGTTGCATCTTACTTCCACATTAATATATTAATATTGAGAATAACTAAGTTGTTCATAAATAAATTTAAACTATATTCAAAAATGAAAAATTAAAATAAATACACTATCTTATATAACATTTTATATTTTGATATTATATATGTCTACATAGTATGACCTTAGTTTAATAATCAATTTTACACTAATTTTCAGTTGTACAATATCTTATTATTGAAAATAGGAATAGAAGAGTTGAATTAGAAATCAAACGCTTTAATGATATAATAAAATAATGTGATAAAATAACTTCCATTTGCAAAAACATTTCAAATGAGTAAAATCTAACTACTATAATACAAAGTCATATATAAAAAGTATTCGATAAAAAAGCTATATATAATTATTGGCTGAAAATGATGTTTCAAATGATGATTTAATTTTAATACACAAATCGTGTAAAAATATTTTATGCAACCATCCAATTATAATGTCACATTAGCAAATTGATTCGATAATAAAGTAAAAATCTATTACAGTATCAGCATATCAAAATTAAAAATGAATTTAATTTTGGTACAAAATTTATGTTTGTGTATGTAAAAAAATATTGTTTGCACTGTCATTACACCAAAACAAAGTGTCCTATAATAATATGTTTTTGTAGGATAAATACTAACATGTTTGAATTTAACCGAACATGTTGAGAAGAAGTTGAAGCCTCATAGAGTATTGACCTATAAATATGAGCTTTAGTTGTTGGGAGTTGTCCATATGACGAAATATTTGTAAAAGTTATTTACAATTTCATCCGTACAAAGTTATAAATAGTGAAAGATTTTGAAATTCTTCATGGGAGTTGTGGATGTAAGTACTTATTAAAATTGAATCACATTATATTTTGTATCTTTTATGTTAATTTTCTTCTTTTATTGTTACCTATGGTGTTTATTTTTGTATTTCTTACTTCTGCTGCCCAACACATTTTATTCGAGATCAAAAGAGAGCAATTACACTAAGCTATCAAGGAGGGTTTATCAAAAAAAAGAAAGTTATCAAGGAGGGTCGATGCATTTATATTACATTATGTTTCTTTTTACTTTCTCTTGTCTTTATCAACCAAATAGGAGAAAGGATTAATTTTTTATCAATATTTTTCAACAATAAACATTTTTATATTTTCCTATTTTTATTAATTAACTTTACTCCTTTTTTATTAACTTAATTAATTTTACTCTAAAGAGTAACAACAATGTTATGTGAACTTTATAAAAACTTAGTACCTAACATCCTAACACAAAAAATATATAGGACACACACGTCATCTTTCTTCCTCCAACTCCCTTCTATTCTCTAGTTTAGATGCCCAAAAAAAAATTTCTCCTATTCAAATGTGTGAAGAATATAACTTTCCTATTCATTTTTCTCTCTCGAATACAATTTTTTTTCTTGTACCATTAAAAAAAAAACTACAGGAGTGTATCCTCCTAGGCTACTATTTGTATTTGTAAAATATGACGACTGGCTGCGGTTAAAGAAACACGTGTCTACAATACTACTACAACGACATCCACCAGCATTCCAGTTAATAATTTTGCACAACCCTAGCACAAGAAACACGCACAGAGAAATCCAGACGCACACCCCAGAAAACCTGGGCATCCAACATGGTTTCTGTCCAAGTGTGTGTCATATTCACATTGACAAAGATGGACATTATATCTAACGTTGTTTGATTCTCTCCTAATCATTTTAGAATTTAAAGTGCATGTATATGTTATCAACATAACAAAAAATTAAATTTACTCAATTACATAGCATCACACCAAACTATTAAAATTAAATTTTATAATAATTATTTTAAAAGTTAGACGGACAACAATATTTAATTAATCAATAACATAAATTAACCGGATATTAAAATTATTTAAAAAAAAAATTCTCATAAAATCATGGTAACTAGTGTAATAATTTCATGTGGGCTATGCTATGATTGCACTGCCTTATTGGCTCCGCAACAAGGTAAATGTCATGAGTGACGGCGACGACCGTGGCATTTACCTGCTAGGCACTGGTGACTTCAGTTCCAACTGTTCTAACATGTTTCAGGGCGAAAATTTTTTTCTTCCTCCAAATTAAATTATTACCTTTGAATGAATGCGATGGACCCACTGCAGGTCAAATTTTAAAAAATCCTATGGTGTAAATGACTCAAGGAGGAAGAAAATTTCTTGGCCCCGGAATACAGAAGAAGGACTCTCACTTGCGTTTCAGAGTTTTTGGACCCCACAGACCCTTAGAAAGGCCTCCACTCTCAGAACAACCCCCGAGAGTCCCGCGCTCCTAGCAGTGGGGGCCATACTCTCATTTACGTCTCTCTCTCTCTCTCTCTCTCTGACTCTCTCTCTCCCCCCACTACTTGCTCTTTTCTGCCCTCAGTCTTCACTTTTCATATGGTGCGTTTGTTTTGAATTTAAAAAAAATTATAAAACTTAAATATTAAATATAATTAAAAATGTTGAAAATTGCTTTTTTAAGAAACTATTTTTTATTTTCTGTAAAAAATTCAAAAAGTTAACTTTTTTTTTAGTTTCTAATATTTTTAAACTATTTAAATATACAAAAAAATTTGGGATAAAAATATGGTTTTGAGGTGAAATAACCACAAATAAAAGCACTCACAATCTCTTCTTGTTTAAGCTTTATCTAGTTGTGTTCTCTTGGAATTACTCCGTTACAAGAAAAATGAATTTTTCAACATTTTTTAATAATTAAAATGTCAATAAAAATATTATCAAGAAAGGTAATTTTAACATAAAATAATCGTTAAAAATATTTATAAGCTTTTATCAATGATTAATATATGTCAAAAATACCCAAAAAAATATATTTTCGATATGTAATAATTGTCAATAAAAGTTTATAAATATTTTCAACAACGACTTTGTGTCGAAATTATTTTTCTTCACAATACTTTTATTGATATTTTAATTGTCGAGACCCATTGAATTGTCCATTTTTCTTATAATGATTTTAAAGTAGAGTGATTTGTTTACTGTAATTATAGTGTAAGTAATTCTGACATAAAATAATAAATTTTTACTTATTTTAAAATCAATTTTAAAGGTTGAAATCATTTTCGACCTCTTAATACCAAACATCACTAAAAATTGAGTAGTGTAATTTAAATATTCAAAAAATAAGTATCCTTCATTATATGTGATGAATGAATGAAAATGTAATTTTTTTATATAAAATAACATTTTTGCCAAAAGCTAATAGAATTAATTTTGGAATCCAAACTCAATTTCAAACTCAAATAGTTTTTCAAACACGCTATTCTTCTTTAATTTCCTTTCTCTTTTTATTTTTAGCATTTATTTCAGTGCTCTTTTTTCATTATCCTATATTCCTATGTATTAACAAAGTTGCAATATGAAAACCTTTACAAAAAATTGTAACGGTATCAAAAGTTCCTCTGTTAGCCAATGGAGATTTTGCACTCGATAAACCTTCTATTCATATATAAATTTAATTTAGGTCTGATTGTTAAATTTATTTGTGATACGTAATTTACAGTATTTTTTGGTCCTTTTTTTATATGGGATTTTGGTGGTGTATTTATATTAATATAGTGTTTTAGAAAAAAATTACACAATATGATTTTTTTCACTATAGAATACACCAAAGGCGGATTCAAATATATTCAATCAAAGTCAAATTAAATATAAAATAAAAATTAATACAGAATCCTTCAAAGACAGATTTACAAATATAGAATCTGACAAAAGGCAGGTTTAGATAAATAAAAATAACACAAAATCCGTCTCGCCATAGGTGGATTCTACAAACACCATATACAATTCAATTTGCTCATTATCTCATACAAACGTAAATCACCTACCAAACACCATGTATAAATTATTTTTCCTATTTTTCCAAGCAATTGACAAGTTTAAAGATATGACTTATTATGAAGTGAAATGAATCTTTTCCTCAATATAAATTTGAATTGAAAAATTCTCGTATTGAAAAATGTATGCACTAAGCATGTTTAGATGATGATAAATTTTAACTACATTACATTTTGTGTTTATGTTGTTCAAAATATAACAAATACTTAAAATATAATAATTTGCAATACCATACCTATAATTTTTTTAAAATAATAATAATATAATATTTTTTGAAAAGTTGGAAGTACCAAACTCAACTCCTTTATCTTTTAGTTTTTCTGAGACAGATTGGACGTTTCCAACTTTTACCCCTCACAAAAAGAGTCCATCTGCCCCAAACTGGTCCAAGTATGAGTTGTGCATATCTCTACTTGAGGTAACTTGCCATTCATGTTCAAAGCTAAGCTCAGTTCAGTTCAGTTCATTTGTCATTCAGATTTACTATTCTTCGCCACTTCCCCATGCACTACCTTTTCATGTCTACCTTAACTCTTTCTCATCCACACAACCGGGAACAAATAAAACAAACAGATATGGTACTTGTATAAAACCTGAGTTTTCTTCTCAAGGGACACAACTTATATATAAGCAGGGAAAATAGTATTCTGATGTGAAAATGGCTTAATGATAGTCATCACAAACTAGTATCTTCAATCATTAGATACAAATGTGGTGTATCATGCACCAAATTTTATATGATGTACCATAAAATGTGGATGACTCAGCAAAGAGTAGCGCCTTAGTTGCACAAAGTCACCCAAGAGCTTCATCAATGAAGCTTTCTTTTTTTTTTTTTGGATCTAAGTACTGGCCTAATGACAGACTATATAAGAGAAGTTGTCGACCCTTAGGTGGCCATTGAGTAATTAAAGAAAAACAAATCACTTTCCTTGAATTATAGGGGATATATATTTTACCCAATAAGTTTTTAAGATACAAAATTGATCTTTGGACTTTTTATTGAAAATATACTTTTATCTTTTTATTAATTTTTTATCTGTTATAAATCGAAAATAAGTATGTTATACCATTTGGAATTTGGACTATGTGTACTTTAGTGCCTAAACCGAAAAGAATTTATAATCCAATAGTAGAAACTTTTTTGAAATGTATAATTTTCATTAATAATAGAAGAAAAATTAATAAAATGATCAATTTACATGATCAGAAAATGTTAGAGTGCGTTTGCTTTGCCTGTTTTCAGTTTTTAATTTTCAGTTTCCAGTTTTTAATTTTTTCAATTTTTCCTTCACAAAAATTGAAAACTGGAAAACTAAAACCAAACGCACCCTTAGTGATTCAATTGCACACTTTTAAAATTTTGAAATAAATGTGAATAATATAGTTTGAGACTTAAAATATTTTTTCTACCTTCATACGTATATATCTTAAATATCATTTTTATCTCTCAAAATAAGTGAATTTGGATTTTGGGCTGTAAAAATGTTTTTTATTTAAATATTTATAAAATTGTTTGATTTTAACACCTATTGTTAATCTATCTCTATTAAATACTGAGATGATTAATAGAAAACTACCGAATCTAATTATTCTATATAATATTAAGTAATGCATGTTATATCATAATCTAATGAGTCAAAATATTATTGTAAAATAGGCTATTAAATTGGTAAGATCAGTTACTGTGTTGATCTAATGAAATGCTAAGTGAAGATTTTGACACATATAGTATTATGTTGTATTATATTGAGGAAGTTAGTGCCATGCAAACATGTAGGAATAATGTGATCTTTTATAAGCTAGCTCGTCATTTAATATAGATAATATTAATGATAATGATTAAAATCAAATATTTTGGAAATGTTTGCACAGAAACAACTTTTTTTATATATATATGAGAATTAGAATTAAGTTATTTTTTAAGAACAAAACACATATTTAAACCTTTAGTATTTATTTATTTATTTAACAAATCATTGAACTTGGTGTTTTTTTTTTCCCTATTCTTTTGATTAAGAGGTTGTACTTTTGGATGGTAGGGAATGAGGCACCCATCCTTTGTGCCTGCCACTATCAAATATAGTAAATCTCAATAGTTTGGTAAAATAAATAATGATTCAAGAATATATGCTGAACAGAAGACTATCCTTGGAGGACCCATGTCTGCCATTAAATCATATCAAATCAAATATGTTTAGCAGCCACCTTTTCCCGATTTTATTAGTCATCACACCAAACTTCTTTGTTAGAGTAAGAAAGACAAAATTGAAGAATTAACGGATAAAATGTGAGTGGGATAAGAGGAGGCTGAATATTATCTTTAACTACTTGTTAAGCCAACCAATCAAACTTTATAGTAAGAATCCGATGGGGATAATGTCAATTTAGCCCCTAGTGATTCACAAATTGATCAACAGCTTGCAACTGATGTGGAACAATACCAATCACGTTCCTTGCCAAGGTTCATAATAAAATCAGCAAAACAAAATATAATAATAACCAATAATATCCCCTCTTGCTGCTAAAAAATAAATTGTAATTATTGCCGAAGAGAAATTAAAGGCGAATTAAAAAGTAAAAAGAATTTGCATGCTTTAGTAGGTAAATTATATTATTCCGCTTTGCTGTCAAACAAGGGACATAAAAGGAGAGTTAAGTGTCCTAAGCAACTTAATTAGTCCATAAAGGTGTCTCTATTTATTTATTTTGGTATATAAAAGGTGTCATTTTCTTGTTAATCAATTATGAAAGGAAAGTTGGGTGATTTAATCACTTAAGTAAATGTGAACACAGTAACCACCACTATCTATTGACTAAAATGTGGAAAAGACTTAAGATGTCTATTTTAAGAGATAAGCAGATTGATTTGAGGGAAAGAGACAGGAAAAATTCGCGTAAACCAAGTTATGTTATTTGTAATTGTTATATGTGGTATGCCGTATTGATACACATTTTATTTACTATTGGATGGGATATGGATCACATTTAAATATGATCCACACCTTAGTAATGAATAAAATATGAGTCGGCATGATATCTCACACACAATGAATATAAATAATATTTTTCTAAATCAAAACTGTAGATATCGGGAAAAGAACAGTGACAAAAGGGGTTTGCTAGCTGATTCAAGTATTCAGCTAAAAAATTGCACTGCATATAATATTGTGAGTAGTATTATTTATATTTATAAAATATGAAATATCATGTCAATACTCTTATCTATCATTGAATAGGATATGAAATCCAAATTAAATAGGATCTACCATCCATCTAAAAATAGTTGGGAGTATATCGACATAATATCTCACCCATTAAGAGTGCAAATAAAATTTCACTAACATTATTATTCTAATCGACCACACTTTTTTACAAAAATTTCTGAGTGTGGTTGTTTGTAACTTTATATCATTTTTTAAAATAACCCTCTTTTCCTGTTCTTAGAAAGGCAAACTAATATATATATGATAAATTTATTTGCGAAAATTATGTTTAATTTTTTATAAGTAAATTTTTTTCTTTTGAAAATACTGTAAGGTTTAATTTCGATCTCCTAGTAGAAGTTCAAAAAACAATATAAGCATCACTTGAAGGTTTTAAATTTATTAGTTTTTATCCAAATTACCTAATATGAAATTTCTAAATTCAAATTTGTATAATACAATACTTAGGAATAAAATTATGATGAAGAAGCAAGGAAATGTATCAATGTCATCGCTATCAATGGTAAAATTTTGTCAACCAATGATTGTTCTTGTTTACAGTGAAAACGACTACTTTAGCCTTCAAAATATTATGTTACTAACAAAATAGTCTTTGAAAGAAATTATCCCCGTTATTGTCCCATATAGGATGTGAGTAGAGGTCCACTAACTGAGTTTTAATGAAATTACCCCTCTTTTTTCTTTCCTCTTACAATTACAATTGCATATCTAGTTATGGTTTAGTCTCAGCCTCACAAACCTTGCAAATATTCCAATGGTGAGCTTCATTTTATAATGAAGTTTAGCTTAGGATCATGTTAGAATAGAATAATCTAGTAGTGTGTAGGAAGGGTCCTCAAACATCATTTAGCATGCATGATTATTTTAAAGTTATGTTATGTCACATTGATATTTTGTGTTATTTCTTCCAAGAGCATAATTTAATATTGTTTATTTTGAGTTATCGATTTTGGAACAATTTGAAAGGATTAAATATTTTATGTATTTTATGAATAAAGTTTTCAAGAAGTTTTGAGTAATTTGTTTATTTAATTATTTATTTCGTTTTACAATTTATTATGAGCGTTATATTAAAAATTTACTATGCAATTGTCTAGTCTTAAAATAATGAAAATTAAGTAATTTCTCTAGATTTCGTAACTAAACTCTGACTCTGAGCTTGTAAGAAATATCTCTTAGACACATGTAACTCTAGAAAACCTTGGGTAATCATGTTTTATATATATATGAGTGGAGCTCTTCTTACTCCAAGAGTAAATATTGGCATACTTATTCCATCTAATAACTTTTTTTAGGCATAAACTTGCATCAATCCAACCATTGAATTTGATATTCCTACTAAGTAGATCAAACATATAAAGTTTCATACAATTTTAAAATGAATTGATTATTCATCATTTTAGCTATTCATAAATATATAGCTATTATATATATAGCTATTCATAAAATTAGTTTAGCACAAAATGGTTCCATGAGTTTTCATAATACAATTTCATGCTCCATTGAAAACATATAATTCATGAACTTGGTAAAAATCTTCTAACATTCATACTTGTCTTAAAAATAATCTCTAAATCATGCACTTATACCATAAAGTTAGGAAGATATTTATAATGATCAAAGTAAAGGCCACGTGATTGAATCTACTCACCTAGAGGGCGGAAACTATGTGTGTCAATACCAAGGCAGCTCCGTGCAGTAGGAGTGACACCAATATCTGCTATGGAAGTAATAAAATTAATGAATGATCTACAATAACTCTAGTACAACTCTAAATCAATAATCTTAAGAACATTGGGGGAGTACCCACCAACTTGATAATAATGAGAAATAACAACACCCAACTCAAAAACATGAAAGAATAGAGAGAAAGATGGTATAATCTAACACAAGTTTCTTTCCTTGAAACTCAGAGGAGGTAAGATTGAGTGTGGTTGAGAGTCAAAGAGGCAAGCGAGAGTTTGGGAGGCTAGGTTTTCAATTTTGGAAGGTGAAAATCGAGTGGGGAGGGTATTTATAGGATTAGGGGTCCCTTAATTCAAAATTGTTTCTCTTTGGCAAACGTTTATCTCGCCAGGTGAGCTTTCAACCTTCTCTTGTCAAGCTCGTTAAGTTCCAGAACTCCCCTTTAGAAGAACAAGCTTCGCCAAGTGAGCTGATGCATCCTCGCCTAGCAAAGCCGTAAGGTTCTAGAATCCCCCAGAAAAACAAGTTCCACCAAGCAAGCTCATGCACCCTCGCCTGGCGAAGTCATAAAGTTTCAGAAAGAAATCCTGGCGTGAAGGTTATGCCTAACGAGGGAGTTAGCTCACCTAGCGAGCATACTTGACAGTAGCAAATCTTTTCTACACTTTCCATGACTTTGGTAGTTTCGAGGCCTTTTCAGCAACACAGCCGTGTCCTAGGGACCCTAAGACTGTACTCAACTTGTCTAGTGACATGCGGACCTGAGGTATTACACAATGTCATATACTACTATGCACGTTTGATTCCTAACATATGTAATGTTAAATTCGGAGACCAAATTTTTTTAGTGGGGTAAAATGTAATTGTGATATCCCAAATAAAGAAATTATAATTATTATGAATTATTATTATTATTATTATTAATTATTATTATTAAGTATACCTAGCATTATTATTATTTAACATTATAATTACTAAGTGTGGTTAGCATTAATATTAGTCATTACTATTATTAAGTCTAGATCTATGTCACTAATATTAATAATACTAAGTGTAGCTAGCATTAGCATTATTATTATTAAGTGTACCTAGCATTATTATTATTTAACATTTATATTACTAAGTGTAGCTAGCATTAGCATTATTATTATTAAGTGTACCTAGCATTATTATTATTTAACATTATAATTACTAAGTGTACCTAGCATTATAATTATTATTATTAAGTGTACCTAGCATTACTATTATTTAACATTATTATTACTAAGTGTAGCTAGCATTAGCATTATTATTATTAAGTGTACCTAGCATTATTATTATTTAACATTATAATTACTAAGTGTAACTAGCATTATAATTATTATTATTAAGTGTACATAGCATTATTATTATTTAACATTATTATTACTAAGTGTAGCTAGCATTAGCATTATTATTATTAAGTGTACCTAGCATTATTATTATTTAACATTATAATTACTAAGTGTAGCTAGCATTATAATTATTATTACTAAGTGTAGTTAGCATTATTATTATTTAACATTATAATTACTAAGTGTAGTAAGCATTAATAATATTTATTATTATTATTAAGTGTAGAAAAATAGCACTAATATTATTCATGATTATTATATTTGTGTATAAATATATGAGTGTAGGAGTGTGTATGTGTAAGAAATGTTTAGTTTCATTTTGCTAAGTTTTGCTTCCACATCTTCTAAGTCAAACCTCCTCTAAACCAAACCTCTTTTTAGCCGAACTCATCTCTTGTCAAGCTCATGATCTTCATGGCCGAGCTTCAGTGAGCCTAGCTAATCCTCTTTTGGGATGTTGTGATGCTCCTTTCTTTTAATATGTGAGATTGGTTATTTGTACCATTCCAATACTTCAGAGTAAAGTTATTAGTAGAAGCACACTCACAACTATCAACGGTGAGTGGGTTTAAACTCATAATCATACTTTTGGTCATTATTAATATTTTTCCATATTATATAAATTATTTATGAAATTTTAGAATGATTTATGTCAAGAGAATATATTGTTATAATTATGCCTGTTTTAGAAATATTATTACTTTTACAGTTATCATGAAAATTAATCATTTTAGCAAAACTCATGGGACCATAATTGATACCTTGCGTGTTATAGAATATCTTTTTCCTAGTTTATGAAATTGTGAGACCTCAGTTTAATGTTTACAGTAGAAATATTGATTATCATGTTTTCAGACTATGTATTTCCTATGAAGATTTTAGAATATTAGATATGATTTATTAAAAGTATTGAATAAAGTATAATTCATAACAATTGTCAAATATATATTCTATTGATTACTGAAATCACTATGTCTACAAGCTGGTGATCCCTTGGGCATGATTTTAGAATCTCAGTTATGCTACAGTCAAATTGTTAGAATTATATGAATTCAGAGCTTTTATATTTATTTGGTTTATGAACAAATTATTTTATATTAATTAGTGAGAAACAGATCAGCGAGTTAACGGCTGCATGATTGATCGTTAACATTGGTACCAAGTGGTCCGCTAGAGGACTAGCTCACCCACAATAAGGAACCTAGTGAGGTGTCCATTTATGGGACTTAGTTAGGTGCCCATCAAATTAGCCATTGACTCAGATTTAGCTATTCAGCTCAGATAATTATGTACAGAATAATTCATGTTTCTCTACTAGTTATTGCCATAGATTCAGTTAATTTATATGTAATTATATATGTAATATATTTCACATAAGTTGCATGTATATGTTATGTATTTTGTTATTGTCCCGTGTGGGTTGTGAATGGAGGCTCGCTCACTGAGTTTTGATGAACTCACCCCTCTCTTTTCCTTTCCCTACAGATCTGACTCAGCTTTGATTTGTACCACAGGATCCTCAGTAGTTGTGCTATAGCTTCCTTGGTGAGCTTCGCTTTGAAGTGGAGCTTATTGTCAATTATGTCAGTCTAGTAGTCCTCCAATAAATTGTGTAGGCAGGATCCCCGGACATGCATGATATATTTTCAGAATTTCTGTTAATTGTTTTGTTATGTTTGGCTTTAGCCTAGAATATGGATTTTATGCAAATTTATGTTCAGAATTTATGTTTTGAGAACAATTTCATATTATTGAAGTTTTAGTTGAACTTGAGATATTTTGAATAAATTTGGATTATTTATATTAGTCGATTCGTTACTGTAAGCTTAGTGGGGACCCAAATCCTCACGTGCCGGTCACACTCCATAGGTGGGTCGTGACAAATCCTAAAAGTGAATATTTTTAGAAAGGTCATGCCTGAGTTGAGGAAGGGTTGGATAAAGCCCAAATGAGATTTAAATGCCTTAAAAAAATAGGAAAGGGGTTATAATTGTAAAATAAAAAAATAAATATAAATCTTTATTTTAAAACTGTATGAAAATAATAAATCATTTAAAATTTAAATTGTAAAAATATAAAATTAACTTAAGCAAATACATCTCAAAAGTAGAAAATAAAATATAAAATTCATAATAATTTTGTACATGAACATTTTTCTTTGCTGATATTTAGTTTTTATTTGAATTTGATATTGATTTAATTACTCTGCAAGTCCCTATAATCTCACTCAATTTTCAATTAGGTCTCTATAATTTAAAAGTTTTTAATCAGGTCCCTATATTGTATAAAATTTATTTCTTAGCTTTATACTTAGGTGAGAATTAAAGTATTCTAATATTTTTTGGAACCAGTTTTGTTTTGTGGGGTTGTCTTAATTTGTGTTTGTACACTTTCTAACACTTTTATCAATTTTACATTTCGAAGTAAAATTTTTTGTGTTTATTTTCTATTGGAAATTTTTTTATAATTTTTCATTATTAAATACATTTATATATTTATAATTAGTTTAAATAAAAAATAAACTCTTAAATGATCAGGTAACATAAAAATTACAGAATATTTATTTAAAAAATTAATTACCGACGAATTTTTTGGTCAATACATTAAAGAAAAAAATAAAAAATTTTAATCTTCTCGACGGATTTTTTCGTCAAAAAAATAAATAAATAAAAAATAAAATTAAAAATTTATAATTACTAAAAATTCATCTGTAAAATAAATAAATAAAAAATAAAATTTAAGAATTTATAATTATCAATGGATTTTTTTTTGTCAGTAAACTAAAAATATAAAATTAAAATTTATGAAATTCAATAATTACTGATGGATTATTCCATCCGTAAAATAAAAATTAAAAAAATTATGAAATCTCATAATTGCTAACAGATTTTTCTGTCGATAATCAAACAAAATCTGCCACTAATGCCTGATGAATTTGTTGACGAATTGTTTAGCTCATTACCGATGGGTTTTTGAAAACAAAATCCATCAGTAGCAATTTTTGATGAATTTTTTTCATTGTTAATTATTTTTGACTATGTTATTATCGATAATCAAAATCCGTTGAAAATTAAATTTTCCATCGGTAAATGAAAAAACCCGTTAGCAGAATTCATCGGCAGCAACATTTTTTCTGGCAGTGATAACCTATCATCAACATAATTACAGGCGTTATGATAGCGGCGAACTGAAACACATAAAAAGAAATTGGATCACATTTTTCTTTTCTATTCTGTATTGTTTTTAAAAATCTGTCCTAATTAGGATGATGACTTTTCACTAAGGCTGTGTTAGATTAAGGGTAAAAATAAGGTGTAAATTTTTATGAAAAATTATATGTGTAAAATTATATATGAACCTTATTCATAAAAAAATTATACTATTTTTACTCATTAACCAAACATAGTCTAATTATGAAAAATATCTCATCATAGCGACGTGCGACAAACCAATTAGTCTTGGACGCATGTAAACGCGTTTAAATTAAAGAACTATTAAAAGGCATGTAATCGAATGTACAAAGACCAAATGTTGGAAATATATAGAGTTGTTTTGAATCGAGTCATAGACTAATTGACTACAAAAGGCGGAATTATACAGCAACTTCTATTTAATAATTAAAGCGCATCACTGATCTCATGTACCTTCCCTGTTATTTATTAATTTGCATGAAATTGATGGCCAGGTCCCAGGGATATAGGGCCATAAGGCTCAAAAGATGATACTGCCTTTTCAATTATCTCATCGTAGATTTGTTTCATATTATAAGATTTTGCAAAGTAATATAATAATGCCCTTCAAAATAATAGTGCGCTGCTTTGTATATGGCCGTTCAAAGTTCAGTCACTCATACATTATTCATACTTAAAGCCAGCGAATGATTAAATAATATGATAATCCGGTCTTATATAAAATTAAAAAGTTCAGGTTATGAGAAAGATTTATTCCAGTAATTAAGAGTTAGCGTGATATAATTTTAGGTTCACAGGATACTTATATAAATGCTTACAAATAATTTATTTATTAATAATAAATGGAAATTGAACCCAACTCATTGCGAGTAGAAGGTTCCCAAGATGAGTTAAATCTGAAAGCCAAATTTTGTTCCTTTTTACAATTATATATTGAAATTATAAAATGATATATTGAACCTGAAAAAAGATATCGTGAAAAATGATAAATTTGAAGAATCTCCTTTGGCTGAGTGACCATCATAATAATGGGAGCAACTATACCGATTTCCGCACTCACCGCCAAAAGAATCTGAGCTCTCACATTTGCCTGATTTTCATCGGTATCCGATCTGATTGGTTATGCATAAGCATTTTTAAGTGATTACATGATTGAATCGATGATTTAATAATTCTTGATCCTCTCTTGATTAGTAGTTAATCTCCTTGCATGCTTGCCACTTGTCATATTGAAGGTAGATCGTGATTAATGTCATAGATTGCGTTGACCATGATGATCTTCATGTTAGCTACAACTAGTAATGCCCTAATGCTCTAGGGAGCAGCCTACTTTGGTACAACTAACCAATCATTAGAAATTAGAATATGGAAGTGTTTCCACACTATTATTTAGAAATTCATGTTTACAAATCGCGGAGGGAAGGGATGCATACTTTTTTTTTTATTTAAAATAAAGGGTATAGATATATAAAGGGATAAATATGAGATTAATTTTAATATAATTTAATTAAATGAAAATTTTTTTATACTATCAACTAATTATATTATATTTTTAATTTTACTTTTAGAGGCTAGAAAACCCTGATTTTTCTTTGGTCTTTTCTTATGTGAGTATTATTGAAAGGGTTGTCATCTTTATTCTTTAGTGGCATTCTTGTCATTTTCTTTTTTTTTTGCGTTTTGTTTTAATCTGTTACCTCGTTTGTTGTGTTCATTATCCCTTTAATTTGTCATGGTTTCATCCCTCCCTGTGGGTGTTTTATTTTTCCTTTGTGAGTATTTTCTTTTTTTGTGATATGACAAATACAAAGACATTCAGATTTATATTGCAAATAGGTGTAATATTTTATTTAAGTTGCAATACTTATTGAGATAGTCTCCGACATGAAAAAAAAATTAAATATTGGTAGTTTTCGAATAAGGAGCAAAACTGTCCATCGCTTGTTAGTCTATAATGTGGAAGACATTTGTTTCTTACTCATTTTGGATTTAATGTACCTACTTCGATTTGTAAACTATATATTATATTTTTTGTTTGATTATTCTATTAGTTACAGAAACATTTAATCTTTGTCAAAAAAGTTGATAGTATATATCAAAATTAAATTCAAAAGTATAAATATTCAATCATCGTCTTGAAAATAAAGCAGTTTTAAAACTCATGAATAACATTTATTCGTTAAATGAGTTTATAGTATGTGAAAGGATTAATCACTATATATATCTGATAATAGATACCATGGGAAAATAAAAAAGTATAATAAAGAGTTAAAAATGAGATCAAATTAAAGTTGATACATATACTATCATATGTAAAATGTTTTATACTGTCAATTAATTATATTTTAGAGTAAATACCCAATTTAGTGATTGTAAAAAATAGTGCCAAACAAATAAACCCTCAAAAACAAAAATATATTTAGTGGTTCCTAACAATTAAAAATATAGAACAATTTAGTCCCTGATCAATATTTTCAAATAATTTTGACAATTAATTCTAACGATTTGTAAAATAATTTTTAATGCAATTACTGGTCCCTAAAAAAAATACAGGTAAGGTAAATAAATCAATCAAAATATTAGGAAGGAATTAACTTGTTTAGGTCAAGGATCACAAAATGTATTTCTTCCGGTAAGTGATCAATTTATTCTATACTATATTTTAGGGATCAATTTGGATATTCACAGTACATCTTATCTTTTATATCACTTTGGAATGAGTTATATTATTTGTAGTCACTATATATGAGATACTGTGTCGACTCACATCCTATTCACCATTAGATGTGGTATGAACCCTATTCAAGTAGGACCACATTTAATCTAATGGTACATGAGACGTCACTATAAGAAATTTGGCCTAAAACAACACTTATTTTTTGGAACATTTAAAAAGTATTTTTTTTTGTACATATAGACAATATTTTTTATAAAATATATTATCTTTAATATCTAAAAAATGTTGTCTTCTCTACTCAAAAGTGTTGCCTTAAACAATTAGCCACACTTGATATAGCAACGCTATGAAAAGTGATGCTTTTAGCTTAAAAATGTATCCTTAGGTTAAAAAATGTTATTTTTGACAATTGACCAGATGTGATATAATAACTCTTCAAAAAGTGATGCCTTAACTTAAAAAGTGTAGCCTTTGCTATATCAAAAGTAACACATTTTAAAAAAGTATTGTCTAAGTATGCATAAATAACACTTTTTAAGTGTATATAAACCTAAGTATTTGTTTAGGCATAAATTTATTATAATATATGAATTGACATAATATTTTATATATAATGAGTATAAATAATATTTTTTACTTGGAAGCAGTTATATGAAAATTTAAGTTCTTTGTTCATAAAAAAGCAACTTGAAATCCGTACGTTCAAAGGCTCTGTTTGAAACTGGAGACTGAAACAGAGATGAGAAGCGCAGAGACACGGCACTGCATGAATCTGTAACGAATGCCACCTACGCATGCAGCATTGAACTCACAGTTCCTTTTTGTTTTCTGTTCTTCTGTTCTATATCAATTTTACCAGTTCCAAACATGGTATGGAAAATGTGAATGTGTTTTTTAACTCGTACACCATGGAAATGTTATATATATCGTATATGAACATCACGAAAGTAGATATACATATTAAGATAGATATATTAAGGTGAAATATATGTTACTTGTTTATGTAAGAAAAGCATTATATATTTAGTATTGAATTATGATATTAAACATAAAAAGTGAGTCTCGAAATTTATCTAAATAATTAATAATCAGACACATTATTGTTCGAAAAAATTTATAACATAATTTTTAGGAATTAAGATAATCGATTATGTATATCAATTTTTTTTAATTTATTTCATAATTAAATTAAAGATCAGGAACTTTAATATAATAAAAAAAAGTAATTTTATATTGTTATCTAATTATATATTTTATATGTACTATTTATAAAATAAATATTAAGATTAAATACTCTTATATATTTCTTTTGCGAATCTAGAGTATTTACATGACTGGTTCTCATAAGACATATACCTCACAGACGTGAGTATTTGCCTCTGCTTAAAGGACTATTTCTATACAAACGGTCAGAAATGAAATTTTAAACTAAATATTTAAAATTCTCAGACTACTAATTGTACTATGTCTTATTACTTCAATACTTTAATTATAATAAAGAGCAAACCATTAATTTAGTCCTCTATAAAAATCATGTTGGACCAATTAGTCCCTTCATAAAAGAAATGCCTTTCTCAATTGTTCATGATTAAAAATAGGAAAAAATTAGTCATTTCTCATTATTTTGATAGACTTATTTATTTTATTTCTATTTTATTAAGGGTTAATTTGACCTATATTTATAAATAATTAGAAATTAATTTATTCTAAATATTTTAATCAAAAGAGACCAATAAAGATATTCCTTGTACTATAGGACTAATTTATCCTGTATTATTTTTATAGATGAGCAAACCGAGGGTTTATTCTATGATATAAGAGCAATAATATCATGTTATAAATGATGTAAGAAAACAAACACAATCTATGTTTTTGCAACATTGAAAAGTAATCAAAACTTATTTTATTCAAAATTTAGAAGATAATGTTGTTCCAGTGTGTGTATATATATGTATATTAAATATATATATTTTTATTTACAATGCGTCAAAAATAAATTATATTACTTTACTAGTAAATGAAATTGAGAATTTCCTGGGACAAACAATCACTTCACATGATATATCATTGTGCATCATCTGCGGTGCAGGTACACTAGAGTTTAACTGTTGTTGAGTAGGAGTTAGAGGTGAGTCTTTTTCTGAGTATACAATATATAATTTAAAGTATCAGTGTCAGCGTCACGCTGTCACATTCAGGGGAAGGGACCCCCTTGCTTTCTCTTCTGCGCTGATGTAATATTGTATTGTGATATTTTTCTTTCTCTGAGGAAGGGACCCACCAACGGTGTCGTTTCGAGGACGGGCGCGCGAGAACAGCGCGGGAGCTGTTTCCCAATGCACTGCACATCATAACTGCGCTCCCCCATCTGCCCCCACACCCCATGCATCCACCATCATATCAGTTTTTCATTGTTGCTGTTGTTTTTAGGTATGTTTGGTTAAAATTTTGATAGAGTTTCTGTACAAAAAAATTATTTTAAAATAAATGATTTTGAAAGGATTGACACATGTTTGAAACTAGTATTAAAAAAATAAATTGATTAAAAGTTTATGTGAAAGTGAAAAAGAAAAGCTGAGGGGCGGCTTATTTTTAATTTTTTAAAATTTATAAAGAGAAAATTGAAAATTCATAGTTTTCAATTTTTTTAATTTTATTTTTATAAATTCTGAAAAATTAAAAATTAAAAATAAATATTTTCTAAGAGTTTGTTTGATTTACTATTTTCAATTTTTAATTTTTTTTATAAAAATTGAAAACTAAAAATTGAAAATAACAAATCAAAGATTCCCTGAACATTTTTAGTTTCGACTAAAATTGATTTTATGCATAGTCATTCACTTCCAAAAAAGCCAAAGTGGAAGCCAAACACATTTATTTTTGTTCAGCACAATATTGCTTTCACCGCATCGACACCTTGAATGCAAATCAAACAGGTTGATAATCTTTGAACAAGCCTTGCTTTGATCCTTAAAAGATTAATTCCCAACAAATTGATACTTTAAGAATTAAGAACTAAGAATAAAATACATTTAATATTTTTTTCATAATTCGAAGCATAAAATAAATTTATCGCTTTTTAATATTT
Organism: Dalbergia cultrata; assembly: GCA_031216105.1. Classification (NCBI taxonomy): domain Eukaryota; kingdom Viridiplantae; phylum Streptophyta; class Magnoliopsida; order Fabales; family Fabaceae; genus Dalbergia; species Dalbergia cultrata. The sequence goes on from CM062352.1 coordinate 4,811,834, forward strand.
TTGAAGGATTTTAAGACAAGTTAATTTGTGACAACTCATGAAACAATTCAGATGGATCTCTGATACAAACGTAAATAACAAAAATAAATCTGTCAAAATATTGATGAGGGTATTGTTCTATATTTTCAAAATGTAAAAGACCATAAAATGTATTTCTCTTCCTAATAGACTAATTTACATATATTATTTTTATCCAATGTCTTAACTCTTTTAAAGAGATAATTTATGACATTATGTAAAACTTATTACACCGACATTTGATCAAATCTTCATATGTACATAAATCTTAAAGTTATAGTCTAAGAACCCAACTTGTTTTAATGTGAAAATATGTGATTAGATGTATATATAAAAAAAAATTATTCCATCGAAATATCAAAATTAAACTCATATATACTCAGCTATTTGAAATATTTTTAACCTGAATTATTAATTATTAATGATATCAAAGATACATATTTAAACTTACATTTTTATTTTTTATTTAATTATTTAATTATAATTTTATTTTTACATGTATATTAGTAAAATAAAATTGTGAAGTGTTTTTTTAATAAATCAAATAGTTAATATATCCAAAATTTTAACACTTATATATATGTTTTTAAGTCACATCTCGGCCTAAGGTGCTGTGAATAAAAGAAATAGTAATGTAAAAGTTTTATCCGTATACTTATCTAATTAAAATGGCTCGCATAATATATTAGTTAGGATGCGTTTGTTTTGGATTTTTAGAAAAATGATTATAAATTTAAATTTTACATATAATTAAAAAAATTGAAATTTGATCTCTTTTACATTCTGATTATTTTTAAAAAATTATCTAAATATATGAAAAGTAATTTTTTTTAGTGAAAAAGTGATTTTGGGCTCCTAAAATCTCATCTAAATGCACTCTTATAATATAATCTAATAAAAAACATACATTGATGTTTTAGAAATAAAATTCAATTTATGCACACTGTAAAAATATTTTATATAAATATTTAATTATGTATTACTAACCATCTCAAAAATATTTTGACTCAAGATCCACTACATTAAAGTGATATTATAAATAAAAGAACATGGTAGAATAAAGTGCATGAAAATTAATTTCTTAAAAGTAAAAGATTTTATAAGTTTTATTTATTTAAATTATTTACAAAATTAATTTTATTTCAACTATAGAAGTATAAGAATCATGGATTCGTTACATGATTTTTTCTTTTTTGTTATTGAAACTCACATTATATTCTTGTTTACGAGGGTGAAGTTCGATCACTTTAACTAATTCTTTGTAAATTATATATTTATGTTTTAATTTTATTACATAAATAGACTATATATATATATATGCACACAGAACGTGTGAACATGTGAGTGTGTAAATGCCCTTCACTTTTCTTATGGAACAACAATAATTATTGATAAACAATCATAGAAGTATTAAGAGATGTGATTGAAAATAATATATGTTATGCAGGTACCTAGTTTGTTTTCTCTATTGTCCATTCATTTCTAGGTGTATAGTGTACTCTCTGCACATATTTGTATATACCTGATGTTTGGCCTAAGTATGCCTGGATTTTGATTGTTTTGATGATTTCAATTGGAACAATGTTATTCTGCCATTTTTACGAGATATTTTACAATATTTTGAAATAGTTTTAAAATGGTTAAAATTTATTTTCAATGGTATTTAAGAGATACCTCAATATATGTATTCTTTTAAAAATAAATTTAATTTTAATGTATTAACTATCACTATTCAATTAAATTCTTTTTGTACCAAAAAAAAAATAATTGTTTGCATAGTTATTCAAAGTGAGTATAAAAATTAACTACACTTATTTACATATCAATACGAAATTGAATAATAGTATAAAAACTTTAACATTATCCTCTAATCAAAATCTTCCTATTGTTTAATGTACTTGTTTAATATAATAATAATAGTGTACAATACTTAAACACTTTATATACTCTTTTAAGTCGTAAGTGAAAGATTCAATAATCATGATTAACGTGATATTAATACATGATTGAATAATTCTATAAAATATTTTTACATATAGAAGTTAAATTCATAATATAAAATTAATTATATTATTTATGTATCAAATTAAATCTCTAAAAATATATATAAAGAAAATACAATAATATTCTCTGTCCATTCAAGCTGGGGTTGGGAGTTGAAAAGTTCATGCTTTGATAAACATTTTTGGGGTATTGCCATACCTCATTACTTAGCCAAAGGCCCCAAACCCATCTTATCAAAACTTTTACTCCACTCTGACGCAGACCCATTCCTGTTTTGTGAAAGCAATGGAGAGTATAAAATAGGGGGCAAGTGTGAGATATAAAGGGTCCATCAAGGATCACTATGCGCCCATGTGGGGAGTGGGCTCCAGCGTAGGTTGAGAGGAGAACCTTCAGACAGCAGAGGGAATTACCAATGGGACTCCCCTAACGGGCCCAATCATCATCCTTGCATCATCAACATCCAACATATTTTTCATGGCTAATTTTATTTATATATAAATTATATGAGATACTATTCATATTGTATTTATTATTAAATGAGGTGTGAGTATTTTTTAAATAGACTCCACTGACCTATCCATTATCCAAAGATAGATAAAGTATAAATCAATATGATATTCTACCCAACTTATGTGTAAATAACTTTTTTTCTTCAATCAAATGATGGTGATTATTTTAATTGTGTAAAAGTTAGATTTTTTCTTCATATTTTTACTAAATTTTAAAATTTAGTAATAATATCTAAATGACTTTTTCAAAATAAATATACTCTTATCTTTACATGATTCATTTTAAAAAATATTGACATTTTTTATTTAACACAAAAAATTATATGATAAGAAATTAAAAAAATGAATACATCTAGATAATAGGGTTAAATCTATTTGATTAGATTTTTTTTACTTATATATTTTCAGTAATTAAATTCAATTCGTAAATTTCTTTTAATATTAGGTGATATCACATATGATATCATTTAATATTGACATTTTCTTTTTACAAAGGTATATATTTAGTGTCACGTTGAATAACATATAAGAGTATCAAGTGTGGTATCGGTAGAGCCATTGAACCTAGCTTGAATAGTTTGAAAAAATATGTGGGCTAGGCTAAAAAATAGGAGGAAAAATATTGGCCTGACTTGGCCAGGCTTAATTTGACCCGATTCGAATGAGCCACTGTTGCCTTGGGCATTGCTGGCCCGATGATCGCAATACTAATTTTTTATTAAATAATAGATTGCATAAATAAGGTGTAAATACTTAAATTCGGATCTTTTAACACAGTTTTCTACCTAAAAAGTATAAACTATTAACAAATATTGACAATATATATGTGTGTGTGTGTGTGTGAGTGAGGATCAAGTTACGCCAGTGTCATTTTAAGCAAAATTATACCACTTACAACTTTAAATAAAATTATTTTTTTTATCAATCTAACCGTTAAATTTACAATTTCCTATTATAGATATCAGTTGTGTCAAATTTCATAAAAATTGAACATCAATAGCAACGCAATCATGTGGCTCTTATTTTTATTCATTTTAAGTATATATATTACATTGATTTTAAAATATATAAAAATTATACCAACCAATTTTAGATTAATTTAAAATTTTACAAACTTGATCTACATGATGTGAGTTTCTAATCCAACGGTAGGTTTTGTAAAAATTTACACAAATAAAAAGTTATGCAACGGTGTAACATTTTCTTAAAGTTATACCGGTATAACTTGATCCTAATATATATATATATATCTTTTTACTCACTTCACTGTTATGTCAAATTAAGTTATTAAAATTTAATTATCAAATAAAAATAAAATTTTATGTATCATCCTCAAAAATCAAGCAAGAATAATAACACAATTTACTATTAGCTTATTTTTAATCCATTAAAATAAAATAAAAATATTTTTCATTGGCATTTTACAAGAACTATATAATTAAAAAAATGAACAAGAAAAAAATTGGCCCATACACCAACCTGTGATCCGAATAAATTAGACTGAATTAACATTTTTTTAGGTCAAAACAAATATGGCTTGAATTATCCCAATCTAAATGGGTCGGCCTATTTTGACATCTCCACTTAAACTAAACTCACTAAGAGAGATTAATAAATGGTCCCTAAAAATATGAAATAAAACTTACTATTTTCAACATATCAAAAGAAATAAAAACTTAGTATTTTCCAGATATTACGTCGACATGTATTCCGGTCATAATAGTCATTACCCATTAGGAGATAAAAATATAGTGGGAGGCTTGTCAAGTTGACGTGAGTGGATGTCTGTACCCTGCAGAGATTTTCTCTCTCTAAATAGTCTGGATCTGGGCCATAATACTATTGGATTTGATGGCTAATTAATTAATAATGGACCTTACCTTCACATCAATCTTTTTTTTTTTTTTTTTAATTTTTATAGAAAACTCAATCGCCTTACCTTCCAGTTTCGGACCTAAATCCATGTTCTCTTTAATTACATATTCGCGTTAACTCTTTATGTCTTGATTTAAATGGAGTCCAGGTCCATGCCCTTACTATATATTATAATGTATATTTTTTCTTTAATAATGCGATAGAGTACTAATGTGGGTCTCTTGTCTCTGGCTCTCGTAATGTCATGGTGCATGCTATCCGAATGAAATCATGGTGATTGATTGATCATGTACATATAGGTTGTGTGTTTGACTATGGTCATCAGGTACGTTACGTAATCTGAGTGACCTAGGAGGCTCAACATGGCCTATATGTTATATCTATATATTATGTAAAGACTAAGGAGTAAGGGAAGATCACAATAAAATATCAAATATCATTCCATGATCCACTTGCCATATCGGTATTCTCAAAGTTCTCCGCAACCTACTCCATTCTAATTAATTATTCGCCACCAATCCTTTCTTGCTGTATGTGTGCAGGAGGATAATGAGCATTTAATAACATTTTCATTGTCCAAATGATAATAAGTGATTCTTGAGATAAGAAAGATGACATGATTCTGAAATAGATAATCTTTGGCATGGGGTTCCCCCGGTTTAACTTTTATTGGATTTCAGTCAATTCTAAACAATAAGGAGTGAATTGTGGAAATAATTAACTTGAAAACTTTTGCTCAAGAGCATGTTTGGTTTGGCATTAATTTGCCTCACTCAAACTTACACTCACACTTCTTCAGCATGATTTTGCCATTTTACAAATATGTTTTGGCTATAAATTTGAGATCAATAATTTTTAACCCATCTGGTCTTAAACTCCAGTTTGAAGAAAAGTAATATGAAATCATTTTTATGCTGGTAACTGAGAGTATATTTATCATATTTCATATATTAATTTACTCTTTTATTTGATAGTTTTTCCCTTTTCTCTTATTATTTTTTAAAAGTTACATATATATATATATATCAATTATATTTTTAATTATTACTTAAAAATTATTGAATCTTTGATATGTAATAGTTATTTTTTGTTTCACAAGATATTTTTCACCGAATACAGTGACTAATCCCTTCATATATGATAAGTTCACTTAAAAGAATAGACACTGATCACAAATTTTAAAACTGCTCCATACGTGATAAATACATTATCAGAACATATTCATACAATATTATTGATTGTTAAAATATAAATTGTTAAAAAACTACAACAATTTCAAACATGAAAAAAAAGAAATTATAATATCATCTTTTAAAATAATTATATTTAACATTGTCCAAATAATATTATTTTTATCAAAATCACTTGTCAAATAAAATTTTTGGAGCATTTGGATAGGATTTTCAAAATCATTTTTCCAAAAAAAAAAATCACTTTTCATATGTATATATTTAGATAATTTTTAAAATAATCAAAATCTAAAAAAAATCAATTTTCTAATTATATATAACATTTATGTTTCATAATAATTTTTTTTAAATTCGAAACAAATGTATCCTTCGTCATCATAGGTTAGAGTCATGCAAACTATATTTTAGTCAAAATCAAACGGATCAAAAATAAGTTTGCAGATTCTAATCAAACACGCAGCAATTCTGTTACAGTAGAATATTTAATAGGAATATTCGAATCATAATAGGAATTGTTAATGATAAAAAAATATTTATTAAAAATATTTTATAGTTAAGATAAGTTTGTGATAGTTCTAGAATACCTTTTTCCCTCTGTATATGTAATTATTTGATGCGAAATGGAACAAAAATAGATAAATTCATTAGTTTTAGTTTTTAGTCTTGAACCTTAATTTTTAGCTTAGTTTCTCTAGCTCATAGTTTTACCAAATTTCCGTAACAAAATCCTAATCCAACATAAGAGAGTGGCACTGGCACCTTGGATGGCGGATGATGGCCACGAGCCAATACTGGCCAGCATGATTCTTTTAGAGCACGGCCTATGTGTGAAGTTGAATGTGGACTTAATTTTTGTACTTCAATCATATTGTTGGATTTATGTAACCAATTCTATTTCAGGGGGAAAACTTATCTTTGATGAAATAAAAAATATTCTTATCTTGTTGATTTTTTTTTGGGGGCAAAGTTGAATTTAGCTACATGTTTTGGTTTTGTTTGTTTTAGGAAAAAGAAGCTGATTTTTATTTTCAAATTATTTTTAACACACTTTCTTAGATAGAATAATAAGAATGGAAAAAAAGAAAATAATCCGCTAGTTAGGAACTAACATAAACATTCAATTAATTTACAATGATATCCCCCCTATTAGATAAGAGTATATTTGTTTCAAATTTTGAAAACAGTTATTATAAAACTTAAGTTTTATATTTAATTAAAAAAATTGAAAACTAACTTTTTTCATAAGTTACTGTTTTAAGTTTATACAAAGAAGTTGAAAAATAATTTTCTTGATATTCTGATTATTTTTCAAAAATCATTCAAACATAGGAAAAGTAATTTTTTTTAGCGAAAAAAGTTATCCTAAGCTGAAACAAATGCACCCTAGCTGGCCGTCAAAATTGGATTAGTGATGGTTGGAATTTAAATCAAAGTCCTACATCAATAAGAACTTAAAGTTTTACTTGTATTTTGGCCTATAAATATGACACTTGATTGTTGAGTTTAGACATTTCCAAGAGTGAGAGTAACCTATTATATGTATAATTTTTAGGAGTTATTCATATAATAAAATATTTATAAGGAAGATTTGTAACTTTTAACTGTAGAATTAAGTAGGCAGCAACAGTCGAACCATCTCAAATTTTGTGTTGTTTAGAGTTTGTTTATCATACTTGCGTTCCCATCAATGGCAGTGAACAATAATGGCTTACTAGAGTTTTTTTTTTCTTTTTATGAAAACTTTAGGGTATGGCCGACTTCAAGCAAGGGAAGTTTCTGAACTCAAAATATTTATAGATAACTTTATATTTACCTCACACCGAAAAAAACTGAATGGGATTCGAATTTGTTTCCTTCCTGTTAAATATGACACCCCATCATGCTTCACTCCACTAAAGTTTTCGAGTCCGCTTCCTTGATAAGTTGGTAATACGAGAAAATATCTTTGAGTTGGTTGCGCCATTTTTTTGTTTTTTGTTTTTTGTTTTTTTTCATAAGTAAACCGGACAAAGTCTCAAACAAATAGCAGCACAGCAGAGTTGTCCAGCACTAGAAAAGAGATTTGCGTAATAAACACGAATGCAATGACGGATCTTGTTAATGTATTAATCATGTGAGAATAATTTTCGTATAAAATTCAAAGACATGGAGAATTTTAGTCCAAGTGCAAGTGTGCAGTGTGCACAGCAGATGATTGCGATGCTGGCACCATAAGTTCATACTAACGACGTCTTAGTTTACTCGGGAAATTTTAGGTGTCTTCAGAATAAAAAAGTTCTATTATTCACTTGCAATTTTCTTTTCTTCTGTCGAAACAATTCATTTACAGTTTAATACTGCGATTAGTATATACACACACACTATTACACTTTTACTGTATTTTTATACAATGTTTGAAATGATATTGTAAATTCCACATTAATCAAATAAACAAGTTCAATTTGATATTTAAATAATGAAGCTATCTCATTTGATAGATTAATCTTTATAAGGGATTCCCTTACGAGTTTAAGTCGTAATAATAATTGATGTTCTCGTTAAAGTTGGCTATAAAAAGAGTTATAGGTTGGATTAAGGTGTATAGAAGTCAATGTAGACGTTGACTTTTAAGGAACTTGTAAGTTGCAGATTTAGCAGCACTCTCTGATTAATAGATTACTGTTTTGAATTATTCTCTACTCTGGCACTTATGACATAACACATGTTGTTTTGAGAATTTCTATTATCGGCAGATATGACAAATTTTTATGCGTTCTTAGAGCAAAATAGAATATTTACTCTAATTCTTTTATTAATTGACATATAAGTTATTGCATTGAAAATATAGGAAAAATATAAGATAACAATGACCCATAAAATTTATATGTTAATTAATAAATGAATTATGACAATTGATTTCTCTTAATGCATCTAAGTATTTCTTTTGCCGATATAGTGTGTCTTCGTTTGAAGTATCAACGCGACATGGAGATGCACAAGTTAACTGAAGATTCAAGATGCAGTTCAAAGCTTCCTTTGCCGTTTTTATTTTTTTTGTTGTAAAATGGATTCCTTGTGCACTATTCTAATCTAAGCTGGACAATATTATATAGCCAACTTTAATGGCCCAGCCCAAGCAATGTTCTCGTTCAGCTTATCCCACATTGTTGGTGCTAAGCAATCTTAATGGTGCAGGTTCAGTAGTTAGTAGTCGTCATTTGTTAATTTTTTACGCATAAGGCTCTTGTTGCTATTAGGATTTACTGTATTGGACCCAGGTTTTTTACCTGATATCTTATAGCAAGGCTTATGCATTCGTTTATAATCAATGAGACCTTTCTCAGAAAAGGAAAAAGTACTGCTGTAGATGTCATATCCAATCACAATTTTTTTTTAATAATTATTACCATGCATTTAGAAAGATTAAAATATTAAAATAACTTTAAGAAATTTCTTTTTTTTTTTTAATATGAAACTTCAATTTTTTTCACACTCATTTTAAGGTTGTAGGTTTAAAATTTGTTTTCTCTTCTTGATTATTGAAATGATCTAATTTATGTTGATATTAATAAATGACATATTTGATCACGTTGTGTGTCTTGTATTTCTTAAGCATTGCCGACTATTAATCATCGATATTGCAATAGAATTTTTTTTCTAAAAAAACTTCGTTACTTGTGCTTTTATATAGCATTCAGCTACTCTATCTTTGGCTTACACAGTCAACAGTGGAGTTGAACATGAAATTTCAAGTAAACCCCAAAATGTTTTGGACAGCAAAGCTAAATTCAAAATTTGAGCTTGTTCTTGTTCAAATAAAAGATTTATAATTAACATGAAATTGTTCGGATAGAGAACAGGTGACCAGCATGGGGTTAATCAAAGTAGTAGGTGCATTGGCCCTATAATTAGAGGTCTGAGATTTGTGTTCAAAGAGTGGAAAAAAAATCCTCATTAGTAACGAGATAAAATTACAATAGGTCCTAGATACCGATGATTCCATCAAGAAGGAAAAAAGACAAGGAATAAGAGGTGAGAATTAGTAACGAGATAAAATTACAATGGAAGTATGGGGACATGGTGGGGGGCTATAATTCATTAATTCTTAATAAGAAAAAGATCCACCTAATTAAAGGTAAATCAGGTAATCAAAATTTAAAGTTTAGAAAAAAGAGAGCATAGGCAATTTACAAAAGAAGTAGCATACATTTTTATTTTATTTTATTTTTTGCGGTCAAAAGTGAAAACAACCTTTTATATTTTCTTTTCCCTGTCTAGCTAAACTTCAAGGTAGAAAGCCTGAAATCAAAAGCAACTAGCATAAATATCAGAATCAGCAAGAACTGATTTTATTTATTTTGCCAGAATGATAGACCCCAGTAAACATATAACATCACATCACCATCTTTATACTTAAGCAAACCGAAGGACCAAATATAACGACAACTTTTGTTTACCACAATATGACTGCATAGCATAGCATCCAAGATATATATTAGTTCTTGAATGATGCAGGATGCTTAGAAGTCAATGGATACCACCAGCGGTGAGTCACCCTTGTCAAGAACAACTGTCTTAGTAACTTTCTTTTTATCAGTCACAACTTCAACATTGTATGTTCCATGAAAACCTCTAAAGTTGTATTGGCCTTGCTCATCAACATGACCATGGCTGTGAGATAGCCACTCTTGTTTAAGAGCTAAGAACCTTTTCCCAGCTTCATTGATGTCACCTTCTGCATTCACCAAGTGTGAATTTTCCCTGCTCATGAACAACTCCCAAAATCCCCACAGCATTATGCCTTCAACAGCAGGGTGAGCCATAGCTTCCCTCAGCATAACTTCCATATCATCAGCTCTAACATATTCGTTGATGGAAGACACATCAAGCTCAGTGAACCATATTGGCAGACCAAGAATTCCCAATTTATCAAGGGCTGAACAAACAATAGGCCCCACTGGACTGTCTATGTGACCTTGAACTCCAATTCCCCCAACTGGGGCACCTTGCTCTTGCAAATCAAGGATATGTTGAATGTATTTTTCAGGACATGATCTGGTGTCGCATCCATCTTCAACATGATAATCATTCACAAAAAGGGTGGCAGATGGATCTAGTTGGTTTGCAGTCTTGAACATGTTTGCCCTTATATCCTTACCTAGCCTATCTTGGTAAAATGAGCCATGCAGCATTTCATTATTAACATCATAGTGACTGAACTTTCCCTTGTAGCGAGTCAGCAGGCTGTTTAAGTGGTTTTGGACAGCTGTCATCAAGTCATTTTTGCTCAGTGATTTAACCCATTGCTGAACAACACCATCCACTTCCCAGAAGATACAGTGACCTCGAGTTTCTATCTTGTTCTTCTGACACAAGCTTAAGAGATCATCAGCATCCTTGTAATTGAGATTCCCTTGCTGTGGCTCAGTCCAATACCACTTCAACTCATTCCCAAACACAGCCCAGTTAAAATGTTTCACAAAGAAATTCACAAAATCTTCATTGTCAATATTTGTTCTACTGATACATGATCCAACTGGAAAATCATTCTGTGTTTGTCTGACTTGCACTGAGGTTTTCATATAGCTGCTAGAGTCCAGCCCAGAGAATTTAAGGATAACATCGCGCTTACGGATCTGCAGTGCAGGCAAGTGGATATAAATTATAAAATAATAATAAATAATGCAAACCATCACATATCCTCTCAATGAAGAATGGATATAATAAAAAGATGTATTAGGCATTGCAGTCTAAATATCTTAGCTTCCTCTAACTTTTTTTGCCACATAATATTGTTTTTTTTGTAAGAAGAGTGACAATATTTAGTAATCTTATGCAGATTCTAACGATATGGCGCTACATGAAACAAGTCACTTGGAACTTGGAAGGTCACATAGGACATAAAATAAGAAGGAGCAGACATGTACCATACTTCAATCAATTGGAAAGTATAACAGCAGAATGTTTAGTCCAGATTCTGGTACCATGACAATGCATCCCAATCACTTTAGACAAAGGAAATCTTATCAGTTATGTCCTAAACTTGTGTCTGGTACCTCAAGGCAAAAATGACAAAGGCATCATCCGCAAATCACTTGTTCTTCTACATTCCTTTTTTTTTTTTTCCCCTTTTGGTTTTAGCCTCTAGGGTATGTGGGGCATAACCAAAATGTTACTCATTCAAACAAGTTCACGTGGAAGAGATCTTGGAAACAATTCTTATGTTTCTGAAGGTATAATATAAAATTAATTATATATTGATATATATTAAAAAAAAAATCTAGTAGCTACCTTGTCTGTTTGTGTCTTTAAATATCTAAACCTTGCATGTCTATCAACAGGGAAAATTTGAAGTCCAGCAACCATTAAGTCTACACCAGAAACAGGACCTTGGACATAAACCATAACCTTCGATGGCTGCTTTTCGATTCTAAAGGACCCACCAATTTCATGCCATCTGTCGTCAGAAACCTCAGTTTGTCCTCCATTGACCCATTGGTTGTCAACACCAAGGGCAACATTTACATTCTGTGGCCCAGTTGATCCTGAACCAATCCGTACCCATGCAGATACTTGATAAGTCACAAAGAGCTTCAATTTATCAGTGATTGTCTGAGCAGGACCCATCCATGTTTGTGTGCGATTGGTTGCAAGGATGTATCGGCCACTTAGGAGTTCATGAGGTCCAAGAGAGCCCCTAGCCATTGGCGGAATTATATGCGGTGAACCAGTTTTAACAGTCAAAGTGCAATTACCAAGGGGATACCATCCATTGGTTCCATCAGCTAAACTGCTGTTCTGAATTATATTAACCCCAAAAGCAACATCCTGCAAAACAAAATCATTGTTAGGTGATTGAAACATACAGAATTGGTAATGCAACCAGAGTATATTAATGTCTCGTTTGAGTAAACTTCTACAAAATGACTTACGTGAAAAGAATTTCTTGCAGAAGGACTTGTATGCAAAGTAACTTGTAAATAACTTATTTTATGTCTGGATATCCAATAATAGAAGTTCTAATTTTAGTTCGTAGTGCTTGTTCTTGGAAAGCTATGCAAGAGATTTTTTTGAGAAATTCGGTTTTTGAACTTCTCAAAAAACACTAAAAGTAACATTTCAGGAAGTGATAATTTGTATAGCAAGTTTGGTTCAAACAAGTACAAAATAACTTTTGACTACTGTGAAGTTGGAAATAATCAGAAGTAGTATTGTGCAAACGCACCCTAAGCCAGCAGTTAAGTTCTCAAACAATGATTGTGTAAATCAAAGTTTCATGAATTAAAAACATATATATTGAAGTCATAAACAAAAGCTGTTTCAAAAGTTTAACCTTCACATCTGGTGGTGTTGAAGGAGGCGTTTTAGCTGCATGCTTTACAACCAAAGTATTGACAAGAATGTCAATGCCTGCAGGGGGACCTTCTAAATAAAGGACCACTTTTGATGGGGACCCATTTAGAAGGAATTTTCCCTGCATATTAACCCAATCCTTATCTGTTGCCTGCACCCTTCAGAAAACACGAGTTATGTTCATCAATTAAAACAAATGTTAAGAAAGCTTTCTAATATCATTAATCCATGATATTTATGATTATATCTTACTAGAGCAAGTTTCTTTCCGTTCTTTTCATAAAGATTCAAGAATGATAAACAGCAAATTCAAAAGCATCTTGTCTATGTGAAATGTAGTAACAGAAATATAAGAAAATAAGACAGAGACTAACTTAGCAATGCCTATGTACTGCTCTCGAAGATCTGGTGTTTGAACCCACAAAGTAGCCCGAACATCAGCAGTTGTGACATTGCTTCCAAATATTCGTACCAAAGCAGCGATCTCATAGGCAAGCTTGCGCTGCACTCGTCCAGTGATCTCCTGCTGAATTCCATTCCAGCTTTGTGTGCGTTCTGTTGCAGATGCGAAGAACTTGCCAGACTGTGGTAGAATTTTCCCTTCTCCCATTGAGTCATGCAACGCAATCTTGCAGCCTCTTCCAGACCAATTATTCAGGCCATCCTCAAATTTGGGGTTTATTATGATGTTGTCATCTGCTGCAGAGACACATCCTGTGCTTGTGGCCTTGTGAAATGAAAGGAAAAGGTATCACATATTAGTAATCAATACACAGATTTCAGTAGAAAATGAAAGAATGAAACTAATACAGATATATTGCAATTTCAGGTTAGCCATTGAAGTAATATAACCACTGCTCAAGTATGACTTAAAGTTCAACAAACAATGCTAGACTTTTCCTATATGAAGAACTGCACAAAGCCATAAGAGCAATTGAAATATATATAACTACATGATATACATTATCATTTGGATAAGAACAGTTTATCTCTACTGATCGGATAAGTATATCAATTCCAGGAGCAGGTCCTTCCAAATAAAATATAACCCGATCAGGCATAGTTGACAATGAAAATGTCCCTTCCAACTTCTTCCAGCTATCCTTTGTAGCAGAAGTTCTGCAGAAATAATGGTAAACTGTAAGCATTTCCCTCTATTACTCTTGAACAAGGGAGATGATACAACAATATCGGATCTGTACCTTCCAATGAACAAGTAACTAGTAGCTGAATCACGATATTCAAGTTTCAGAGTAGCTTGAACATCAGTAGATCCATGAGACAGCCCAGATACCGCAACAAAAGCTGAAACCATGTAAGTGGAGCCAATGGAAACTCTGCCTGTGATGTCTTGCTCAAGGCCTTGCCAGCATTCTTTTCGGTCGGTGATTACAGCATAATTACCATCCGACTCCATTGAAATTCCTCCTTGGGAACCTGCTTTGGCCGAAATCACACAGCCATTGCAACAATTGAGATGCCAAGAGTTCAGCCCTCCAGAGAAGTCATGATTAAGTAAAACATTAGCAGCTTTGCCCCCGCTTGGACCAGAGATGCTTCCTGCCATGATCTGTCAGATAAAGCAATATCAGAAAACAGTTGGAGCTAAATACCAAGATGAAACATTGTGCCTGGTTGATACAGCTCGCAACATGTTTCGAATGTGGATTTCACATCCATTTGTGCTCTTCCATAATTTGTGCAGGAAAAGGAGGCAAGAAATTCAGCAGTCCTACTGTTTATAGTGTACATCAAGTTTTATCTGCAGACTACATTCTTTTACCACAAGAATTCTTCTTAAACTCACGTGCCATCATAATTCATACTATATGTTACTTCTACCATCTTAATTGTGGCGCTGTTTCCTGTTGGTTTTCAAGCATCTACCCAATTGCAATTCATAATTTATACATGTTAAAAATCTAACACAAGAAACTCAACTAAACCAAGTACCAGTAACATTAAATGCACTCAAGAAAGAAAAATAAAAATAAAAAACACTAAAATCTGCAATGAAGCTTGAAAAGGATATCTAAGAGGCTTGATCTCAGACTCAATCAATTGCGAGGCCACAAAATTGTGCACACTACGTGACGGGGTGCACACCTCATCCAATGGTGGATGGAGTATAAGTCAGCACACTGTCCCACACAAAGTTTGTACAAAATAGCATAACTCATTAAGAAAGCAATGGGGGCACAATTCATTGTGATTAATACAGGACCATTACTAACAAAATTAAGAATCTAAATGGAGGTTGATCAATTTCAACACTAAAGAAATGTCACTCACTCACTCAGCTAACACAAAGTGCAAATTGTGATAAAATGACATTAATACCCCCAGCAGGCCAAGGTACCTGAGACTGAGATTGGTTGTTGTGCTTCCAGTGGGAGTGAAAATTGGAGACACCGCTTGTGAAGCAGCAGGCACACAAACCCTTCATTATATATACCACCCACTGCCACTGCCTCAGCAAATTTGAGAGTGAAGCTTACGGAAAACTGGGTCCTCCCCACTTATCCATTCTTTGGATATTATTAAACTTTAAGATCAAAACAATTTCATAAACAAATCAACATTAAAGACCCTTTTTCAATAACCCCATTACAAAAAATAAGTAAAATAACATAAAATAAAGAATTAATCAATTGAATGATTAAAAGGAATTAATTGTCTTACTTTTTTGCTTTGTCTTGCAGATTGGTAATGCTTGAATTGGAATGGAAGCCTAAGGGAGGATATTGATTTGGTTCCCTGATTTTAGATTTGAATTTGTAATCCATTTGAGTGAGACTTGGATTGTAAGATGTTGCAGAGTTAGGTGGAGATGGGTTTTCCATCCGTTCGGGTAACATATTGGCAAATTCAAAGTACGCGTTCGATTTTTCCTATGTACACAAACATAGGAACTGGATTCCAATACATAGCCAAGACAATGGAAAGGACGGAGTTGGGCTCTGAAAAAGGGCAAAACTGAAGGGCTGGCCACGTTGAATTATTTGGTAAGATCCACGAAAAGTCAAGGAAGTTATTGATCCAGCCCTCCCTAACTTTTATACTTTATTTATCTACTTACTTAGCTGTCAAATCAAATACTTCCGCTTTTTTTGGTTGCAAGTTACGAATCACGGACATATCAATTAAATATCGTGTCTAGACACGTATCTATATTAAATTTTACATAACACATTGATAACACAAGTTTATAAGTATTTAATTTAAAATGTACTTTTTTTTAATTCTAAAATAGGAAAATACAATATGAAAAGTATTATAAAAAGAAAATAATATATAACCTTTTGAGTTTATAAGAAAATAAACTATAAACAAATCTTAAATAAATAACATTTTTAATAATATATCATTTAATTAAATTTTTACTGTTATATAAGTCATGTTTGTATTTTTTAATTTTTCAATTTTGATATAGATACGTGTCCAAGCTTCATGGGTTTGAAGAGAAAAGAGCATCGAAGAGTTCCGCTAACCTCCGGGCGTTTAGTTGAACTTGATTTTTCACTTGAAATCTGGGCCGGTTTGGAGCCCAGGAACAAAGTTTGGGGTTCTTTTGTGTCTATAGAGCACAGTTTCTGAAAGAATGCTGGGACAAAAGTGGCCCGGCAATGAGTGGGTCAATTCAAGGTTAGGGCACAAGAGTAAAATCAAGCACTATCTTGTTTAGACTTTAGATTTGGTTAACATTCGACCCAAAAAAAATAAAAGATTTGGTTAACATAATTTCTTAAGAAATTAGTATCACTTGTATTTTCTAAGCAATTTTTGAAAAACATATAGAAAAACACAAAGTAGGGAAAAAACCAGGATATATATATATTTTTTCTATCGAGAAATTTATTAATCAACTAAGACGACAGAGAGGAAAGGGCATAATGAGCAAATGCATCAGCTATACTATTTTTTGCTCAAGAAATAAATGAACAGTCAAAACTAATAAATAACTGTAAAAGCAAAAATATTCTGAATTAGATCGTTCTATTAAGGCAGAACAGAAGAAATATGGAACCCATCTAAAATTCTCTGAATGTTTCCCGAGGAGTCACCTTCCAATAGATTATGATACAAATGACGGCTCAAGTAAATAAATTGTATTTCACTTCTATATTTTGTTTGAGTTTAATTTTGATTCACTAATAATATAAAAGAGTTTTACATATTATTCAATCAATTCTCTCCTTTTATATGACCTTTTAAATAGTGGGAATGTAAAGTACTATATTTGTTAATGTGCCATTATATAATTTGATAGTTGTGTAAAATTTTTTTACGCTGATAATATAATTCCAATTAAACCTATTTTGTCTTGTGTCCAACATTTTTTCTTATTGAATTTTCTCTCTAACTATGGAGACAGCGTCATTAGAATATTTATTAGTGCTACCATTCAATAGATCCATAATAGCCAAAGAAACATTTGGAAATTCCATGTAGTTTTAGTATTTAGTCTTTTTAAGTAATGTTTTAAGCTTGAGTTTTATAAAATAACAAAGACAAATAGCATAATTTTAAGAAATTAATTTTGGTACACAATTAGCATAAAATGGCTTTATAATATCATCTAATCATACATTTCTATTTGTAAGGTTTTTTAAGGGATGCAAATCCTTCACCCTTCAATCACAAGCTAACACTTGATAAAAATTTATACACCATCCTTATTTAAGTTTTTTATGCTGTTAAACTCACGTTAACTCTTCCTTTTCTGGTCACACTTTATCTCTTTCGTAATTTCTTATCTTATCACTATTTCTCTCCTTCACACCGTTCCTTTCTTTAATTTCTTCCTTAGCTATTGAAAATGAGCCCAAGTCATACCCCGAGGCTAAGAAATTCTCAGAATGGCGCAATGCGATGCAATCTCATTGATGCTTTGTGTGGAAACAAAACCTGGTCTTTAGTCCCATTACGACATGGGAAGAAACTAATTGGCTGTTGATGGGTATACAAAATTAAACACAACTTTGATGGGAGCATTGAACACTATAAAGCAAGATACCCAGATTGAAGGAATTGATTACTTTGATTCTTTGCTCTAGTTGCCAAACTCATTATGATTTGAGTCTACTCTCTATTGCTGCCGCCAAAGAATGACCTCTTCACTAACTTGAAGTTAATAGTGCATTTTCACATGGAGATTTGCATGAAGATATTTATATGGAATTACCTCCAGGTTTTTAGTGCCAGGGGCAGAACCTTGTTTGCAAGCTACAAATATCCTTATATGAACTTAAACAGGCATTAGGGAACTGTTATTCAAAATTCTACACTGTTCTTGTTGATTTTGGTTTCACACTTAGTGTAGTAGATTCATCCCTTTTATCAGGTTCAGATTTTCTTCTTCTTTATGTTGATGAGATTGTATTTATGCGTTCAAACTCAAACCTCATCAACTTGGTCAAGGATCTTTTACCAAAAAAAAAAAATTTCAAAATTAAGGACTTAGGAAGGTTGAAGTAATTTTTTAGGTATTGATGTTGCAAGATAAAAGAAGGGTCTTTTTTCTTGTCACAAATAAATATGCTCTTGACATCATCTTCGACAGTGGGCTTATGGCTTCAAAACCAATATATTTTCCCACGAAACAAAATTTGACGTTATTGTGATTTTGATTGGGCTAGCTATCCAACAACTCAGCTCACTACTTTTGGTTATTGTAATTTTTTTTGGGTCGAATTATAATCTCATGGAAGACAAAGAAACAATTTGTGGTCTCTCGCCTTTCTGTTGAAGCAGAACACAGAGCAATGGCCAATGCCACTAGTGAAATAACTTGGCTCTTATATCTTTTGAATGACATTGGTCTTCCTCTCGTTGCACCGCCACCATTGTTTTGTGACAATGAAACAAATAGAAATTAGAGAGATAGGGGACATTGAAAGGTATCAGAGACAAAGATAAAGGAAGAACACTAAGAGAGTACTGAAAGAAATAAGAGAGAAAAACTCAATATGAGTTGTTTGCTATTCAAGCTAATTCCATCAATGATTAATTACACTGAGCTATGCCATTATATATGAGGGTTTATCACTAACAGAATATACAACTCTGTGATAACAAGTGATTTTACAAAGAAGTCATCAGGCCATAATTCAAAGAATACTTTATTGCCCCTTGCAAACTTTGAGACAAAGATCAAATTCTTGGTAATTCCAGGAACATGCATCAACTGATTTAGTTTGAAGACAGTGTTAGAGGATGAATTATGTAAAGATGCATTGCCAATACTATTAATGGGAATACCTGTACCATCTCCAATTTGTACATGTTCTGGTGCTGCAAAATTTGAACTTGTGAGCAAATTAGTATGATCAAATGTCAGATGATTGGAAGCCCCTGAATCTGGGTACCATGCATCATCCGAGACTGTTGAAGTGCTTGCAAGATAGGCTTTTGGATTGTGAAAGGATGCTGGTGGGGGGGGGGGGGGGGGTAGGTCCAGATGCAATTCAATTTGGGTTTTGAATCCCTTGATCAAATCAATGATAACATTGTCATACCACATGTCCAACCTTTCCACATAGTTGACATTGCGGTCTATTGCCCTGCTGCCAAGTTCTCCCCCCTCTGGAAGAACTGCCTTTGCCTCTTCTACCAACAAATCCTCTACCAAAGCCTTGCTGTTGAGCTTCAGCTCTGAAATCTTTAGGTCCTATTTGAACAACATTGACTTGCACAATGTTTAAATCAACCTTTCGAAACCTTTTAATGAGGTCCTCTTGTGCCATTAAGAGAGCTTCAAGCTCATCAATCTTGAATGGTTCAGCTTTAGATAAAACCATTGTAATCAAAGAACTATAATATGTCATTAAGACCATCTAATATTACCTCAATATGCTCTTCAGTTGAGATTGGTGATCCCACTGAGGCTAAAGAATCAGTCACTTTCTTTATCTTAAGATATTCAGCTGCATTTTCTCCTTACTTCTTGATGGCTTTAAGTTGCAACTTCAACTGCTTGACTCTTGCACGTCTTTGAGGAAAAGTATATCTCAACCTTGTGCTAAACTTCATGTGCAAAATTACAGCCAACCATTCTACTAGTGAAAGCATCATCCATGGAGGCCAATAACCAAGCTGACAGGTGGTGATCTTGCTGCTCCCACTTTGTGTAGGCTTGCATTTCCTTTTTTGCTTCTTCATCTTCCTCAAATGCAAATCTTTTTGGTACTTTCTCTTTTCACAAATGATGCTGCAATTTGTTTGCCTTGATGGTAAACAATGCTTGATGCTTCCAGGAGAGGTAGTTATCCTCGTTGAGCTTCATTGAGATTGGATTAGTGAAAGTCTTTGGTGCAAAGCTTGTTGTCGCCATTACAGCTGGAGACGAGACTATGGGTGTAGAGGTCATGATGACCTCAGGTTCTATGGATTAATGGCTCTGATACCATGAAAGGTATCAGAGACAAAGATATCAAAGTATCAGAACCAAAGATAACGAAAGAACACTGAGGGAGTACTGAGAAAGTACAGAAAGGAATGAGAGAGAAAAACTCAATGTAAGTTGTTTGCTATTCAAGTTGTATTCCATCAATGATTAATTAAACTATGCTACGCCATTATATATGAGGGTTTATCACTAACAGGATATACAACTCTATTATAACAAACTAGCTGAATTACTAGCTTTAACTGCTTATAGTTATTGCTTAACTACACTCTATCTATTAGACACGAGAATAGAGAGAAATCAGATAGAGAGGAGAGAACATCAGAGAAGGGAGGATATCACGTTTCTTTTCACATATTTTTATACCACTTACTTCTCTTAAAACCTCATTTATACTATTTACTATTAACTCGGGTAATTCTCCTAATTGGGTTGCTTCGTCCTATCTCATACTATTAAGATAATCAATCTGCCCTTCATATTGTCTCTAATCCAGTGTATCATGCACGCTCTAAGCACATCAAGGTTGATTGTCATGTTGTTTGTGAAAAAATTGCTTCTAGCCTCATTAAAACTATGAAAAATCAGTTCTGCACATCAAATTGTAGATTCATAGACAAAATCTTTGGGCAAAGAACAGTTTCTGCATTTGATGTCCAAGCTAGGTGTTTCAAATTTACACACTCCATCTTGAGGGGGGCATATCATCAGCTATATATCTACTGCATTTGTTATCCAAATCTGCGGCCATTATTCTCTTTCTATTGTAAATTTAAATTTGATTTTGCTAGTTGTTACGATTCCTTTCCTATCTTTTAGTTCTTCCGTGAAGTAAAACTTACAATGGCTGGGGATATACCATGACATTCCTAAGCCATGGGAAGGAAAGTTGGAAGCAGTAGCACTAGTGGAAAGCGTATTATATCAGTTACAAGCCATGACTAAGTTCAAGCGGGAACGGTTATGGATTTGAAAAGCACATGTCCGGTATGAAAGATTATAGCCTTAGCAACTATTTATTTAGAGCCGTGGTAACCGTGTGATACATTTGAAATATGAGTTAGTTTAAGAATGGTTGCCATAGATACATGTATAATTGGATTAGCTTCAAGATCAATATAACAGGGGCAAAAACAAATGAGGAAGGACATGACAAGTCACATACACACATATTTTACTTCTTTTGTCTTAGTTTACTTTTCTTTCTCTTTTAGGCATAGTGTAGAGTAGTTTCATCAACTTTGTATTACTGCTTCTATGTTCATTAGCGTTGCAGTTAATATTGTATGTTTTGTTATCTTCAATCAATCATAATTCCATTTTCAACCCTAGTCCAAAACTTATTATTACTTAGTATTTTGAGAATCTATAATCAATAGGTAAATTCCCCTCATTGGTGTAGTCGCTTATACATTTTGGGATCGAGAGTAAATTTGTTTATTGGCTTTATTTAATCATTTAACTTACTCGAACAAATTTTATCACAACACTTCCTCTTGTATATAGACATATGAAAGTTGAATCAATAATATCATCAATACATTTCATTCCACTTCACCTTATTAACAATTACTACTCAATAGGCATTTCTATGCTCTTGAAGATTCCATTGTGTTTTCCCATGGAGAAGCTTCGATACCCAACTTCTTCTAACCATTTTCCTAGCTTCACCCCCTAAATAGTTTAGCTATATCCACCAGTTAAAGAACAATTATATCCCCTCTTTTTTCGTTTTCTTGCTATTTTATTCTATTATTCGTTGACTGTGTGACGCCATCATTGAACAACAAAAATTTAAGACACAAAATTTCCAAATTGAATTCATTTTTATATGTAATCCCCTTTATAGGGTAGACTATGATTGAGAGTTTTATAAATGATGGAAGGGAATGATCATTAATGGAGTAGGGAAGAAATGTGAGGAGTAGAATGGATAATGAGGAGTCATCCTGTTATTTAGGAGTTATAATATAAGTGAGTGAAATGGAATGATATATAAATT
This sequence comes from Dalbergia cultrata, assembly GCA_031216105.1. Lineage (NCBI taxonomy): Eukaryota > Viridiplantae > Streptophyta > Magnoliopsida > Fabales > Fabaceae > Dalbergia > Dalbergia cultrata. Next base: position 4,834,175 of record CM062352.1, read on the forward strand.
TTCTTATCCAATTTGCCCTTTTACTTTATGAGTATATTTTTCATGTGTGAAAGATTACAAAATATCAAAATAGCAAAACAATTGCATAAAAGTCATGTGCCATCATCGACCTTAAAAAAAAAAAAGAATATTGTAGAAGAAGGCTTGGAGTGGCTATAGTATCCCTCCTCATCCATGCCTCGTCCTCCCCATTTAGCACTCCTAAACACACATATTTTGGATTCATTCATTCTCTTCCTTGCCACTCCCTCTATTTTTAATCTTCCACTCTTTTGGCAAACTTTTACTAGTTAAAATAATATTTTTTGTTGCAGTTGAAAATAAGGTAGCAATTGATAAAGAGAGGGTTGATTTTTTTGTTTTCCATTGTTTTGAACAAGAAGGTTGCAAAAGATCTTTCATCATGCTTATTTTAGGGTAACGAAGATTAATGGTGGTGAACATCAGCAGTGTAGACTGAGTTGCTTGGAGAGTCAAAGCCATGACGAGTGAATTTGGGGTAGGCTTGAATAGGGGGAGTAAACTAGGGATATACTACCTCAATTCCATATAATTGCTCTTAAGAAACTGTGAAATTTTGATACATTAAAAAGTTAATGTATTTGGTTGTAAATTATGACTAGATATATTAACTTTTTAATATATCAAAATTGCATGATTTTTTAGAGTAACTATTAATATAAAATGGAAGGAGTAGATTGTGAGTTAACCGTGTTAAAAGTTAATACAGATGATGTGTAAGGTTGTGATTGAAGGGATAGCATGAGAGACAGGTAAGGAAGAGAGAGGATTCACATCATTTTTGAATTTAAATCTCCTATTCCTTCTCCCTATTTTACTCCATATCCCTCCAATCCAACTTTACCACGTATTTAAATCATGAATAGTTTAAAAATTTTGATTAAATAAAAAATTATGGGTAATATCATCATTATATATATATCAAATTTTTATTAAAGAGATATATAAAGGGACAAGAAAATGGGACAGAAGATTTGGTTCATGAACCTCCGGTGAATCTTGTTCCAGATGGACTCCATATTTGACTTGCATGCTTTGTTTTTAAAAAGGAAAAGAAATGTGTATAAGCAGATGGCCTTCAACGTTTTGAAACGACACAAAGCTAAGTTCTCTTCTTTGCCAATCTGGGTGGTAAAGTTTGTTTTGGAAAACACTTTGATAAGTAACCATCATCCCGTTGAGGATGTCATGCTGCCTGAAGACTAGATCGATGATGTCCGAAAACTAATTGGAGTTTATTATTATTAGATTTTTAGATAAATCAAAATATTTATATTATTATTAAATTTTTAAATAATAATAAAGTTATAAATAGATTAGCATGTTAGACTCAATAGACTTTCATTATTACCTATAATATGACCTGTTTAGACAAAAAAAAAAGTTTTTTTAAAAAATCTTGATTTAATTGATTTACTAGATAGGTTATGTCGAACTAGATTAATTATATGTTAGATCGAGGACTCTGACCAATCGTTTGGTCTATTTTCATCCCTGGTCACCAACATTAATTTGCTTCTACTAAGTAGTTATGTGACAAATATATTTGGCACATGTCTTCGTTCTTAATATTTGTTACATCACCACTTAACAAATATAAATCAACATAGATTATTAATAGCGGTAACGTTTAAAAATAATAAGGGACTAAAATTGTGCGAAAAAAAAATTAAGAATCAAAGCTAAAAAGTGATATATTTAGAAGATTTTAAAATATTTAAGGAAAAAGAAATCAAACCAAATCTTTTAAAAAATCTCTATTTTAGCAACCAGTAATGATGATACTAGGGTTAGGGCCAACCGTGTATCCAGTCCTAATTAATGCGGGGCTAGCTATTGCCTAATATGGCTCTTCAACTACTTTTGTAAATTGAAAAATCCTCACTCTTAATTGAATTGCGCCGCTTTTATTGTTTGTCTTTATAAATACAGAATTAAGTCACCAATCTATATATACATATTATCATAATATAAGTGTACTTATGTCACATTCTTCCGTGAGCGACAACACCAAAATATTGATCTTCAATTGGATTCAAATTGAAATCAATTGCTTTCCGGATCTCATATGAACAATTCATAAAATCATTTCGGAAAAATTTTTCTTGGATAACAAATTTGGTTCATAATATTTTATTGTATAATAAATGCAACCATATTCTCTTAAGATTTGATGAGATTAACATTCTAACTCATAATACTTATAATGAGTGCAACTCCAACTCTAATGTGATTTTGAGAAACTTTAAGTAAACAAAGTTGTGCCCTTAATAATATCTATAACTTTTGGTCTAGTTCCAAGCATTTGACCCAACATTAAATAAATAAACAATTACTAAATAGTTAGGCTAATTTAAATTAACATAAATCGGCTTTCATAAATTATTAGTATTTTTTTTTCAATATAACCAGTCATATAGGATTATATATATGATTTTGAAGGTTGTCCCTAAATTAAGGTTGCTAGATGGAGATCATTCAACTTACAGCACCACTTATTGAACTTTTAGCAGAAGATCAGAATTAGAACCTAAATTGAATTGTACTAACTTTTTGAGAGTCTCGTCTAATAATTAATTATTATAAGGCAAACGCATTGGTTTTGTCCAATAGTTGACTGGGTCCCCTCTGCATTGAAGCAGTGCCACCAACTTTATAACACCTTCACTAGAAGGCCTCAAGGTCACTACTGCTATCTTTGATTTGTTCATTTGGGAGTCCCTTAGTTTTTGAGAGAGGCCATGGGAAGAGCTCCTTGTTGTGACAAAGCAAATGTTAAGAGAGGTCCATGGTCTCCTGATGAAGATGCAACACTCAAGAGTTATGTAGAGACTCATGGCACCGGAGGAAATTGGATTGCATTGCCAAAAAAAGCTGGTCTTTTTTCTTTTTTTCTCTTCTCATTATCATATATATATATATTCTAAGACTTTTCTTGGGTACCCTTTTGATGATTATATTAATGATTTTGCTGATCTTCATTCCTGATTTTCCTTTCAATCAAGTGAAGGGAACTTACCATGAACAAACCATGCACGAGAGTGAAACCAAAGCTTATTTGACAAGGGAAAATGATGAATCTTTTCATTTCTTTTGGTTTTCTTCCTACATCATCGACAAACATGATTATCTAATTTGTTATATCCCACACGAAGAGGACTTGAAATTTTAAGTGTTATTTACAAAAATGCATTTTACTTGGTGAAATTAAAGTTTTCCAAAATTGTATGTGTTGCCATTGGCTACTGCGATTTCTTTATGATAATTGTGAATTTCAATTCAAATCGCAGAGGTTCATTATCTTCCTCATTTCTACTTCAATGCTGCTGTTTTTTTTTTTTCTGTTTCAGATTCAGCCATTTGTTCTTGTTTTTTTTCTTCTAAATACCTTAAATGGCATGAAAAAAGGAACTGGGATTTCGTATGTCCTAGCCTGTGCTTTTATTTATTAATCTCACAGTATACCATTTTTTATTTACACAAAGAAATTTGTGAGTCTAGAAACATGAGATCATGAACTATTAATTGCTTTAATTTTTACTTCTTTCTCCTTTAATTTTATGTAACAAAATTTCACGTTATAGTATATAAACCATATGCAGGCCTCAAGCGGTGTGGCAAGAGTTGCCGCCTAAGGTGGCTCAATTATCTTAGGCCAGACATAAAACATGGAGGCTTCACTGAACAGGAGGATAACACAATTTGCGCCCTCTATAGCCAAATGGGTAGCAGGCAAGTATATACAAAATTAATTGTTGTACTACATAGTTTAAATGGGGATGATCAGGACGACAGCAACATTGTTATCTCTCAACTTAAAGGTCACAGGTTCAAAATTTTAGATATAGTCTTTTCACTTATGAGAGTAACTCGGTGTAAATCTGTTCTTCCTAGACTTTATTAGGTGAGAGTTTTGTATATTGAGGGGCACCTTTGCTATATAGTTTGATTAGTTTCAATGATTGCTCATTGTTATGCTTAATGTACAATTATTGTACCTTAAAATTTAAACGATGTACAATTATTGTACTTTAGAATTTAAACTAAGGTATTGACATGAAATTTGTGTTTCTTGTCCAGATGGTCTGCCATAGCATCTCAACTTCCTGGCAGAACAGACAATGATGTGAAAAACCACTGGAACACAAAACTAAAGAAGAAGCTAATGGCACGAAAAGTTAACCTCAAGAAATTGACCGAAAGTGACCCTCTTCCTTCAACCCCATTATCACTGACCCAAAATGCTAATAATACTCAAAATTCAGATTTCAGTGCTTCACAAAATCAAAATTCTCCACCCTCAGTTCACCCAATCTTAAGCAATGAAGCTAGTTCTGGATTCAACATTAAAAAGGAAAACATGAATTTTGGCCTCATTCATCAACTTTACAACAGTCCACAACCACAAACAATGAATGTTGCCTCATCAGAAATTGGCGCAAGTTCAAGGAACAATAGTAACCACCCTTTGGTGTCATTGTCTCAAGAAGGTTCAAGCATTTCTGATTCATCTTCAATTGCAGTGGACTACAATTGTGTATCATTATTGCCAGAACATGCTAGTGATGAATCTAAGGAAGTGTTGATGGATTTTGGCTTTGGATTCCCTTATGATCTTGTCAATGAAGATCTTAACTGCCATGAGAGAGTTGGTGAATTTGCTACAAGTTATTGTTACCCAGAGTGGGTTGATTTTAGCTATGCTGACTTTAAGCCACATTGACTGAATAAAAAAATATGTTGTCTAGTATGTGTAACAAGGGGAATTTATAAAAAGCAAAAGCATAATGGGAAAAAAATATGGAGGGTAGACATGTGAAAGGGAGAACTAGCTGACATTTTTCTTGTTTGTTCTAGCATAATTTGGTAAGTGTGTTTCTGTTCATAGATAGGAACTACAAACTACTTGGTGTAGGTCAAAGTTTGGACCAAACAAATAATAAAGATTAACGATTATCAACATGGTGCTCTATATGTCTTTCATGAGGTTTAATCATTCATGCACGGTTGAAAAATTTTGCTGTGGGGTCTATGAGGAAAAAAAATAAAATCACCGTAAGAAAAAGTTGCTATTCTCTATATCATTATTAAATGTCTGACATTTAAAATTTGTAAGCCATCTTTATCTCCCAGTTGAATTATATATACTGTTTTAGTGTATGATAACTACAATATTAAACATTAAATAATATGAAGCAACAACTTTTGATTGGTCTAAGAACAAATTAACAAGAATTTCTCCTATTAGAATTTAATTAATATTTTGCTTTTTTTTATTTGGGGATAAGGATAAATCATTTATATTTGCATGCTAATGACATAAGCATGTTTGTCAGCTGTCTTGGTCAGTGGTCACGAAAGTTGCATGGAGTAGCGGCCAATTCAAACCTCAGAATTGAATACATATTGTGTCCCTCTCATTCATTAACCATAAAAGATTCTCTCTCTCTCTCTCTCCTCGCTCCCCTCGTGATGCATTATGCCTTTTAGGCAGTCATAGTAAATGATCATTCTGGACTCTGAAATACTCATTGCAAACAAAATATTCCCACTATGTGTGCTAAAGCAGAGGTGGATATTTCTGCCATTATCAAAATTTTCATACATCATATGGGATTTTACCATTGTTTCTCGAGGTTTGTTTTATTTTTTAATTAATTTTAAGATATCATTAGTGTAAAACACTAACATATATGAAGGATATACATTTTTTTAAATTACGCTTATATCTATTCACGTATTATAACATTAATAAAAAAGAGTTGAACTCAACCTACTACTTTAAAAATTTATGAATATAAGCATGTCATTAGATGGTAATTTGTAGAACTCTTTGACATTAATAGCACAAAAAAAAAATTCTCTTTAATAAACTGTCCACTATTTTATTCTTTTCTGATAGTTTATGACCTTAATTAATCTCATTGATGAAAACTTCTAACTCAATGGTGCAGTCAATGAAAAAAAGAGTTTTTAAAATTACACTATCAACTCGTTTGGATGTGCTTCTTTTGATTAAAAAAATATTTTTAAATAAAAAAGATAATTTTATGTTTTTCGATATATTTAGGTAATTCTTTTAAGTAAAAATAGAATCATTGAAAAAAAGTAAAAATTGATCTTTTGTTAGAAGCTGGAATTTTAAAAAAGCAAAAAGATGAAAAAAAAGGTGTTTGACAATAAATAAATATTTTTAAATATTACATCTAAACATAAATCAACTTTTACTTTTTGAAAAGAATAATATTATTTATACTCATACAATATAGGACACTATGATATGAGATATCGTGTCGACTTACACCTCATCCATCCTTGAATATGATGTCAATCCCATTTTTCACATTCTATTTAATAATAGATAATATGTGAATTGACATGATATTTCATATTCCCATGACTACAATTATCATTTCAATTTTCAAAATAGGTCAGCTAAGTTCATATTTAATCTCACATTTTCCCAATCCACTATCAAGTTGTCGTATTTGCTTCTAGTCAAGACCATAGTTTATGACTTTGATCCATAAATTACTACAAGCAGTTTTGGGAATCTTATCCTTAAAACGAGAAAAATCACTACTATTGTTACTGTTCATGTGCCTACCATTCGCAGCCAAGGCTTACTTGACCATTTTGCTAATTAATCGCTTTGATTACACTCAATTGACCCACATTATCAGGGGTCATTGTTTAAAAGCGAAAACTCAAAACTGACTTGTTTAAATTATGGACTGAACTGATTTTTTTTTCTTTTGATTATAAGAAGCTCCTAGTGGAGCTAAGGGAAAATAGGAAAAGAGATGGGTAAATGGAGATAGAATTTCTGACTCAATACTAATAAACTCCTAATTACTTAGATAAAAAGTGGTGCCATATGCATTAAAACTCATTGACTGAATTGTTCTTTATATACAAATAATATATGGAGGCCACCAAAGCTGGCCAAACAATTTGTTTGATCTCATGTTTGCACATATCAACTTTTAAAAAAAAGGTTGGTCGTTTAATGGCCTACATCTGCTACCTCACGACGTTATATGTATGGATGAATATTCCTTCACAGATAGCTTAGCTTTAATAGAAAGACAGAAATATCACCATAATACTAAAGGACCACCCACATTCTTTTCCTTTTAGAATAGGGTTCAACTTTTGCAATCAATTTGATGATGTATTTGGTTAAAGGATAAAAATTTGGGGAAAATTTTTTATAGATGAGATTTTATATATAATTTTACATATGAAGTTCATCTATAAAAATTTCTATATTATTTTTTCCCCAATCAAACACACTTTTAAGAGAAATTTTTAGATCTTTTGATAATGAAAAAGGAAAGCTTTTGCCCAAATGAGCTATATAGGTCATATATACTTTAGATTATAAATTTAAAAAATATGCAATTTGACCCCTTTTAACTTTTTTATTATGCTAATCGAACCTTTCATTTTTTTTATCAATTATTAATAAAAATATCATAAATTTAAGAAACTATAAGGTATCGAGTTCTACATTTAGGGGTTTAATTTGCACATGCTTTAAAATTTAGAGGTATATGCATATTTGTGAAAGATAAGGATCGATTTACAAATTTTTAAAATTAATTAGGGGCTAAAGTGCATATGATTTATAATTTAAGTTAAATTTTTCCTAAGAAAAAAATTTATTTTATACTATTCATCATTCAATATATCAATTTTATATGTTATTGTACTCTACTCTCGATGTGTTTTTAATGTAATAGTTAATATAAATAAATAGAATGGAGCAAAAACAAATTCTTGCTCTACTTTTCTAAGAATCCTTCTCACATTTGGTCTCTTTTAAAGACGGAAACATGAAAATTCTTAGTGCTCTGAGAATAAGGTAAAATATTTGCTCTGTTTCATTCATAAATTAATATATTAATTTTATAGGTTATTATTGTCTCTTATTTTTTAATATTTTTAATGTAATAGTTGATATGTTAATCAATTAATAATATAGAATAAATGATTTATCTTACTCTCAAATAACATAAGAATTCCTCCCAAAACATGCTTGTACTTTCAAGTAAAAAAAAGGAAACAATTAAAATGATCAAATTATCTTATTGTTCTCCATTTTTGTTTCCTGTCCTCATCCACAAAAATACCTTGATCCGAAGGAAACTATTTGCTCCTGCCCCACACGCCCCACCATTTATTTTAGGACAAAGGTTATCAGACATAAAATCACTTACAAGCTTACTATAATTAAAATAAAAGCTTGCATATGCTTTAATAGAATATTCTTTTTTACCACCACATGCTAGAAAGCCCTATGAAGAAGTCAAGATATTTGCTTTACTTGAAAGAAAACGCAATGGAAAGTCTTTGTTTCTCTTCCACTTTTTCTGTATACGGAAATCCTCAAGTCACCGACAATTAATGTCTTCTTGTCTAGTATATTATACCGGGTTGATGAGATAATGGCCATATATTTTTGGTTTCTTAATTTGTGTAGATGAGATTGTAAAATTCTAACTTGCAATTCACATCGTGAACAAACCAAATAACATATCACCATTTTTCTATTATGTTTAAGTAGAAACACATAAATAATTTTATATTTGATATACCAGCTTATATAAATATCTTTTTTAGACTTGAAGTGTGGACAACAAATAAAGAATAATGAGAATCAAACTATATACCATTTGATCAAAGAGACTATAATATCATGTCATGAGTCATTTTTTCTGAAAATTTAAGTTATTGAGTAGAAACACATGAATGATTTTATAGCTAATACTACATAACTTTAGAAACACATAAATGATTTTATATCTAATAATACTGCATGACCTCATTATATATATGTGTACATTATTGATATGAGATTAATTTTGATAAATTTAGTATAAAAGAATTTTATATTGTGATTCAATCGTATATAAAACTATCAAAATAGTAACTTTTTGAGTCAATTTTTGTTCATATGAGAAAATCATTTTTATTAATATAATAATATATAACTAAATATTTGTATAAAATAACTTTAACATCATATCAAAATTCAATACTATTGTTATTAAATTTGATAAATATCATGTCAATATATTATTATTTCAGGACCGAATTAAGTGATCGTCATGACGAAATTCATTTGATTGATACGTATACCCACCAATTCAATGTAATTCCAAAATATTTCATCGATTATGATCATTGTTCTGTCCCTCAGCCAAAGTCGTATTGAAGAAACAATAATCTTTATCCTTGTCAGAATTTCAGATTGGCTATCGCTTGATTAATATGATATACACCTACCGCCCATGTGTTAATCAATCAGCTAGTGCCACAATCATAATCAAAGTAAACAAATAGCTTATTGTAAAATATTAGAAAATTTGAAACACTTTAATTAGAGGATTCTTTGCAGCTAGGACCACATGACTACAATTTTTTCATCGAATCATTGTCCTTACAAAGCAATATATTATATATATACGTGTGTGTGTGGGTGTGTGTGTGGGTGAGAGAGAGAGAGAGCAGTGTCCATCAATTTGTGAAATTGTTTTTTTAATCTAGAATATCAATTTCCAAAAAATAGTGATTAATTGCTTTGAGGCATAAGTTTTATCTCTGACTATAAAATCTTATACATATGTTATAAATATATTTTCATTTAATAGAAAAAATTAAACTTATTAGATGCCTTAATAATAATAATAATAATAATAATAAATGCCTTAAAATGAAATAGTCAAAGCATATTTGGTTTCAATTTTTATTTTACTTTTACTTTTTATATTTTCTGTTTTTCAGAAATTTTGTAAAGTAAATAAATAAAATCAAAAATGAAAATTACAAATAGGACTTCAATAATTTCAATATTTTCAGTACATTTTTACATAAAATTTTAAAAGCAAAAATAAAATAGAAAATGAAACCAATAACAAAAGAGACCCTAAACTTTTCTAGCATCAACCACATTGTTGATGGGTTCAATTAATGTGGTCACAAAAAATATTATCAATATTTAAAATATGGATGCTCTTCCTAACAAATAAAAAATCAATAAAGGCGTGATTGGGTTATTTAAAAAAAATAAAAAGAAAGAAAAAGGCTATCAAGTTCTTTACCGACATACAATTAACCAATTCCACGTGTGTGGTTCTCCATCAATACTAGTTACAAGTCATCACGAACGTGAAATTAAACTATCAAGTTTCAACTTTCAACTCACAAACTACACAGGACAAAATAGTATGAACGCACCTTGGCATCAGCGGGTATCATTTCTTTTTTTCTTTTTTTTTTGACTTGGTTAGTGTACCGAATTCATTTAATCATATTCGATATTAATCCCACAAGCATACAAAATCCATTTCCAATTAATTATTTTCACTGTACCAATACCGTGTGTGTATGCGTTGCATCACTCTTTTTTTTTTCCTTTCGTTTTTTGGGTTTGATTTTGTGAAAATGGTAAAGCCAATGAAAGACAATTTGAGAGAAGAAAAGAACAACATTTGAGAAACTTCGATATAATGGAAAATGAGAAATTCACCATCTGAATCTCATCTCACACTATAATGAGATTTGTATACAAGTAATGTAGAAATAGATTAAATAACTGAAAGTATCTAAAACATAACCATTATTGACGTAATCAGGTCTGGTATCTTACATTTGGTATTTTCAATTGACAATTCAAATATGAGATTAGTTTTGAAGTGAAAATCGGATTTTTTTTTTAAAAAAATAAAGTATATATGTTTTCTTGGTGACGAAACTAACGTATGTTTAACACATATGTCAAGTAAAAACCATTTGAAACGAAGAATGGACCAGAAATTATAGCAATAATAGGTTTGGTTTGTCTAAGGGATTGGAGTTATGTAAGAGAGTAATTTACTTGGTCTGCATAGCTCCGTGTGTAATATATCCAAAATTTTAAGAAGAAAAAGAATCGTGCTCATTTATGCCTCAGGTTTTATCGTCAAGAGTTGAAAGTTGAAACATAAGTAACTTGATTCAACATTGGATGGAATCTTCTGTTTATGGTTTGATGTGGATCACTCTCTTGGTTGGATATGTCACACTGCTTTGCATTGCTCAGGAGTGAAAGAAGAATCATTACACTAAAACATTACACTACCAAAATCATCAAATTTATATATTATCGATCGGCTATATATGAGATTGTTAATTGCGCTATTTAATTTTTTTTCTTTTTTCCTTTTTTTTGGTTTGACGTGCACTATTTAATTTCTTGATTAGAGATTGGGTGGATATCCATAGAATTCACTTAGAATAGCAATTTGAAATAGATCTCCTTAATTTGCTGGTAGCTAGGGGTGGTAAAATGGGTTAGGCTCAACAAGTTATTTTGCTAACCCATTAATTTTTTTTCACCAAATGAGTTAGTATTTTTAACCTAAATAATTAAAACGGGCGAATCCAATGTGAATTAGGGCGAGTTGGCAACATAGTTAGAAATATAATTAAAAATAAGTTGATTTGCCGGATCGGCATGGCAACCCGCCATATTTTTAAGGTACGGGTTAACACTTTCAATCCAAATAATCAAAACGGATCAACCTATCCCGCCCTATCCCGTTTGCCACCCCTACTGGTAGTATCTTTGTCAAAGATCATTCCACAACACAAAAGCATTTTCGATGCCCAAAACATTTAACATGATTTATGCATGTAAAAGAACTTGTGGTACCTGACAATACCAATGCGTTGCACTTGTCCCAAGCCATGAACAATGAATCTTATCTATGGTTTCATAATAGTGCACATCTTCATCTCGCTTTTACCCAAGAATGGTAGTTATAACCTATTGGTTGTGAGCCAGCATCCTACTATAACAAGGCCTAGATAGGTTGGAGTCAAATCAAATCATCATGACAATTGATATTGAGTTTAAGTCAAAGAGTTGCACTCTCACTAATAGTTATATCCTTTGACTTAATGATAAGTGTTCAATCCAATAGATGGTACAAAATCCAATGTCACGGGTTCCATTCTTTAAAAGGCACATACTACTACTAGTAGATTTTGGGAGGAGTATGTTGGTGTAGGGCGACATTCTATCTTGGCAAAGCTAGGTGGGTTAGAATATCAGATTGTTGTGACACTTGGTAATGAGCTTAATGAAAAAAAGTTGTGTCCTAACTAATAATTGATAACTATAGCTTATATGGATTGTTGCTACTCGCAACAAATTAAAAAATTAAATAATTGCTAAATTGTACAAAAATGTAGTTTAGAGTGCAACTCAGGTCATCTCAAAAGGAAGTGTTTCTAGTTAATTGGGAAAATTAGGGGTTGTTTGGAATTGTTGCAATAATAATAAAAAGTAATGAATAAAATCAAAGAGACGAATTACCTACACAAGGAATCCTTCAAATTAAGAATTGTTCAATCATATATTCAAATGATTAATTCATGGTAGTGGTTACTTTCATTAATTATGCTCTCATATAATAATGATGCAATTCTACTTAGTGGTTACACAAACACACTCCTTCTAAGGGTTTGACTAACACACGCACTAGTAATCTCTACTAACTTAACCTCCCAACGGAGTTAATTCCAATCTTACCAAATGGATGCAAGTTAATTGATTGACCAAATACCCCAATGGAATCCTAATTATGCATGCAACTCACAATGTAGATGAACATACAATTAGGTAGCTCTAAAAAACGCAAACGTGATAACTCAAAATCAATATTAAAGAAAGATAAGCAAAAGGAAAAGAAAAACCAACCACAAATTTCATTGAAAATTAGAATCTCAAATACAATTCTCTATCCCCACTTATTCTTGTGCAAGATAAAGAAAATTACTCCTCTGTAGGTGAAGAATCACAATCAGCATTAAGGAGAGTATAACCGTAATCTCAAACAAGAGCTAAAATAAGGATTGAAAACTCCCAAAATCTAGATAGAGAGTAGAGAGACAAAGAGAGAGTGTGGAGGTAGCTCTTGAACAAGGGTGGAAGATCCCCCATTAATCTAGATTAAGTGTGTGTGTATATATAATATATCGTCGCAATGTCAAAAAGGGTCTCAAAATAATAAAAATGTCATTTTATGAGTTAATGTTATCAAGGGGGCTGCTATAATGGTCAAGGACCACTTTTTGGCCCATTTTTGCTCTCTGGTGGTCTTGGACTATAGCAGTCTGCTACTAGCACAGATGTTGCTTCATACATTTCCAATCCCATTTTTAGCCTCAAAATGATCGAATTAGCTCTTGGACGTAGAAATTGAAGTTGTAGCCACTTCAATAAGATTTCTAATGCTGCAAGAGTCACCTTGATTGGATATTTGTAGCTACAAATATTGGCGAAATATGAACTGGAGATCAAATTAGATAGCATTAGAACATTAGCAACCTTTTACCAAGATGCTCTTAGAACTGGATTTTGAGCTACCATCAAAATTATAGAGGACTATTTGAGCTTTCCAAAATATCTTTATTTATTTGAATCTGATCTCTGTAGAGAGAGATATGAATTTTTTATTGCAATACTTCCTACAAATATGCTCAAATGAGTTCTAGAAATCTTTTATTTAGCTCCCCAAATTCACCCAAATTGAATACTATGTCAAGGTTCATGCACTTCTATGGTCTTTATACATCATCATGGGAAATCCCTGCAACAAAATTACACTAACAAGAGATTATTAAAAACATAAGAAGCTCCAAAACATATTTGCTTATTAAAATGGTGCAATTAACCATAATATTACTCAATGATGCACAATGAGGACTAAACACAAGCCAATCAAAATGTCAACTGATTAAGCACATAAATTATGCAATATACGTAGAGTTATATATGAAAAGGGGTGCATCAATGCAACCCATCAATAACATTTGATCTATTAGTAAGTGCTTAATCAAACATGACGTTCTAAGACAGTAGAAGCAATAATTGCTCATAGACTTTTATTTTGATGTAGAAGGAAAGAGCTAGATCCATGGATGCTTTCTTATATGCCATAGCAATGATGACAATCTTTAATACCATGTGAGAATAGTAGAGCTTTGCACTCTAACCAAGAAGAGAACTCTAAAGAAGAAATCAAACCATACTTGAGAAACTTTGATGTGATGGAAAGTGAGAATTCCCCCCATTTGAATATCACATGTACATGAATGAATATTATACTTTCTATAATATATATAAGTAATGTAGTTACAATTTTCTATTCTTTTTTACATGGAGATGTAATACCTCAAGTCCATGTGTCCTTAGAGAAGCCTAGTATGGCCTTAGGAAACCTCTAGACACCTGGGCATAGTTTTAAAAACCGGACCGGTGATCGACTCGGTCGAGGCACCGGGTCACTGATTGAACCGGTGGGTCACTGGTTGAACTGGATTTAATTAAATTATTGTATGAAAATATAACCTGATGTCATTAAATATGATATATATATATATATCAGTGGGTGTTACATGCTCCTTATACCTCTAGTGCCAAGGTTCAATCCCATCTGATGCAATTTCTGAGAATTTTCAACTTTTGACATGGTTACCTGTAATACACAATACATATATTAAATGCAACCTTTATAACAAAGAGAACCAGTAGTGTAGTGGCAAAGGTGCTGCTCCTTTCATGGAAGGAGTTGGTTCGAGCCTCACCAAGGAATTTGTAGCCAAAATTTCCTTTGGTTTAGTGACCTCTAGTTTATAATATATATATTACATGCAACTTATATAATAAGAACAACCAGCAGCGTAGTGGCAAGAGCGCTTCCTTCTAGTGGGGGGGGGGGGGGGAGGGTTCGAGTCCTGCTAAGGAATTTTTGGCAAAAAATTCCCTTGGTTTGGTGGATTGTGAACCGACCGGGTGGTTCACTGTCGGTTTGATGAAAACCGGCCGGTTCGCACCAGTTCAATTGCAGAATCGATCCAAAGACAGGAGCGGACCGGTCAAGTGTTCAGTTCACTGGTTTTCCAGTCAATTGGCCGGTCCGGTCCAGTTTTTAAAACACTGCACTTGGGTTGAAGAATTCAAGTTCAACTTTACTTTTAAAAGATTCATAGATGAAGTAGAATTCAAGTTAAATTTGTATTCATCTAGCCACCATATTTGATTAGTTAAACAAAGAAGAATTCAAGTCAAACTTGTATTCATCTAGCCACCATATTTGACTAATTAAACAAAGAAGAATTTCAATTAAACTTTACTACCACTTTCCTTAAAGATTAAGCACGGTTTAATTATTATTATATTATAACAATTTGCCTATATAAAGGCCACTAAATCCTTTCCTTTCTCATTATCTCATCTAGCTCCAATCTTTCTCCTCTAAAGCTCAAAGGTTTATATTAGAATTATTTAGAGATTGATCTAGAGTTTTGTTACTTCAACGGCAAATATTGGTGCCATTCCTGTTCAAAGGATCCTAGTTGGTGATGATCTTTCACTTTCTGCCTCTCCAGGTGAGTGTGTTTGAATTTGTGATCTCTATGTTGATCATTAAAGTTATTTTCATCAATATGTGGTATAGTGCATATTTTAGAAATATCTTGAAAAGATTAGAGATTTCTTATTGTTATCAAGTTATGAATTGATGATTTTAAGAGCATGAACTGTATTTTTAAGAAAACTCATGGGATCATTATTGTTAAATTGATTTTATGTAAAAATGATTGTCAATGTGATGATTAGAGATTTTCTACGACTATCGGAATGATTTATGAAAAGATGTTAATTTGAGATATGAGCTTAGAAATTATGTTTTTATGATACCCAGAAATATGAAATTTAGTATGATTCATAGCAATTGCCAAATATATATTCTATGGGCACTTAAAATCATGATGCCTACAAGTGGCAATCCCTTAGGCATGATTTTATAGTCACAGTTATGCTAAAGACAGATTGTTAGAGTTGTATACTCATAACATCTGTCAGCTACATATTCTGTGACTTTTGAAATCACAATGCTTTCAAACTAGTGATCTCTTGCGTATAATTTTATAGCCACAGTTATGCTAAAGTCAAATTGTTAGAATTATATGAATGTAGAGTTTCAGAGTTTTCAGAACTTTAAGAGATTTTAAGAGTTTTTAGAATATTTGAATTAAGTACAAACTAATTTAGATGGTAGCTATAGAGAAAAAAATAGTGAGTTAACAGCTATAAAAACTATCATTAGCCTTGGTACCAAATTGCCTTAAGGGCAATCTCACGTAGTAGAGAATGAAACCTATTTAGGTGTCTGATTTAGATATTTGATGGATCACAAAGCAGAGAATTTGTTATCAATTTAGATCCTCGATGGATCACATAGCATAGAAATTGTTATGCCATGAATGACATGCATAACCAGAGATTTTGTTATGTCACATGTCTTGTGCATTAACCAGAGATTCTTATTTCTCTATTAGATCACTGTTGTGTTGATTTATGAAAAACCATGATTATGACTATATGTATATAGATATGAAATATTTAGAGCTTTGTTAGTATTCTTATTATTATTATAATTGTGTTTTCATGCATTCTTCCTTGATGTCCTATGAAGGGGAATTGTAGGTGAGGATTCACTTACTGAGTTTTGAATAAAACTCACTACTATCTGTTTTTCCCCATTACAGATACAGTAGCTACTGCAGGTTTTCTTTAGCCACTTTATTCCAGTAGCATTAGAGTTCCAGCTAATGAGCTTTACTCTGTTGAAACATTTTTGTTATAGTTTAGAGTGCTTCAGTATCGTTGCAAGTAGAAGTCTCAGACCATAGAGCATATTTGCATATAGTATACCATGATAATATATTCTTGATTTGTATTTAATGATTTGACATTCATGATTATTTTTGTAGAAACAGCAACTCTTTAAACACACACACACACATATATATGTTTGTAATATGTTTACAGACTTTAGAGTTGCATTATGAACTTTCAGTTATGATTATATTGACTTTAAAGAATAGGTGAATTGTATGTAGAAAATGGATTTATGATTTAAATGGTTTTCATGTTTAACATATGCATATAGAATGACTCAGAGATTCACGAGGTTTACATAGGGATAGGGTTCCTCACATGCCGCTAACTTTTCCAGATCGAGTAGTGACAGGAGATAACTTTTTAAAAATAACTAACATTTTTTTCGATAGTAAACGTGGCTCAATTGGTAAAAAGAGAAGCAATAAGTACAATGTTTTTTTTATGTTCTTTATCACTTTTTTAAACAAAAACTCAAGAGGCACAAAACACTAGGAGTCCCATAACAAAACACATAAATAAAAATACAATACTTAGCACACGAAACATAAAATGTGCAACACAAGGCACCATAATCAATTCTTCAAAACACTATGTTGCTTGCAACTCTTTGGCTTTGAAAGGCCATGGACTAAACATCCTCAAATGATCCAATTCTCAAGGCCTCCCTATCGCATAATCATTCACAATTGTACTTTTACTCAACTAAGACCAAAAGTAGTTTTCAAATCATATCAGGTGGTTGATAATTCAATGCAAAGAAAAGGCTAGAGACACACACAACCAAAGAAGGTAGCCAATGTCCAAAGAACAGCACCACAAATCGAACAAGCAACTGAATTAACAATCATAAGAATGTTTGACAACCCACATTAGGCTACAAGCACTTGAATTCACCTCATCAATTCCCAATTATTGGATTCTTCTTTCCTTTTTCATTTTCTTCTTAAAGTGCGCACAAAACAATAAATAAGAAAAATAATTATCATCTCACAATTACTACCTCCATAACTAACAAATAATAGGCCTAAGGGTAAATTACATCAACATCCCTCAAGGTCTATCATACACTTACCCTTTTTTAGATTTTAAAATTACACCTACTACCTCTAAATAATTTCTAAAATTTCAAAATTACCCTTATAGAAAACTAACAATTAATCCTACTTTAACTTTCACCTACCTCCAAAAATCTAAACGTTAATTAAACTACTCAAATACAAAACCAACCAAGGATGTTCCTAGATATTCTCAAAATATGAATCCCTCTCTTCTCTCTCTGCCTCTCTTTCTCTCTTCATTTCAATTTCAATTTCAAACGCTCTCCACTTCACTTTTCACTTCACTGTATCTCCCTCTTTTCCTTTCTCTTTTTTCTTCCTTTACCTTGATTTTCTCTTAGATATGATTTCTCCACCATTTGTGATCTCCCTTCAGCCAAAACTCAACCTCAATTTCCATGAGTAAATTTCTCCAAACATACATTCCTTTCTCTATTTTTCCCTTTTTCTTTTTTTAAAAAAAGAACATTTCTTTTCCTTGATAGTGTTTGGGTACTAGCCACGTTGAGAAAGAAGAAGAAGAAGAGGCAGTAGTGTGTATGTCAATTAGGTTGATGCTTCAATAATTCAAATGCCTTTTTTTTTCCTTTGGAATATGATTGTTACTGCTTATAATGAAAATTTTGGAGCAAAATAAACATTGTTTTAAGCTTTGGTTCAATGGGTTTTTTGATTGTTTTCTTTTCTCCTTTTTTTTAAGGAAATGAAAGAATTTTAGATTGTATGTCAAATTTGTTTTTCATTGGCAATAGTGACTTAGAGTGTCATTTATTAGAAAATTTAAAACAAAATCAAGGGTATACATGTACTGTTATATGCTTTAGGCATGTGCAACTCATGTGCCCTAAAAACAAGGGGTGTTATTGTAGTCAGTGTTAAACAATTAAGGGATGTGAGTCTAATTTTAAAATCTAAGAGATGGTAACCTTATTTTTTAACTAATTATTTGCCTAAGTATCTAATATGTCGGGTTTCAACTGTGATTTTGCTTTCATATCCCACACATCCCCTTAAGGTGTAATGCTAATGTTTTCTTGGAGTATTTTTGGGTTTGACCGCTAACCTTTTCTTCTGGTAGCAAGTCATAAAAGAAAAGTACCTACATGGTCCTTATTTTATCTTTATGAAGAATGTATTTGTACAAATGATTTTTATATGTGACTTAATTATATCTTTTTTTTTTATGAATTCTGAAGATACTATAGTAAAAATTTAACATTTGTAATATTAATATAAGTATTCATAATTCAACAATTGTGTTAAAAACTTAATTATATACTAATAGTATAGTGAGTTTTTCTTTTTCGTCCATTGTTCTAAAATCTTACTAATAGTATAGTAAGTTTTTCTTTTTCCTCCTTTGTTCTAAATTTTATTGAAAAAGTAATAGAAAAAGAAAGGTTAATACAGAAGTGTGTGGACTATGTAATTCTTACGTTGCACCTTTGCCCCTGCTTCAGCTTACACTCATGATCTCATCAATTTTTGGGCCTCTAAGCTATTAAGTGCATCTTCTAATCCCTTGGGCTACTTACAATGCAGTTGATGTATCTAATACATTGGAAGGTTGACTGAAAAAGAAACGTTGGAAGTGAGTTGAGTGATACTCCTGCACCTACATTTTTTTTTTTGTTTATTTAACTCTTACACCTACATTGGTAAGTGAAAAGCCAACCCAAAAAATTATAATAAAAAAAACTTCAATTTCATCGCAGACGTTTAATCAATATTTCAATTTAATCTCAAAGATTTTCTTTTTTAATTCTATTTATGTCTCTAAATTTTCAAAAGTGAATGAAGTTCAAATTATGATCGAAAACTTGGCATTCTATGTTTTGTTATGATTCCCTAACATTATATGTGACATTTTATGTCTTGTTGTGATTTTTCAATACTGTAATTTGACATTTACTTCATTTTTTTCTGTTTAGAACTTGGGTACATTCCATTAAAAGGAAAAGATTGAAACATTTTGAAAATATTAGGGACATATATAGAACAAAAAAAAACTTTTGGGATTAGATTGAAACTCTAATAAAACGTAAGGGATATAAATGAAGTTTTACCGAAAATAAAGATCAATGAAACATTTTCTTAAGAATAACATCAACCAATGTGAAGTATCTTAGGAGCATTTTTTTGGTACATCAAAATTTGAAGAGAATGAAATTTGAACTATAATATGATGCATTTTACCCAAATTCCCTATTACTAACTCAAACTTAGTGATTTTTTATTTTTTTTTACATTGGCAATAATAAGATTTGAACCTATAATCTTATGTAAACTAGCAATGCCCTTCACCACTAATCCACTCCTAATGGCTTTGCCCAACCTTAGTGGCTTAAGGTCATGCTTTAATTTAGATCGACCAATTTTTCCAAAAATTAAAAAAAAAAAATTTGATTGATGAGATCACTTTTATTATTTGGCTTATACAATTACTTCAATTATCATGGATTGAAATAGTACAATTACAATAGTCTCACTCACATGTATTATATTAAATTGTGAGTTTCTTTATCACATAATGAGAGCAAATTTTACACACACTATGACTTTTTTTTCCTTTCGAATTTATAAATACATATTATTCAATAATATTAGGTATGACCTCAACTCACTTATTTAGATCTATTGATCCACAAGCTGAAGATCAAATTAAATGTTTAATCTATTGTTAACTACCCATTGTCTTCTAAGTCATTTATTTTGTCCATATGCATCATCATCATATTTTACTACCATACAAAGAATAGAGGGGCGGTGATTACCTAATGGGTGAATTCAGTATTCGTGATACTCTAGATCCAGCTATTTATAAGCAAACTTACGGCATGGACATCAATGATCTATACATTATATAAAGGGAATTGTCTTCCTTTGGGGTGTCCAAACCTTTTTCATATTTTACCCTTATTCCTAATTTGTTTTGAATATTTCATACCGGGTCATAATTGTCAATATATGCTATTCACTACCACTCATTATGCCACCTTTATATTCAATTAATTAACTCCCTCTCATTGTCAATTTCCAAGAGTAGTTTAATCATATGTTCCCTTTTCTATCACCCTCTACTCCAAAAAGTTTTTTTGCACACACTAAATGTATTGTTCTTCTCCCATGAATGATAATAAAGAAAATGAAGACCAAAAGGAATAATGGCCCTGCCACGTTTTGGTCTAGTTAGCGGCATCCAATGGAAGTGGCTTTGCCTTTATGAGGTGCAGCGAAAAAAGCAGAGGTAATTGGCTATTTTGGCTATTTGTGATAAACTTATATGCACTTTAATGACTTTATTTTCAAAACAAAATTAGTATTTGTTCAATGTGATAAACATTTCAAGACATGCTAAATAGTTGGCTATTTTTGATAAACGTATGTACATGAAAATAGAATTACAAGTAAGAAATGTATTATTTTTAATTCATGTAGTGCTTAATACATGGAGGGTTGATTTTCATGGTCTACAATTTTGTGAATAGAATGCATATATATGATATGCGAGATCCGTGTTATCCTTTTGTTCTGCCCTTCTCAATTTATGGTTCTGTAAAAGTAGACTTATGTATATAGAGCAAACAATGAGAACTATTTTTCTATTTGGAAAATTCATTATAAATAACTATTGTTATAAGTAACTTATATTCACATCAATGACATAAAGTAATCAATTTACGATTAACAAATTAGGAATAATGGCAAAATAGAAAAGTTTGGAACTGTCGTGCTTATTATAATTATGTGATATGAAAATTCTACTTATAATGTAATGTGAACTGTCCAAAAAAAAGTTTGGAACAATTCATTATATTAAAACTAAAAAAATAATAAATATGACTTAATAGACATGACAATACATGTGTTGCTAATAGGTATTACACAATCAATATCAACATGATATAAAATTTAATATGTACATGCTTATTTAATTACAGGAATGCCCATAAATTAAAAAAAAAAAAGGCGGCTTAAGAGACACAACAATGTCTGTTAAGCTGCTAGTAACTTGTAATGACGTAATAAAATAGAAAGGTTTGGATCTAGAATCCATTAACTAGTGAAGAATGCAACTAGGAAGCAATGTTCAATATTGTTTTGTTTGCTTACTGTTGTAGCTGCCATCAGCAACGTTTGAAAGGGGGAACAAAAAAGAAATTGATTTAATTTATTGATCAACTTTTGTATTTTGATGTTTAAAAAATAAAAAATAATTTCATTTGCCAAATTCATTGAATATGATTCTTTTACCTTTAAAATCCTATCAAATTTAATAGTGAAAATTGATTTATTTAAAATTTAAATACAAATTAAATTAAATCAATTTACATTTTAATCATTTTAAATAACCTCTAATATATTCTAAACATAAAAATTGATTTTGAAATCAAGGTTTAATTACTCTATTGGTTCTTATAGCTTTACACAATTTTCAATTAAGTCCTTATAGTTTAAATTTTTTACAAGTTACTGTATTTTATCAAATTAAAATTTTCATTCAACTCCCTACACTATATAAATTTTTTTTAAATTAAGTTACCTATTTGGTCCATGACAATGTCAGTTGTCGGACATCAAGTGGCCCTAAACATTAAGTCGAATAGACCAAACATTAAGTTCAATGGATTGGTGATGTGGCATGTTAATAAACACCAAAAACCCTCCAAATTAGTTCACCCTTGCTCACCCCACTATACTCCCTCATCTCCACTACATCCACTGCTATCCTCATTACCTCCACCCCCACTTCTACCACTGCCACTACACTACATGAAACCTCTATCGCCAAACACCATTCTTCTCTCCCTTCTACAAAATTCAATCCCTCTCTCTATCTTCATCTTCATAATCTATCTTCTTCATCCTCAATTGCCCCCACAGTCAATAATCATTCATTCCACAAACCCCAAACTCTGAGAAACCAAAAGACCATAACTTTACACTTACCATGGCAAGGAGAAGGGGTTGATTGGGTTATTCTCTCTTCATCTTCATCTTTGGATTTTTAAAGGCACAAATGGTTCCAATCGTTTATGTGTTTGGAGACTCACTTGTAGATGTTGGCAACAACAATCACTTACGGCTTTCAGTTAGAAGGGCAAATCACCCTTACTATGGTATAGATTTTCCAAGCCATAGACCAAACGAGAGATTCAACAAAGGCAAGAATGCCACATGTTTCATTTGTAAGTGATGGTTTCAAAATGGCTCCATTGGCTTTTCTTAACGTTCATATGTACACTGATAATTTGTAATTGATTATGCACATATTGGTCGTTCTGAAAAATGACAGTCTTGTGTTCTGAAAAATCCAAAGTCATATTTGGCCATTCTCAATCTTCTATTGCTATAATTTCATCATCACAGAGGGGTTGAATTTTGTAGAAGGGAGAGGAAGGGTGTTTGGCGGTGGAGGTTTCATGCTGGTGTAATGGCAATGGTCAAGGGCAGAGCTAGACCTAAATTTTAGGGGGGAATAGTAAAAAGATAATAAACATGTAATAATCTATATCTCCTAATTTATTTATCTAAAATTTTAAAAGAAAATCTGTATATTAAAAGAAAGTTGATCTCTAATAAAAATAGTGCTAAATAAATTGGTTTCTAAAAAAACAATTTTGCAGTTCTTACAATTAGAAATATAGAACAAGTTAGCTTATTTTCAATATTTTATTAAACTTATTTATTCTATTTGTATTTTTATTACCAATCATTTTGAACTATTTGTAAATCATTTAAGAGTTTATTTTTGATACATTGACAGTGTAAAATATTTTTACACCATCATCCAATCAAAACATTTAGTTTGGATGACTTTTAGGTAGTGGTTATAAAAGTCAACTATCATAGCTTATATGGTAATAAATAATTGGATGATTGTGTATAAAAGTTTTACACTGCTAGTGCATGGCAATTAAATCCATCATTTAAATCATTCGAAAATACTAAGAAAAAACTAACTTATCAAATAACTTTGATTAGATCATAAAATGATTTTTTTTCCCTTATAGGACCAAATTTTCAGATGCTAGCTGATATTTAAAAAGAAAATGCACATTCCGATCAAAACTTAAGAAATATATATATACACAACATATATTGTTTATTATAATATTTAATATTTAAGTAAGTAAAAGATTTATAAGAACTATTCTCAAATATCTAAATTACATTTTCTAATTTATATAGAAATAAAAAATGTAAAATAAAATAAAAATGGATAATAAAATTGAACTATTGAAATATTAAATTTATCTAATATGTTCTAAAAATAATAATATATCATCCTATATATCCTTATAATACATAAAAATTTTAAAGGGAAGGGAAATATATATATATATACACACACACACACACACACACACACACACACACACACACACACATAAACATGAGAATTGAAAATTTCTAAGGGGCCATGGCCACCCTTAGAGCCCTAGAGGCTTTGCCCCTAGCAATGGTGGGTAAGGGCGGTGGTAGTGGGGGTGGAGTGAGGGGCAATGAAGGTAAGGATAGATGTAGTGGAACTGAAAGAGTATGGTGGGATGGGTGGGGGCAGGAATTAATTTGGGGGGTTTTAAATATTTATTTATATGTCATGTCATCAATCTGAAGGGGCATTTCATGTCTAACAATTGACATTAGCAAGGACTAAGTACATAGTTTCCAATTGTAGAAACTAACTTGTTTGACGTTAAAATTGCTAGGGATTAATATAGGGATTCACTCTAAAAAAATGAAGGCAAAGAGCAAATGTGGAAAAAATAAATAAATAAAAATTTTAATTTTAATACATTGATACATTTATTTATATGGGATGACTTAAGTAAAATGAGTGATTTATGATAATGAGAAAAGTAAATCTGAATTATATAATCATATATGCATAACCATAATTAAAATTTAATCAATAATAATTAATGTTCTCTTAAAATATTATATGATTTTATGTTTTAATTTTGATCATTCGTGTAATATCTGACAATCAATATTTGATTATCTCACTTTTACAATAAATCACCCATCTTATTTGTGTCTCTCCATACAACCACTTAATTATAAATTCACATATAAGTAAAATAGGGTTGACTCTCAACCCGGTACTTCAAAAGTTATATATACGAAATAATTTTATTGAATGACTATGTAAAAAAAAAAATTATGTGGCAAGTGTATTCAAACTAAATAAATAAATAAAATAATAACAACAACAATAAAAATAATTAATTTCTATATATTGATTTGTAAAATAATTTTACATTATCAATTAACAGAATTTTATCAAACTGATAAATCATAAAAATCATTATCCGCTATCATAATTATTCATCATAATTTATCATTTTTGCAAATTTTAAAGTTATTTTATACTATTAATGCGAAAAAACTAAACTCATTTTACCAATAAACTTGTACTAATAGGTAAATTATTAGAATTTAATTTTGATGCATTGATATTACACTATTATCTAATAAAATCTCTCTTTTTATATGACTTTTTCAAGCAGTGAGGATTAAAAGTTAATCATATTTACTGATGTGTCATTACATGATTAGATAAATATATAAAATCATTTCACACTATTAGGGCATTTCAATTAAATCCAAATGATTATGGGTAATTGTACTAATAAATAATTATTTTCATAAGTTATAGCTTAATGAAATTCCTTGATAAAACCATTTTTTATTATTTGCATATAGAAGCGAACAAATTTGGCTCACTTGATGAGGATCCAAATCTCTTATCCTCTCTTACTATACCATCTCACTTTCTGTCCTTCTAATTAATTTTTATCATATATTCAAATCATAAATAGTTAAAAAAAAATTAATTAGATAAAAAATTATGGATAATATCAATATTACGTATATGTCAAAATTTTATTACAATAACATGGAGGGGCACAGAAAAATGGTGCAGAAGATCCCCACTTGGTGGACCTTATGCTCATACACCATTATCACTTGTGTTGGATTCTCAATTTTTGCCGTCCCAATGGCCCTCAACCTTTCTCATTGAAAAAAATAAAATAAAATTATTCATGTATATACTATATAGAAATTAAATTAAAAAGAAAAAAGAAAAAGAATGGGAGTGCGTTAGATCTAAACATTTGTTGCTGCTGGAAAGAACCTAAACCATCGAATTTGCTGCAACTACACATTCATTCATTCATTCTTCCTTCCCTTCTTTAATATAAAATCTTTTCCTCTCAGATCAGAGATTCAGATCTGCAACAACTTCTTCTTCAACACAACACAACTCAAATCCAATCAAATCAATCCAACACACACCATGGATTTCATGAAGGTCCTCGATCAAACCGTTCGCGAAATGTGAGTCCTCTTTCTCTCTCATTCCTTTTTCGCATCGCAACTAGAGAAAAAAAAATTATCAATATCTGTTTTTAATTTTTTTTTCTTAATTTTCAAATATTGTTATGCGATTTCGCGAATTAGTGTTAATGTTCCTAATTCACCTTGGTTGCGGTTACGATTTTTTTTTTTTTGGTGGAATCAGAAAAAGAGAGGTGAATCTGAAGGTGCTCAAGGTTCCCGAGATCGAACAGAAGGTAAAAAAAAAAAGAAAAAAAAGAATTGCTGCCACTTTACTTGTTAAAGTGCCTTGATTCAATTGGAAAATCTTGCAATTACTGTTTTGATTTTCATTTGTTTATGAGAAATTGTGTTTTTTTTTTTTTGTTTTGTTTTGAATTGAAAATCCGTTGTTGAAGTACATGTAGAGTTGACTTGAATTGTTTCTGTTTCTCTTCATGTTCCTGGGAAAAATGGGGCAGAATTATCACATAAAGTGCCAAATAAATTATCATTTTCCCTTTTTTTATTTTAGATTCTCAAATTTTTATTAAGATGGTTGACAAAATGGAGCAAAGAATTTTATGTTTTTCCAAAGTTTCAAATTATAATTACATAGTTGCCACTGCATTTTTAAACTGTCAAATCGTAGAAGTTTTGGACCAACCAATCACATTTTCAAGCATGTTTTTGGTTGTTGAAAATGAAAACGGGAAATGTAAAATCCAAAGGCGCCACTTTCATTTGTGGAATTCGGATCTACTCATGTTACATAAACAGAATTGCTGGGCAGGGGAAACTGAATGAGGATATACTGAGAATGAGAGGAATGGAAGTTAGCAATGTATGGACCCGTGTAAAGGCTTAAGGGTCTTTGTTTTCTACTTGGTAGAGATATAAATCATTCCTGGTAGCTGGCCTTTACTGAATAGCTTGAACTTTTGGTGAGAGTTAATCACGGATATTATAGTATGAATTTGTAAATTGTGGTTGGGCCTTCACTGAATAACTTGGCCTTTTGGCAGAGTCAGTCCTTGGCTGTTCTAACCTGACCCAGTTTACTAAGATTATGTAGTCTCAACCAAAAAAAGAAAAAAAAAAGCCTTAATTTACGTGCTTCTCTCCATTTTGGATATACCCATGGCAGCAATCCCAAATCATTTGTTGGAAACTTGGAAATTTGTAAGTTCTGAGCCTCATTCATGTGCAGATACACCAGTCACTGGTCAAGATGGAAGATATCTGATAACAACACTGCATAGGGTTTGGGAACTTCTTGTCTGACATAGTATTCTTAGATAGATATAAATTGTTGCAAGTCATGGTCATTCTTTCAATTTCAAAGTTAACAAATCTTTTTTTTTTTCTCTCCAAAAAACCTTTAACATGGCAATCTAAGTAGAATTACTATGGAACAAGGGATAGTTGCAGACTTGCGGCCCTCCTCTGTAGAAATAATTATGCAGTGCATTGCATCTATAAATCCAAAGTTCAAACTTCAAATTATAAGAATAATCAATCCACTGGTTTTACTTTATTGTATTTTTTTTAACATTATTTATCATTTAGGTGTTGGATGCCACCGATAATGAACCTTGGGGTCCTCATGGTTCTGCACTGGCAGAGATTGCGCAAGCTACCAAAAAATTGTAAACAACTATCTATTCTTTTCTGGTTATACTACTTTTAAAAGTTCTTCTGTTTTTCCTTTCTTATTTAGAGGAAATTTATTTTTCTAGTTAGTTGATTGCTTCTGCTATACTTTTCAGCACTGAATGTCAAATGGTCATGAATGTCCTTTGGACAAGACTGACTG
Source organism: Dalbergia cultrata (assembly GCA_031216105.1). Lineage (NCBI taxonomy): Eukaryota > Viridiplantae > Streptophyta > Magnoliopsida > Fabales > Fabaceae > Dalbergia > Dalbergia cultrata. Next base: position 4,862,133 of record CM062352.1, read on the forward strand.
AAACTGGAAAGGATTGGCGTTATGTATACAAGGTAACACTTTCCACATAACCATGTTATGTCCTAAGATTTAAAGTTACAAAAGAGAGGCCATTTTACTTTTTCTTTATTGATAACTTGAAGTAATTCTTTGTCAGGCATTAGCTGTTATAGAGTATTTGGTATCACATGGATCTGAACGTTCAGTTGATGACATTATAGAACATACTTTTCAGATCTCAGTAAGGGTCATTCTCATGTATTTGGCTATTTTGTTCTTGCTATACTCAACAGTGCTGACAATAAGAGTAAAAGAGAGGTTTCTTACATAATCATTATTTACTTTGGATTGGTGAAGGCACTTTCTAGTTTTGAATATGTTGAGCCTAGTGGGAAGGATGTGGGACTCAATGTCAGGAAGAAGGCAGAAAACATTGTGGCCCTTTTGAATGATAGAGATAAGATACAAGAAGTCAGAAATAAAGCTGCTGCAAACCGTGACAAGTAGGTCAAATATGCCAATACTTTAAATCCCAGAATTGAGCTAAATATGCCAATACTTTAAATCCCAGAATTGAGCTTAGTTAAGCTACTATAGATAGTGTTGTCAGTAAATAATTTTCTCAGTAAATAATTTTCTTGTTTTTCTGTTGGGTGCTTAATTTAGGTATGTTGGAGTTTCGTCTAGTGGAATCACATACAAATCTGGGTCAGCCACATTTAGTAGTGGCAGCTATCAGAGCAGTGATAAATATTCAGGCTTTGGTTCAAGAGATGGTGACAGGTTTAGGGATAGTTACAGAGACAAGGGGTACTATGAAGAAGAAAAAGTTGAGAAAGATTACCCTGGAAAATCACGATATGGCAGTGACAATCAAGAGAACACATTCAAGAAGGGTTCTGCACGCTCTGTCAGGTAAGGCATATCTTATTGTTATCATGTTCTGCAAATAATGTTAAATGTACTCTATGCTTATTCCATACTATTATTGGTGCATCTTGCCATAATTCAAAGTTGAGTTATTATGGCATATATTTTGGTGTGCATTGTTTTCTGGTGCCCCATATTTTGTTATTGTATGTCAAGTTTCTGGAATTATTTAAGAGCCTACACTAGGGGATTTGTTTGGCCTTGACAAACTTGCTTTAAAAGATATCGTCTTTTTTTTTTTAAGTACATAAAGTGTCTCAATTGAAAATTTACTAAATAATAATTAATTCATGATATCCCATAAAGGAATATTAAATTCCATTGTAATTAAATTTTGTTGGTGTGCATTAGATGTGTTTGTAATTTTTATCTTTATTTGTGGCATGCTTGGTGGAAAATAATGGTTCTAACTCTAATGCTAGTACACTACTACTTCATAATACCTTAGTTGTGAACCAATAATTAATAGAATAAAGCTAGACTCAAGGCCTTGACCCATAAACCTCGATTCCCAGTTCAACAAGCTTGTTTTGACTTTTGAGAACACTATCTAGTGAGACATTTGGTGACTGGTTGATAAGCTTATTTCATGTCCCTTTTACTTGCGCTGCCTTCAGTTTTTTTTGTCAGATAGGGACATGCTGTTGCCTTTCCAATCTCCATTCTGCAATAATTGTATTATATTGCCCCTATTCTTATTTCAGAATTTCTATCTTGCAGCAAAAGTCAGGAGAATATGACTTCCAGAGTGTCAAAGTCATCTACTACTAATGCCTATGATAATTACGGTTCAGTTGCTTCTCAAAGTTCAAGTGCTCCTGCAAACAATACTGAGGATGACTTTGATGATTTTGATCCAAGAGGAACTTCTACTAGTAAGTGTTCTAAAGAGTCTTTTCAGTACCCGTTGCTGATTCCATTCTCTTAATTTTAAGGGCAATGTTGAGCTATTCATTCAAGTTCAGTAGAAATTACCATCATGCACTTTTGCTGTTATTATGCATACAGGCCTTCTAAGTTCAACATATAGCGTGCGTTTATTTGAGCTTTTTTCACTAAAAAAATTCCCTTTTCGTATATTTGAATAATTTTTTTAAAAAAAAAATCAGTTTTCAGCATCTTAGTTACATATAAAATTTAAGTTTTATACCAATGCAGTAGAGCCAATTATCTCTGTAGATTTGTCAGATTGGAAAATGATATTTGCACACTATTTATGCACACTTTTCTCTAGAAATCTCCTGTTTTTTGTTTTTTCATTTTTCTTAGGGGGCAGGGTGGGAAAGGATGGAGAGTGTTTGTTGAAATCTTTTTTTTTTTTTTAAATTTTATTATCAAAAACGGAAATGATATAAGAATGGGGTAGTTAAAATAGCATGCAAATAATCCCCTTTCTTTCATTATTATGACTTGCTTTTGTTTATTCTTGTACTGACAAACTAATGCCATATGCTCCTGAAACCAGTGAACAGTGTGTTGTATGCTATAAGCTTTACCCCCTTCCCCCAGCCCCATGGTGATTGCTGGCAGAAAAACAGGGGGAAAAATTCAAATTGACTATACATTTGGTGGCACGATTGACCATTATTATTTTGTCCGGAGTGTTTACAGTTCAAATGATATTAAATCAGTGAGTTTTCATTTCAACAGAGACATCAGCTGGAAGCTCTAATCAGGTCGATCTCTTTGAACAAGATTTACTCGGTGACCTTGTGGATGCCCCAACATCTGATTCTACAGAAAAGCCTGCCGCTAGTAGTGTGTCCGAGGTTGATCTATTTGCAGATGCAGCATTTGTATCAGCTGCACCTCATGCAGACAAAGGGGCTAGTTCTCAACCTCAGGTTAGATTTCATCAGTTTTTAGAATTGCAGTTGTTTTTCCATGTCTTGTAGCAATTATCTACTGATTTTATGGCAGGATCCTCTACTAATTACTATGTCCTAAAGCTCAAAACTCCCTTTTCCATGATCATTGGTGCCTAAAAGATAGAATGCTGACTATGTTGCTCAACTAGGATTGCTTGACTGAATTGTACTTAATTGAAATAAATACTATTGGCCTGTTCTTTATTATGAATTATAAAATTAGTTTCATCTCCCAAATTAGTATGTATTTAAGAATGTAATTAAGGTAAAACTGTAGAAGTTAGCATGCTGAAGTGGTTGGGGAAGGGTAACCAAGACGTGAAGTGGGGCATGCCATTTACAATTATTTTCACTGCACCATTTTTTATATTATATTGAATGTTTTGAATTAGGTGAGAGAAATTTTACATCCTAAAAAACTTTTGTGATTGTGAATAAGTCATGGGAGAGAATAATGTTCACCTACTTGACTTATTTTTTGCACGTTTTCCCTGATAGTGCTGAATTGCTTTTTTATCTTTTGGAGGGGATGCTGAATTTCTTTTTGTTTGTATTCTTGTGATCTCGTGTACAGGAAGAAGTGGATCTATTTGCATCACAACCAGCCAATTCAGCTGCACCAACAGTCGACTTGTTTTCTGTTCCTGAACCAGTTGTGCAGGCAGCCAAGACAGGAAATTCTGGTCCTGTGAATAGTAGCACTTTTGATCCCTTTGCTGCTATTCCACTTAATAATTTTGATGGATCTGATGCTTTTGGTGAATTTACTTCTCAATCTGATTCAGTATCATCACAGCCCTCAAATAATGTTGTCAGTGATGGCAGCCATGATAATATGAATGGTAAATCTTTAGCAGACTCTAAAGTTTCACCTAAGAAGGATGCATTCCAGGTGAAATCTGGCATTTGGGCTGATTCACTAAGCCGTGGACTGATTGATCTCAATATATCTGCCCGTAAGTTTATCATCTTTACTACTTTCACAGCTCTTCCGCAGCATCAATGTGAAGTTGCTATTTATCCCATGTATCTGCAAATTTTAAATAATGTGTTGTATTGCCTCTTTCTTACAAGAGCATGTCCTAGCACAATCTATTCCTAGGGTTTTTGCTTTTACGGACACCATCTTTGCCTCCCTCTGCAGTTAATGCATTGCTTTCTCGTATGATATCTTGAAGATCCACAAGTCCCTGCTTAAGTATAAATTCGTGGATGGAGTTGGAGGATCCTAGTAAACTGCTTGTGTTTGTGTGTTCCATCTACCCACCTCTCACTCTCCTACGCATGTCCATTATTATGAATCAATGAGATAAATTGTTTACTTGTGAAAGAAACGCACACTCAAGAAAAATTTATTCTCTTGCCTGATTGTGTGATGCCCCACCCCATTATGCGAATTGGTTGACTAGCTTCTGTAATTCTTTTTTTATTCTTTTGCAGCCAAAAAGGTAAATCTTGCAGACGTTGGAATTGTGGGTGGATTGAGTGATGGATCAGATGAAAAGGAAAAAGGCCCTCTGCCTTCATTTTACATGGGTAGAGCTATGGGTTCAGGATCTGGTCTTGGTAAATCTGGATTCACTCCATCACAGCCAGAAATTGGAGATGACTTCTTCTCAAGCCTTGGCAGTCAACAATATCAATTTGGTGGGTTCCAAAAGTAAAATTTTGTACTCAGCTATAACATTTTTACCCATTCTTTGTGTGTCGGCATTATCTTGACTGTTTAGATCTTCGGCATGGTGGGTTTTGTTCATACATATTTCTCACTGCTGTGATTTTTATTATTTTAAAGAAGTTGCTATCGCGTGTCTGATCGATTGCGACATCTTACAGTTCCCAAAGTTCTGGTCGCACTACATTGAGTTGTAAAATATCCCTTTCAACAGTAAGGCTGGGGATTATATTTAGTCATTAAATACTTGAATCAACCTGTTCAACCTATTACATGTTAGTCATATTACTTCGTTCGATTGTTCCAAACCATAAAGTAAAATCTCTGTTTTGCTTTCTTACCGCTGCTGTTGATCTTAGTTATAGAATGTATAATCTCGTGTTGAACTTAATGTTGATCTTGAAGCGGATCATATCATCCGAAATTATGTGGGTAAATTTACATTTTGGGTACGTTTGGTTGAAATAAAAATAAGGTGTAAATATTTATGGATTAATTTTATGTGTAAATTTAATCTAATTCATAAAAATTTATACTATATTTTTACTCATCAATCAAATATTAAAATTTTTATAAATAAATTCAATATATAAAATTATGCATAAAATTTATCCATTATAATTTACTTTCTATTTTTACCCATTAATCAAATATTTCCTCGAGTGAAATTCACTCACCAGTGCATTAGTGGACAAGTGTGGGTGCACTTGCAAATTCAGGACAGGTTATTCGTATAACTATATTTTCTTAAGATTGTATTTCGGCGGAAATGTTGGGAATGTAGTCATGGGGAGGAAGACAGGAAGTCATATCGGTTCAGAGTTAAAAAAACTAAGATTGAACAGATTTCATGTTAACGAATCTAGTTTACGCAATTAAAACTGAAAGGTAGGGCAACAAACCATATCATGCAAAGCATACTTTCATTCACCCCAATCATTTCTGAAATGTTGAAAGTATTGATCGCTGGGTAGAACCGTTTATTAGCCTCGAATAAGGGTGAGTTAATACTTCAAAGGGAAGGGTTACGGGGAAGAGAAAAGTGAAAGTAATTCAAAATCTTCACATGTAATAGCAACAGTTAAACGTAAATTTAGTGTTTAATAGAAGGAATTGAGGATCAAATGGAAACTACTCACTGTAAATCTAGTGTTTCCATTTTCTAATTTGGTTTGAACCATCAGAGATCATCTTGTTTCTCACCACCAAATAGTCCTACAAATGACGAAGTAACAACACCAACAGCCCTCTTTTTTAATCAAAATATGAATGGAGGAGATTTTGATAAATTCTGATTTAGTATGGGAAGAGAAGGCAAGCATGACCTTTTTAACCTACAAATTTTAAAAAATACAATAAAATGCTGACGACGAAATAAAAGCATGACATTTATTAGCTGTTGTGGAATAGGCTAAGTAACGGTTAAAATTATATTTTACTATCTAGTATCTACTATTGGAAAAATAGAACAAAAATTGTGCATCATAGTAATACGAAGATCAAGAGCACATGCGGACGGACAACACTTGGAGAAAAGATTTCTTAACCAAACTACAAACTTAAAAGAAATTTTGTAGAACCCCAGAAGAGCAAATGTTTCAGAAAAACAGTACATCGTTTTTGTTTGTTGAGCACGCAGATGACATCAATATAGCATAGTAAATGAAACAAATCTATGCTTAATTAATCTTTTTTAAGACTTTATAATTACATATTAAAAAAAACTATTCTTTTCCCAACTTGATTTATGAAAATAATTTATTTATTTTTTCAAAAGACATTACAATACAACCTTCTACCTCTTTTTTTTATTATTATAAAGTTGCATTTTAACTCTGAAACAATAGACTCGCGTGACGAAGTATAAGGCAACGCTTTTAATCTTTAGCCAGTTGTGTTAAGAGCGGCGACGCCTTTCCTAGCAGAGCAGTTAAAATCCGTTGAACGAGAAAAAGAAACGAAATAGTTTTTAAGCAGTTCTGTTGTTAGAAATCCGGTTTCTTTTATGTCTTTCTTTTCCCGGAAGATGCAAGCCGGGAAAAGGGGTCGGAGGTATCGATCAACTCCAACCCCCTATTCATTCCCACCTATCAGAGGCAATTACTATAGGCTAAGAAAATTGACGTATGACATACGTTCAATTGAAAGAGAAGCAAAGCATCTTCCTCACTATATATTCTAGATTCTGCCCCTAACCAGGGCCTCAGCTTTCCTCACCTGCTTCACTGGTCCAATGATGAAGACCTGCATAAAAATATGAAACACTTATTCAGACACAATATTAAAAACATCAGTGTTTCTGTGTGGAATCTGTTTACACTGACATTGGTGATCAAAAACACATTAAGAGGTAATAGAATGACAGACTCTAGATGAAATGCTTCAGATTAACCAAGTAAAAAAGTTGCCAGAGATCATAAGGATTTTCAATAAAATCCATCATATAAAGACACTTGCAAGTTTAAGGCACCACAACAGGTACATAACAGACTTTGAACACCATCTATATCTATGCAAATATCACGTTCCAAGTAATATATGTATATAGACATATGAACAAATCAATATCAAATCAACGACCCTTGTATAGAAAAAATCATACACTAAGAAGCTTGAGTTCATGAATTAATGGCAAGGGGTGTTGATATAACTAACCTTGTCAGGTGGACCCTTGGCACCTCCCATGTGGATTTCCGCACTGAAGCAACAAATGCGTTTAAAATCAAAATAGGCTAATCGAATGATGGATCAAAGCATTTACTAATTCAGCCACAAAGAAACTATTTGCTAAACCAAGGAAATGGAAAGCATAGAAACAAATTTGTACTTGCAAGACTCCTTAATTGTCAAAATTGTAGCCCCTTTTTTCCCAATAACACGTCCCATCTTTCCTGAGGGAATGTCTACAACTGAAAGAATTTCTTCCTCGGGGCCATTTCCATCAGCTTTCAGTTTATCTAAAAGAGAAAAGAACAAATTGTTGAGCAATCAACAGCGTGAATAAATCATATAAGCATTGCAGGCACATATATCCAGTAGTTTGTACTAAATTAACCTACAAAGCTAAAAATGAAACTTGCCCCTTTTTATGTAATCTAATCTAATGAGCAAAGAGGACCAAAGTTTCACTAAGCTATAATCTGATTGCCTGAATGTAGAAGAGAAGTCACAATAAATTACACACACACACATACAGAACCTCCACCCCCAAGCCTGAAGCCCCAACCCCCAGCCCCACGAAAGGGTAAAAAAAAAGAAAAGAAAAAGCAGGATGTCAGAACAGAATAAGCATTAATAGTTCATGTCTAATTTCTCTCTTTATATGGTTCACCCTTGAGCTGCATACTGTTAGAGATCATTTTCCAAAAAGGTTACAAGTGTACAAAAGAAAGAAGTTTAGGGCTATAAGGGGTAATTCAGAGAGAGAATCAGGAATTAATGATTGTGTGGGACACATTGGCTCTAACTGAATTGTAGAAAGTGGCTGCTGTGCATGTGTGTGTGCACTGGCAGTGTGGTTGTGGTGTGTGTGACGATTCCGTTAGAAAGAAAAGGGTACATTTATAGGGTAGCAGAGGAGAGGGAGGTCATGTTTTTCCTTTCAGGCTTAAGGCTAGGCATAGGAGAGTAGAGCTGCTATAGTGCTCATTTTCTCTCTTGTACTGCTATTCCTTTACTGAGCCAATTCTATGAGTGTTTTTCCATTTTGTTCCTCTTTATTTTTCTGGTTTCTATCACATACATTCACTATTATAATGTTATTTCAACAGGCAAAGTATTCCATCAACTTTAATTCAAATATCATTAATGATATTATATTTGAAATTAAACTTCGTTGGTGATGTCTAGGAGGACTTAAAGGCAATAGGGAACAACATCTTGCGTCCACATAGTTGAGATATAGAAATAAGAAAATATATTTCATATATAATATTATCATTCAGATTATCTAGACCTGGGATAGGAGGTAGAGATGGCCAATCAGCATAATCAGTACTGGACACACAAAAGCATCGGCAATACAAGGCACCACGAACCGCAAGATACCATAAGGACCGCTCATTCAATTTCTCCATCATTCGGTGATAAAGGTATAGAAGAAAACGGACATCATCAGCAGCAGTACGAACCATAAGTTCAGATAAAGGTCTGTACGTCCAAAACTTGGGGTCCTGACAACACATTTAAAACTAATATCACAACATGATAGAGAGTAGTTGGATGGCATTGATATGTAAATATTCAATATTTCTGCTTTCATAGCGCATCCAAATCTTCTTATTAACTGAACATATAATCAATACCAACAAATGGATAAACAAAATTCATATTTGCCAATGAGCTGTAGCTCAAGTGGCTCTCCTATTCCGTGTGCCAGGGGGTGGTTGCCGTTGGGTCAGGGGTTTGATCCCCAAATGCCCGTCCCTTCCTCCACCACCCCAGCTCCACTAGGAGGCCCTTAGAATGAAAAGAGAGTAAAATATTATGATATGAATAATTATAAATTACAAGCCTAGAAGAATAATGATGCTTTACAGTTCCTTACATTTACTGTTTCTTACTTTCAATAGTTCCATGCTCTTAGTGTTTGGTATCTCAATCATCAGACCATGGACATAAAATCTCATGATGAAATCAAACACATGATGGACCAACAATTTTAACTTTCGAACATGGAAGTATAAAGTTTCATCTGCTAAACCAAGATTATTCAAAAACCAACCTGTCGAAGGAGAACCCGAACCTCTTCCTTCTCACAATATGATATGCCTGCATGCAAATGCCCAGAGTAAATAAGAAGGAAGAAATATTAACTCAGGAATTTTTTAGAACCTATCAATCATCTCCATCTAGAATAATTTGGTTAATAATGCAAAGAAACTATGATCAGCAAAAACATTTTGCAGATACCACGACATATATAGTACCACAATAGCTTGGATCAGCAAGGAGGCCAACAAAGGAAATGTAGTCATCTGTCAATCTCTTCCGCCCTTCCTGCTCCTCTATCAGAGCATAAGCAATCTGAATGAGAATAAGGAATATAATTAATCACTCAATGAACACAATGATCAATATTTACAAACACTACACCAGTGTAAGAATCCTATGATCCTAAAACACTGAGAAAAAAAACACCACTGAGGGAATTTATCTCTAATACGATTTCCATTCACTCTCTCCAACCTTGACATTTCATAAATTCACGGATCACCTCCATTAAAAACTCGTACAGAAGGTATATTCACGGGTTCCAGTGGATGGAGTAAGTGCATAAGTATAAGAAATGACATACATTCATGGGTCAGAGACACCGTGAATGAGGAGTTCCAAATTTTTCCTAACAGTGAAAGGATTAGGTCATGAAGGATGTTACCACTTTTATATGGTGATATAACATGTTAAACCAGAGTGTTCAAGAAATTTCACTTACAGGATTTCACCTTGATATCTTATTTATAGTATGGATATGATAAACCAAGGAGACCATTACTATCAGTGATGGAGTAGATTACTAGCTAAGTTACAACAACCAAACAAATACAGTTGAATAAATGGTAATATTCTAATAAACAATGGTAATATTCTAGCAAAAGTAAACACATGTTACACAAAAGATGGTGATTTATTCATGAGCTAAATGAGTAATATCATGCAAGATATTTATCACCAAAACTATTCAAAAATTGATGGCACATGCTGTATTACTTAAGATCGACAATAAACTGAACTGAAACCCATATAAACCTTGCACATTATTAATAATCATATTACAATTGAAAGGATCAAAGACAATGAGGAGCTTAGCCGTTTAATTTAGATTTATGAACATATTCAACCGAATCCAATAATAATTAAAAAAATATCCAAAGGCATAATCATAAAAACAATTGGGGTCCATATTTATAAAAATGTTTGTGGAAGCAATCTAGTCAGCTAACTTAACAAGACGTAACAGTATTGGAAGAGAGAGCTCACCTGGGTATCCATCACATTGTTCAACTTGATGCCAAACTGAAAATTCAATGCCTAGAAAGCAATAATATATTTATAAGTGCTTCAGGGAAAGTTCAAAAATGCTCAAATGAGAACTCATGTCTATGAAACTTTTCTTTTCCTCGATAGAATATTTCTGAAACTTCAACAGATAAAACAAAAGAGAAATAAAGGAGAAGAAAGCAATCAAATAAAACAGAGACCTCACTATCCCTTTTGCAATCATGAATCACTTTTGTGACATAATCAGACTCAAGTGCAGGCTTACAGGCTTTGATAAGCACATCTCCCCCTTCAATTGCATCAACCAGGTATATAGCATCTGGAAATGCAAGCTGCAGAAACACAAAACTCAAGCCAAGTTTTGTACCAAGATTTAACATAATAATCCTCAGCGATAATAATACAGCAGTGAACATTGACACAAACTACCACTACGCTAAAATTACAAACCCACAATTAAAGAATGACAAAACATAGCAGTAATATGTTGCTCTTATTTATTCAAATATAGCATAGAGCTTCCGAAATTAATACAAAACTTCAGTATATACTGTCTAAAATTCTCATCTCTGATAATCTAACTTAGAGCAACCACTATCTTAAATTTACAACAGGCAAGTAGGGAACATAACATAGCATAAAAAAGTTGTTTCTATTCATCCAAACATAGCAAAGAGCCACTGAAATTAGCACACAGCTCAATATATACAGTATAAATGCCCATATGTGATAATCTAACTTAAGAGAACAAAGGAAATGTAATTCACCTGCATTACACAGACTCTCCCAGTCCTACACAAGTCTTCGCCCTCGCAATCAAAGCCAACGACGATAGGCTTCTGAGGCGAGGGTTCAAGAAACTCAGCAGGTAGTTGAGACACGGCGGTCACCACGTGAATGGGAACCGTGTTGGAGCAAGACTCAATATCATTCAGAGGTTTGACACCTAAGAGGAAATCAAAGCACGCACAATACGAATCAGTGATCTAATAGACATCTACACAACTCGATCAAGCAGCAACAGAAAGACAACAAAAAGGAACGCGACAAAATTATTAAGAAATTCTCAAGTAATCACACAATTTCTTGAGAAGCAAACAGTTACATGATTATTAAGAAATTCTGAAGTAATCACACACAAAACAGTTACATAATTAGTAAGGAATTCTGAAACAACAGCACATTTTCTTAAGAAGCAAACAGTACATAATTGTTGAGAATTAACCGTACATTTTCTGGTCAAATAAACAACGAAATGATAAAAAAAAATGAAAATAAATAAACGCAAGTCCATCATACAGTAGATTTGTACCTAAAGAAAGCAGAAAGAACGCGATAATCGCACCATTTCTCAACAAACAAACAGCGGAATGAAGGAAAAAAAAAATCAAAGCAACTCGATCAAACAGAATTGTACAGAGAGAAACAAGAAAGAATGCGATTAAAACAAACAATTATTGGAAATTCTTAAGCAATTGCCAATGGCACATTTTATCGGGGAAAAAACAGTGAAGTGTGCAGAAAAAAATAAAACCGAAAAAAAAATCGAAGAAAGCAAAGAAAAACTCAACAACACAACTCGATCAAATAGTAGAAGCGTAAAAAATAAATAAATAGATAAATAAATAACGCGATCAAATTAATAAGAAATTCTGGAGCAATCGCCAATTGCACATTTTCTGGCGAAACCGAAGCCCTAGCTCAATAGAGAAAGAAGACGCAAGTGGAAGAAGGTAAAATCTGAGAAGTAAGCAAAAGATAGGTTTGAGAAAGAGAGAGTAGAGGAATACAAACCTTGAAGAGAAGGGGAAGAAGAAGAAGAAGAAGAAGAAGAAGAAGAAGAGAGAGGGAGAGGAATGCGAGTTTGAAAGGAAGGAGTGGGAGTTGAAGAAGAAGAAGAAGGAGAAGGAGAAGCCATGTGATGATCGTCGTTACATCACTGGTTTCTCAGTGTGCTTCCCTGTACTGTCTGTAATACACGCACGCTCCCCTCTCTCTCCTCCCCCTTTTTATAGTTGATGCGAAATGAAATGGGCGCTTGCTTGCTTTTACTACCCGATTTCCACCGTGTTGTTGGCGAATTTGTAAAACGTAACACGCTACAATTTCACAGGAATTGATTTCATTCAATAATTGGGATTAAATTTAGAGTGATCTTATTTTGTATTAAGTGGCATGCATCGATTCACATTTTATTTATTATTAAATTAAATATAAATTTTATTGTTCACACCTCATTTAATGATAGATGATATGTGAGTTAATATAATATCTCACACTTTATGAATACAATTATCATTTTTCTTAAATTTAACCCAATAATTAAAGTTCTAATAGAATTCAATTCCATCAAACCCCTAAAAAGTAAATTGTACCCAAAATGGATCTAATTTGGTAAGGGAATTGAACTTCAATAAATAAAAATATCAAAACAACCTTACTTAAAATAAATTTTTGTTCCTAAACTATAAATGAAGGACAAAATAATAAAAACAATAAAATCATTTCATTTTCAGATGCATTCTAAATCAAGAAATTGAATTGCATTTTTTAATTTACTTGTAAGCATTTGGATAGAGTATTTTCAAAATACAAAGAATTTAAAATGTTAGGGAATTAAAATGTTTCAATTAATTTTCTTTCATTTTTTTGGATAGATAATTGTATTTTCTTCATTTGTAAAATATTTTGTTTGGGTGAATTAATTATATTATCTTGATTTTAATATATATTTTTTTAAAAAAATAATGTAATTTAAAAAAAATAATATTTTTTATGAATAATCAAAACTCAACTGATTTAAAATCAATTATAATGATTCATATTTCATAAATTATCTTAAATTTGAATTATAAAATTCAATTCTTGTATAAATAAAATGGGATGATACATAAATATAACTTTATGTAATATAAACTAAATATTAAAAAAAATTAAAATGGAACAAAATCATTAAAAATAACATGTAGACAAAAATCTTGATAGAATTTAATCCAATTTCATCTCATTAAAACATTCTAAACATCCTGTTAGTATATGAAATTAAAAAAATTATTTAAATATGTTTTTTTACCAACAAGCTTACATTATACACTTTATTATCATTAGATGTGATGAGTAAGTAGAATGAGTAGGGATTACTTATCACATATAATAATAATAAGGTATGTAATATAAAGTATGTTTATAGCTTTAGTTGTCAACTAAACATTTTTCTTCTTTTGGTATTCAAGTTACTCATATCACACATTATTATAGGGACTAAGTTGGGGTTGAGCGTTATTGTTGGACAGTAAAGCAAGAGTTTAATTGGACTCTAACATATATTGAAGAAGAGAGTTTTAGAAGAGCCGAAACAGTTTAATGCACAATTTAGGGTTTGGGTTTTAAAGTTTAATTTCTATATACTTGACCATTATATTGACATTGAATCATATATTAGCACATTAACAAATATTATTAAGTTTCACACTCGTCATTTGAAAGACCATGATTTGATTAGATGACAATTTTAAAAAAATTTATATGCAGTATATTAAAATTAAACTCTAGTGGAATATTAGTGGAAATATGTTATTAAGGCTTTGTTGGGTGCACATATAGAATAATGCTTGATATTATTTGTTTGCTTTTAGCATAAATTATTCTAAAATTTCATAAAATAATTTATACAATGTCATAAAGTACTAATAATGACCAAAAGTATGGTTATAAGCTTAAACTCATTCATCGTTGGTAGCCAATAACTATGAGAGTATATAGAAACCATAAACAACTGTTAAATTCACTAATAATTGAATTGGGAATGATATGGAGGAAGAATGTTGTGAGAAAACCATGCATCACAATTACATTTGATACCTCTTATATTTATAAAATTGTCACTAAAAGCCCCTAAAATTTGCTAAAATTATACTAAACTCCTTTGCAGTTGCCAATTTCTTAATTTAAGTTATAAAACAGATAACATGCGACACACATATGATTATTATTTATTGATAACAACGTTATAATATTTTAGCAATGTTTGATATATAGATTTAGAGTAACTATCTTGAATTTATAGAGTATATACAATTATTTTCACTTTAGAATATCCAAATCTCAAAATTTGGACTTTTAGCCTTTTTTTATTTTTACATTTTTTAATAAAATCTTAAATAAAAGAATGCGATTTAAATAATTTTTGTAAGTCTAAGGTCAAGTGTACATGTATTTGTATGAGAGGCAAGATTGGTGGGGTTGACTCGTATGCTCAATCTTCAGCTTTTATATCATCATAACTTGGATTATGATTATTGAGTTCTCTGCCTCTTTTGACGGAAGGTGATCCATAACTTTTTACAAGCACTGAAGAAGCCAATAGGCAATAGACATACTCTGGTTCTAGATTAAATAGAGCATTTCCTTCAATTTAAACTTTCATTTGTAAACAAAAATTATGAGAGACAATAATTAAATAAATACTAATTTAAATTAATAAGGATTTAATATGATAATTCATTTTTATTGTAATTAATTAAGATTACAATTCATTTTATTGCAATTAAGTACTTCCAATATTCAAATAAGTTAATGTAATGCATATATGCATTAAACATTATATAAAATTACTTGAAAATATATTAATGCGATAAAAAAATTTATATTTTTAGGATAAGAATGTGAGATTAAATATTTAAAAAGTAAATATTTGTTTTTTATAAACGGGGTAAATGCCCAAAAACAAACAGAACTACCTACTCGAGCGAACAAAATCCCAACAGAGTCAGCTTTTAAGATCAAATAAAAATTAATTTTATATCCATGCAAATAATAGTAATAAATAATAATAATAATAATAATAATAACCAGAAATATTTAATAAGCTTAGAAAGAAATGGTTGATTAGATGTCAAATGATCGCTTAGCTTGCAATCAAAGAAAAAATGGGGAGGAATATTTCCGCTGTTGCTAGCCCTCGGACTTAGTTGTTGGATTATCTCGAAGTAGTTCTTGGATAATCTTGTTTAAGGCTATTTCTTATCTTAATCTGACGTTTATGCTATGCCTTAAAGTAAACCTAAAAAGTAAAATTATAAAGGTCTATATGAAATATACAATTAATTTCGATACACTAAATTATTTTTAAAAGAATCTATTATTTGTAACATTGTCTATTATTTACAATTAATTATATTTGAGAATAATTGAAAATTCAATATAAAATTTAATTTGTATGCACAAATAAAATTTTAAAAAATCAAATAATTTGACATATAGTTACTATAATGATAATGGCAATTATCTAATATGGTTTAATATTGCATTAAATTTTAATTAATTTAGAGGGTAAACAACTTGTTTTGTCCTAACAGTTTCAATTTAACATTAATTTGATTCTAATAAAATTAGTTATAATATTTTTAATCCTAACATCAATTTAGTCATTTTATTGAATTTCAAATTTAAATAAATAACCAAATTTATGTCATATGAAAAACATTAGGACTAAATTAATATCAAAATTTAAAATATTAAAACTAAATTGATATAAAACATTTTATTAGGTTCTGTTACCTTTGGGGAGGCAACCTGGGCTATTAGGATGGCGCTGGGCGACGAACTTCTGGTGCCGGCGGCGGGGGTGCTTGCAAAAGCACTCCGACACCCAAGTTAGAAGGAGTTGAATATTGTAGCGGGTAATAAGAAAAACACATACCTTATACTGTGTTCTTGACGCATATTTATATCCACTCCTTTTCCTAGTACGTTGCTTTTAGGGCGGAGGTGGACAGTACAACTCTGGTTTTCCGTACAGTACGGGAGGGATGCCAATCGCCACATAACACCTTCTAGAAGGAGTCCATTCCGTTGTCCCCGTCGTCCGATATTGGTTCGAGGTCGGAGATTGGCTTGCGGGGAACATCCATCTTAGGTACTGTCGGTCTGGGGCCTTCATGCCGCACTGGTGGGTTCGGAGGTATTTGCTCACGTCATGCTTCCGAGATCGAGTCTTGGTGATTTGTTGTCCGGATCCCGTGTCCATAACAGGTTCAAATTGATATTAAAATTAAAAATTTTAGGACTAAATTAATATAATTTTTTTTATTGGGATTAAATTAATACTAAATTAAAAAATTTTGTTTACTCTAATTTATCCTGTAAAATAATTTTACACCTATCTATATATATAAAAAAGAAATTAAACTCTCCAATATATAATAAAAAATGTTAATAGGATAATTTATAATAATTAGCAATAAAAAATAGAAGAGGAAGAACAATCTGGACAAGGGGAAATTCGGCTTAAAAAAAATTCCAGTGGAGCAAGAGATCTTCCAGCTGGATCTTAGTGGGCCCCACACAACACCGCACTTTTCTCTTTACCCTTTTATCGGACACGGATGATGTTCTTGTTCCTGTTCTTGTTCAAGTTCAAGTTTCATGTCTCTCTCTCTCTCTCTCTCTCTCGTGTGTTCCTAAATGCCCTCTTCCATATTCTTCTGCCTTTTGTCCCCTCCGTGCTCCTTCCAAAACAAACAGCCACTTCAAACACCTTCATCTCAGTTAGTCCCAACTTCTAGATTCTCACAATCTAGACTTTAAGTTTTTTTTTTTTTTTTTAATTTCTGTTTCTGGGTTGTTGATTAATTTGTGTCTTGTTTGGAGTTTTCCTTTTTGTTTTTTTTCTTTTTTTTAGCAGAGAATAAAAGTGGGGTGTTTTTTATTTTTATTTTTTGTTAGGATTAGAATAGGGGAAGAGAAGATTGAGGGGATGAAGAGAGGGAAAGAGGAGGAGAAGGTGGTGGGGCCAATGTTCCCAAGGCTTCATGTTAATGACACAGAGAAAGGAGGGCCAAGAGCACCACCTAGGAACAAGATGGCACTCTATGAACAGTTTAGTGTTCCCTCTAATAGGTTCAACCAAACACGCCTTCTCCCACTTAATCCAACTGCCCCTCCTCCACCATCCTCAAGCCAGGTAACTAATTCTTTGATTTTGTGAATTTATGTTTTCAGTTTTCAGTTTTTAGTATTTTTATGTTTGAGATATGTGTGCTGGGGTGTTTGATTAGTTAATTTTAGGGCAAGGGAAGACTATTGTTGTATCTTGCAATTTTGGGGCATTCCTCCCTCTTTATGTTATTCCTAGGGTTTTTTAGTCTTATTGTCTTATGTGTCTTTGTGTGTGTGAATTGTGATATAATTGATTCCATTTGTACGAGGTTTATGGTAAAACACTGCGGCGTCGTCAGATTCATGTGGCTAACTCCGATTTATTGTTGCTGTTGTTGCATGTACATGTATCAATTGTGAATTTGTTGTGATGTATGATATTAAAAGCTTAAGCGTCTAGGAGAAGGGTCAATAGATGTTTTTTTTTTTTAATAAGTAGTAAGAGTCATTTGGATTTAATATGCAGTGTTCTAAATTAAATTTTTCTGTTGACATTAGAAGAATGGGGCAGCAAAGATGGAATTCTTAATCACTTGGTCATAAAGACTCTGATATTGTGGGAAGAATGAACACTTTTGAAAGTTTAAGTTGCTCGGAAGGTTCATGAATTATTTTATTTATATTGGTAATGTGAATGAACATAACATGCTTGATTACTTGCAGGGGACTGGCTTTGAGAGAAGTTATGTATTCCCAGTTCATTCATCTTCTCAAGCACCTACTCGTCGAGAAAGTTATAGTTCTCGCCATTACGATGGAGGAAGTTTGAACACTTCGGTAGCACAACTTGAACAGAGAAAAAAGGTAGATGAAGATGACTTTACGGTTCCTGTGTACGTTCACTCCAGGAATGATCAATCAAATGATAGAACACTGGAGAGTATCAATGGGAGAAGTCTCACTCCGATGGGTTCTATAAACCGTGATTGTTCAGTAGCAGTGGAAGATGACAGTGAGAGGGGTCCGAAACAATTTGGCTCCCCACTTGGTGATATCAGAAAAGATGTGAGAAGAGAAAGTGAAGGCCGTCCACAAGTAAGGTCTGTCAAAAACATATCATCGGGAGAAACTATGGACGGTATAGCCAGGCAAGCCAAGTCGATACGTAATCAAGAGTATCAACATTGTTCTGTGTCAAATATTGGTAGATTGCATCAAGCTGATGCTGACTTACGGCAGGATTGTGTAGCCGGTTCACAATCCAATGCTGATGAATGTGATGATGGTCTCTTGGAGTTTATAAGGGATACCGAAAATGGAAACACCCTTGTACCAGGAGGACTTATCTCTAGAGCAAATCAAACCAGTACACAGGAGGTTAACAATGATGGCGAATGTCATTATACCACGACTAGTGGCCTACTACAGGAGGGAAATTTGGATGAGAGTGAGAATGTTTCCAAAATCTCCACTGTAGAGAATTTGTCAAGCGCAGAAGTTTCTCCTGATGATGTTGTAGGGATGCTAGGTCAAAAACATTTCTGGAGAGCAAGACGAGAAATTGTCAAGTAAGTCTCTTGTTGATATCAGTTGCATCTGTTTATGTGGTCTCAAACTTGAGCCATTTGAACTATTTCATGGTGAAAATCTCCTGGTTTACGATAAATGGATTCTGTTACATTTTTTGGCCTGATGGTATCTTGTGATTGATGAGTTTTGTTAATGTTATAAATCTATAATTTTTCATAAAAGAAACAATGAATTGTTTTCTACAACTGTATGCACTGAGGTTTTAGTATTAAAATCCCTTTTTTCTGTGAAAAAAGAAGTTAAAAGCCCTAAGTTTTATTTGGTGGAGGTTTGATTTGTGCTCTGATTAGTGATGTATTGATGAGGTTTCCTCTCCGCTCTCTTATATTTCTTTTTGCATGCATATTTGATCAAGATATGAGGTATAATTTGAAAATATGTGAAAATTTTGCCCCTTGAAGAGAAGCACAGGAAGGAGAATTTGGGAAACTGCTAACTGTTGCTGCTGTTTTTTCTGCCCCAGCAAATTTAAAGCTGCAGTAGTTTCTCTCTCTTTTTTCTTTGGTGACTTGCTGTGGTTTCTTTTGTGCATTGTTAGCAGCACTAGTCATGTGGCTTGGATATATTCATTTTAATTTAGGGGAAGTAATTGTGGCTTTGAAGAAAGGAAATTTAATAGTCTTGGGGTCCCTTCTAAATTGGTTTTCTGTTTGTTCAAAGTGCTTACTAATGTTTTTGTGGTGGGTACTGAATTATCTTATAACAGGGCAGTGAGCAATCTTTAAATAATGTACTATGTTCGAGGGGGGCCCTTGTGACAGCAGATCATCTCAATGATTCACTGTTTGTATATTCCTGTCTTGGTTTCCTCTTACTTGGTTCTCCATGTGAACACTGGGGCAAGTTTCCTTACAGCACTGCTTGCCCTTATTGCACCTGAAGGACTTGGGCTAAGAAGGGGACCAAGTAATGCAGGATGATCCCAGGGAGTATGGTAGGGACACTTGGAGCGTATATGATGACTTGATGAGTCGTTAATAGATTAATGATAATAAGGGGATCTTCTTTCCCTGCTTATCTATTGTCTTGGTGTTTTATGCTAGACAGTTGGGATTTTTCTTTAAAATATACACGCATTGTAGATAGCTGTGTTGTCATGCCATCCATATTTATAGATTAGATATCTTTTCCAGGGTTTTAATTGATGTGTGCTTTACCCACATTTGATTGTATGCCTGATTCTTCCTTGTAGAGTCTGATCATTATTTTGAACCAGAAATGCTGATGATGCACAAATATTTATTTCGAACAATAAAATTTGTTTTATGATGTAAGCTATATTTTATTTGGCAGTTCATATGAGCATTGGTTGCTTTAAACCATGTGAAAAAGCTTGTTGAATTGTAGAGATTTGTGACTAAAGAATAGGTGCATTAAATTTGCAAAAGCATGGTTATGAGATTTGTGTCTGGTTAATACCTTTGAATCATACTGGAAGAGTCCTTTTAGGATTTCTGTGAACATATGAAATGTTTGAGTTCTAGAGTGGCAGATATTTTGGCTTAATTGACTAGTTGAGACTTGAGAGCCTCTTTGATTTTGGTGGTTATTGCCTTATTGGTTCATATATTGGTTTTCCCAACTTGATGATTTCTTGATGATTTTTATTTCCAAACGCATTGCTTTCCATTATATTTTGATTTTGTGTCTCAAGTTCCATATTGGATGAGTATTGAGTATTGTGCAATTTTCTTGATTGAACTCCCATTCCTCTCTACAGTCAACAGAGAATATTTGCTGTCCAAGTGTTTGAATTGCACAGACTGATCAAGGTAAAATAATCTCTGGCAATAAGTTGCTTTCGTTAGTGTAAAATGGGAAGCATTCTGGCTTTTCTTGCACATACAAGCACATGGACTTAGTTCCACCCTTCAACTCTCTTCATACAGCTGATTAGTTCTTGGGATATAAACAGGTCCAACAGCTGATTGCTGGATCACCGGATCTTGTGCTTGAAGATGCTGCTTTC
This sequence comes from Dalbergia cultrata, assembly GCA_031216105.1. Taxonomy (NCBI): domain Eukaryota; kingdom Viridiplantae; phylum Streptophyta; class Magnoliopsida; order Fabales; family Fabaceae; genus Dalbergia; species Dalbergia cultrata. Next base: position 4,883,023 of record CM062352.1, read on the forward strand.
ATTGGAAAAATTCCTTTGAAGGGATCTTCTACTAAAAATCTCTCACTTGAAGTAGTTGTTGAACCTATGCAACGAAATCTTAAGCGCAAAGATGATTCTCAAAAGCCAAACCATAAAATGGAATGTTCTGCTGAGAATGCAGTTGTGAAAACACCTCTTTCGTCCCAGAGAAGTGGTAGCCACCTTTCAAATTACACACCATTTCCGGGGAATCCGCACCAAGCTAGTGTTACTGCCAATAATAGAATCGGTCCCTTGTGCTTCAATCCGTCACCTGGACATCAATGGCTAGTTCCTGTTATGTCTCCTTCTGAAGGGCTTGTCTACAAGCCATATCCTGCGCCTGGATTTACCGGATCAATGTGTGGAGGATTCGGTCCCTTTGGGCCGGTTCCTCCGAGCATGAATCCTGTCTATGGTGTCCCAGCTTATCAGGAAGCAATTGGGGTTCCTCCATACATTCCTCCAGGTACCCATGCCTACTTCCTTCCTTATGGCATGCCAGTTATGAATCAAGCAGTGTCAGGGTCAGCTGTTGAACAGGCAAACCAGTTTCAAGTACAAGGTTCTCATGTTCAAAATGGTCATTCATCGGCCAACGGAACCAACATCAGCATTCACAATCAAGGCTCTTCTAACATGCCAGTTCAGAGAAATGGATCCAGGTCCCTCGTCAAGAAACCTCAGGCATCTGAAGAGAGCGAGGTACGCGGAAGTTCGGTGAGTAGTCCGGGTGAAACGGCACAAGGGACCGAAACAAGGCAAATTGCTGAAGGAGGAAGAGATGCACATTCATCTTGCCTTATGGCTCCAGTAGTATCAGGTGGAACTCATCAGTCTCTTGAGACCGGACAGCAAACTCGAGTAATCAAAGTTGTGCCTCATAATGCAAGATCTGCAACAGAATCAGCTGCTAGAATTTTTCAATCGATTCAAGAAGAGAGAAAACAGTATGACGTCTAGCGCTGCTTATCAATGCGGATTCCTGTAAGTTTTTGTTTGTCTGACATATCATGTAACATGTTAATTTCACTGTGCTTTTGCTTTTGACCTTATTACAGCATATACTCTTGTAGATATTATGTCTGTGGAATATTAAAACTGGTCAAATGTAACATTAATGTATGTTGTCTCCGTGTACGCTTGCATTTTCATTTTTGCCATTGGATTGATTTACCTAGAACAGTAGATATGCTCTTCTATCCATGTCATGTGGGAGGGGATCTTCTCCCCTATGTACTGCTAGAAAAATTCATTGATGCTTTTAATGTAAGATAAAATATTTTTTCTGTTTTATTTATTGATTTACTCATCAATTATTGTATTAAAAATATGGGGGAAGTAAGAGACAACAATGATTGACTTACAAAACTCGTATTAATAAATGGCTTAGAGAAAATGTTTTCTGTTGTTTTTAGAACACTTTTCTCATTTGCCTACGGGTGAGGAATGATTGTCATTCATTTTAGATATCATCTTATTCACTTGAAAGTGGGTGATTGCGTGGACTCTTGCCCCATTGAGCTTTATATGAAATGTTAGGAGTTCAAATGTTAAAGTAGTATTGGGGGGATATTTAGCTAACTACTACATTCAATTTGAAATTATGTAAATTGTATAAGTAATTCTTAAGAAAAGAAACTCATAAAAAAAGAGAAAAAACTTAAGAAAAAGATGATACATCAATTGATTTATCAATGGCGTTATACATGTGGGAATTAATGATATTACGTTCACGTGGGTTTCATATTTAAGCATAATATTTGACCCATTTATAATCGTCTCCATAGAAGTTACAATTTAATTTTCACACGAAAGATTTTATTACGTTTTGAGGTTCCGTACTTCAAGTAACGCTCGGATGCTTGAAATATTTGCATACTTCTAGCAAAAAGAAAAACAGAGACAAACGCAGTCAATACTACTAAACACAGGGTAATTGGGGTTTCGCATTATCATAATTAATAATCTATATAGTTTTGAAAGTCACAAAACATAAAAGGAGAGTCATTTTTTTTATTATGTTCTATATAAACAATAGTATATCAATCGTTCACCCATCAATAACAAGACGGGCTATTAGCTCCATCACCTCCAAGGAAAATATAAGGACCCGATTGATCATTGTAGCCTTTCGAGGCATCGTAGCACATTGCGTTTGTTATTTGTGGTTGAAGGTCATCGAGGCTTGGATAGGAAGCAACATCGTCACGGTTGATGACTCTTAAGCCACGAATGAAGCATGCTCCTCCGTACCCTTCATTGGGGAAATGACCACTTCCCATCTGCGTGTAGGTTGGCACCGGAAAGTGGCCACTATCAAAGACTTTACCACCCCACGCTAAGGACCATGGTCCGGTTCCCAAGCCTCGTTCTGAGAAGAGACTCTTGGGCCAATATCCCACCCAGACGTTGTTATATTGAAGCCACCAGTCCCCACTATCTTTGTCCTGAATGAATGCATTGCAGGTGAGTTATTAGTTCAATCGGTGCGTTTTCATTCTTCCTAAAGACTAGGATTCGTTTGGTTTTATAAAAATTGTTTTCATTTTCAATTTTTGATTTTTTTTTTCAAGATTTTCGATTTTGTGAATTAAGGAATGAAAAATTCGGGCATGTCTAACTTCATAAAATTATTTTTAGTGTTCTTTCTATGTTTTCAACCAAATTTTTTTTTAGGATTTTATAAAGAAAATAGTGAAAATTAAAAATCAAAACTGACAACTAGGGGTCTGTTTGGTTTTTATAATCATTTTCTATTTTCAGAATTTTATGAAAAAAATAGTAAAACTAGGAAATAAAAACTGAAAATAGGATTTTATTATTTTCATCTTTTGCAGTATTTTCTTTATAAATTTTTGAAAATAAAAAAAAAATAAAATGAAAACAGGAAGTGGGAACAATAATCAAATAGGTCCTAGAACTTTGTAGTTTTCACAGGTTTTTTTTTTTATAAAATTTTGAAAAATAGGAAACTTAGATAAATACTAGAAAATTCCATTCTCAGTTTCAGGTTTCATCATTTCCTTCACAAAGTCATGAAACTAAGAAATGAATTCATAATGAAAAATGAAAATTAAAAACTATTTTATAAAATCAAACATACCTTTATTTATCAAAAGAGTATACAATTTTTTTTCCATGTATACTAATTTCATATCACCCTTCACTATTTCGGTGCTCTGAATTAGGGAAAACAATGTCTTCTTGCACAATTTAAGTTCAAAACATTCATGATCTTGACATGAATGAGTCGAATTGCTTATTCTTGGACATATTAGTGAACTATTTCTTTAAGAATTGTGAAAGATGTTCTATTATTATTGTTTTCTTCTTTTCTTCTTGTTTCGCAAGAGTGGATTCTGCTTTAATAGCAGAAAATGAATTAAGCACATGCCTTAAGATGCGAAGGGTTTTTATTTCAGTGACAAAAGCACAAGATCGTCGAAAAGAAGTCTATCCTAATTATGCAAAATTAAGTTTTTGGTCTAAATGAAAAGTTTGTCCTAATTAGCAATATTTCATCTTAGCCAAAACAAAAAAGTATTGCTCTCTCTATTCTTGAATAATTATTCATTTGAAAAATTTGTTCATAGAAAAATAATTGTCCTTTTAAAAAATTTAAGTAGTATTAATTTTTTTTAATAATATCCCTATTAAATACTATTGAAGGAGGAGAGAGATATAGTGGAGGAGGAGAGAAATTGTTAAAGGATTGAAATGAAACAAAGATAATTTACTAAATTATTCTTAACTTTTTTTTAAATTTGTTTCTTTAATAAATTAATATTTATTTTAGTCCCTAACTCTACACTTGTGAGTTATTTCAGTCCTTGGCTTTTAAATTAAGTCAAATTAGTCCCTAATATTGCAAAGTGTGAGTCATGTCAATTCCTAAGTCTACTTTTATTTAACATTTTACAAATTAAATGATAATGTGTAATATTGAGTGATATTATGACATATCTTATATAATCTAAAATAGAACTAAATTTAAATTGACTTATTTAATCTAAAATTACACAAATGAGTCACGTAAATCTCCTTTGTAAAGCATAAAATGACACATTTTGTGCAATTTTAGACATTAAAATGAGCAATTTTAAACTATACTATACTTTAGATAATGGATGGTTATGCCAAGGTATTCTTTAACGTTACACATTACCATTTAATTAATAAAATGTTAAATAAAAATGAAATGAGAGACTAACTTGAGTCATATTTTGTAATGTTAGGGACTAATTTGACTCATTTTAAAAATTAGGGACTAAACTAATCACGTGTTAAGTTAGAGACTAAAATGAACATTAACTCTTCTCTAAGTATTTCTTTAATTCTAGTAATATTTAAAATTGGATAATTATTTAAGAACAGCATAAATATTAAGAAACAAAAACTCTTATTTTGTACTCCATTCCTTTTAAAACATCTGTCATTTTTTGACAAATAAAAAATATTAAAAAAGATAATACAATCCATGGGAAATGAAGTAAAACACAATGAATGAACTAATATATCTTTATTAAATAAGATTATTTTGGAAAATTAGTTAGTTAGTGAAGTTACCAAGGGGTGGGCATTACTGTTGGAAAGAAAAATATATCCTATATTGAAATGTGAAATTATCTGAAAGTTAATAAATATTCTGAAATATAATATTATCTAAAGGTAAACAGGTATTCTTAAAAATGAAGTACTATTTATCATTGGGCTTATCTAACTGATTACATTAATCGAATTTTAAGAAAGGAAAATTCATTAAAAAAAAAAGATGACTTTTTATAAGTTTTCAATGCATTAAACATTTTCAAACTTATAAAATTTCCTATTTTTTGTATGCTTATATTATTTCTCATATCAGTTGGTCAATCTCCTAACATTTTTTTTTCTAGTTTGTGAACATTTTTAATACTACTATTATTGTATGCTAGATCCTATGGGTTCATGTAAAAGCGGAAGAAATTGAAGGTATATTATTACCCTGGTGATTGCGAGGTGTATTATCTGTTGGTTTGTGCTATTATAAGTAGAGGGTCTCAACGGGCCACCAAGAGTTGTTGAATTGTTAACTTGAACGAAACCATCACAATCACGGTTCAAACATCCCCTTCTTTGGAAATTATCTGTCTGCAATTAAGATTACGAGCAAAACCAAATAGAAGTGGAGTACTATATTAAAAGTCTTACGAGAGTGATCAACCGAGAAATAATGAGAAGGATTGAAAATAGAAAATCTTAAAGGTTTAGAAATATTTAATGCATTGAAAACTCATAAAAACTCATCTTTCTCAACATACATTTTCGGTTCTTAAAATTTTTCGACATTGGTTAGATAATTCCAATGATAAATAGTACAAAAGAGTTCTTGTGATGTAATCTTACCGTCCAATAAACAGTTAATCGAGGTTCGTAGTCATGATATTCCCTAGGATTTACCTGCATGAATTTCCAAAAAGACAGTGCAATCTTAAGATTATTTCCAGCTAATGTTAACCATACCTAAATATGTATGAAATATCCACTAATAGATGAACGATTCGTGAATGAAAAAGGTTGTTGCTATGTGGCATTTAACGTTTAGCATCTTAAAAACATAGTTAAAGTGAAATATAGAACTTGTTATGTAAGATATGATTAAAAATGAGTTAATTAAAAAAATTAGATAGCAAAAAATAATAAGATATTTCCGCAGGTAAATATCTAATTACGTGTAGAAAAAGTTATCCCACTTAAATTGGAGAGAATAACTGAATAAGTACCCAAACATGAATTTGAATCTTGTAAAGTGATAATTTCATTTTAGAGAGAAAAATGAAGAGTTTCACTCTTAAATTAATAGAGTAAAAAAAAACTTTACTTTTAATTTCATTGATCCAAAACAAAAATCCTATTATTTTACTTTATAAAGTGAGATGTTTACTTTAAAGGATTTAAAGCACCAAAAAATTAGAGGTAGTGAAGGATTAAAGAAAAGGGGGTCAAACGGAAAAGCAGAATTTAAATTCAGATGGTTTGTCCATATGGTTTAACGAGTACGTTAGGAGGTTGATTCCCATGTAGTTATTTTCATCCGATGAAGAAAAAACTTAGTTATATTATTTTTTCATTCAAAAAGCTTAGTTACAATTATTGTATAGAAATCGCGCACAGAACTGAGATATTATATTCAAAACTAGTATAGAAAGAACCCACAAAATTAAGTTGCTAAGTATTTAAAGATGGATTTAATTTAAACGTTTCGATGATGTATTAATTAAATCATTTTTATATCTATCACTTTTTGAAAGTAAAACAATGAGAGTAAAATATATTTTATTGATATAATAATATCTATAATTGAATGATTATATAAAATATTTATACATTTTCGATATATCAAAATTAAATTTACACAAAATAAATAATTTTTTTATTCTTAACAATATAGTAGTATTTCATATACCATCCAACCAGCCCCAGCAAGTTCTACATTCGGGTACAACCCAGCTTGGATCCACATGGAGACTGCACTAGTGTCTTGGTCAGCCTCCACCCGAGGCCTCCAAACATTGATGTACGACTCCATGCCCGTATACCCTCCACTCCCATTGAGCCAATAGTAGGCATCCTAATAAAAATAAATCATGTAAAACAAGTCATACAGTGCATGTTCAAAATATGGAAAACAAATCTTGACTAAATTTATTTATTTTTTGTTTTTTGAATATCTAATTTGTCTTAATTATGAACCTGTCTAGTGAATGATGAGAATGATTCTCATTTGACATCAATTTTTCTATCTTTAATTATTAGTTATACTAACAAAAATTGTTTCTTCAATTTTCAAGTCTTAATTTAGATTTTACGTCTTACATACTATCTTTTATACAAACAGGAACATTTTAAATGGGAAATCATATTTTATGTTTTTTTTAAAAAAAATATATATCAAACCATTAGAGAATCCATTAGTATATATAATTTTTGGGATTGAGAAGTTAATACTTTACCTTTATGCCAACATTATTGCCAAAGAGTTTAGTGGTAGCATTAGGGTTTAATTGACTGATTGACTTCGGGGTTCTTAAAATGGGAATTGTTCCTTCAGGGCAATGTACGATCTCTTGTTGTGCATGTGTCTCGTTATTTTCACTTTCAAAAACATTCTTTTTCATCTTTTCCAGGTACCGACTGGGTCGCATCTGCAAGAATAAGATACACACAAATAAGAATAGACTTATATCAAATGCCAACTGGAACAAATTGGTCAAAACATATATGAGAGAGATTAATATTAGTAATATATATCCAATCCCATCACAAAGCTTTAGATTTAAAAGTTTAGAGACTAAAGCGGAACAAAATTTATAAATATTTATACTATTGATAAAACCAAAAAGAAAATCGTCTAAGTTCACCTATTGATGATCCAAAATATCTAAAATTATTCTTGTATACCTTAAATCTTTGTTAAATAAATTAACAAAAGAAAAAAGGAAATTAGCTAAATAAGAAATAAAACCTGAATTTTGTGATTCTTCAGAAGTGGATTATCCAAGGCAGGCTGCTTGTATAAACTGACACAATCAACTATATCCCCATGTTTGGTCTGCACCATTTATTAAGAAATTGGTCTATATGTAACCATATAAGAAAACAAAATCTAACCAAGACTAGAAGAAGAAAAAATCATGCTTAAATTAATGAGAAAAGTAATTAAAAACCCGAAAGGTTTTGATTGCATGCTTGTGCTTCTGCGTAATTTGTTTCAAGGTTCCTCCTTCAACAGAGGCACATAGGAGTATGTAAGAGCTTAAAAGAAAGAAGCGCACAGAAATAATGATTTTGATGCCACTGTCAGCCATTGAAGCTTCACTCAATTCGTATACGTCAAAGCTAAATGCAAATTAATGTAAGTTTTGGAATTAATCTTGGAAGTTTTGGAAGCTCACATATATATAGGCTATATATGAAAATGCTAGCTAGTATCTACGCAAGAGTTTAATTTATTTGGCTATCTAACTCACATTAATTAAAAGCAGTCTGAACACAATAATAATTAGCTAGCACATATTAAATGCCTATTGATTGTAGAAAACATGGTAACGCGGTATCATATCCTCGTATGATATCATCTTTCTCACGTCTCTCCAATCTCCATTCTTGATTGTTTCTTTAGTTGGATAATCTGATTTTTTTTTCAAAAAAAAAAAATGCGATTACAAACAATGTGCCAAACAAATGATTTTTTTTTCCAAGAATTTTATATCATCCAATCATATATTTTTATTTGTAGAATTTTTAAGATGGTTGAATCTAACTCTTTTACTAACGTGACTGTATGATTTGATGTATGTAAATCTTTTTTGATATTGACAATATATCTAAATTAAATCTTAGTTATATCTGCGGGTTTTTTTTGTGGATAAAATGATATTTTTATTAAATTATATTTCCTTACCCAAAAAGATCAAATGATATTTTACGCTGCTTGTTCACGTGGAGAAAATTTTTTTCTAATCAACTTAATTAAAATATAAAAAAAATTGTTCTTTTATTAAAAGCTCTATACTATAAAAGTCCAAAAGTGCCGTATTAGCGCTCAATGCAGTAGGATTTCACAAGGTCTCATACTCTCATCCGATTTAAGTTGAGCTTTTTTCTTTACATTTTCTTTTTGCCTTTTACGGCAATTTGTTTGAGTGTAATATTAAGACAATATTGTTATTTTTGGAAGAACCAAAAAAGTAAAAAGGAAACAATTCGAAATTCAATGTACGATTTATTTAAGTTTTTCCCATTTTCCATGACCTACGCACATGATTATCCAAATTCAATTTTGTCCAAATCCTTAAAATTCTGGACGAGAATACATGTAGCTTGCACTCCTCACATTATGGTCATTATAGACTTTCAACATGATAAAAAAAAAAAAGAAATAATCCAAAGCAATTAATATAGTGAAAAAAATAATAATTTAGTGCAAAAATATTCAGTAAAAACTCAGGTGGCCTACAATGAAGGATTCTTCAACTCAATCAGTGGGAGTGATGAAAACGTAACAGAAGATCACATCAATAAACGTTTCGTGACCAGGGCCAAATTAAATTAAAAATATTAAATATGAGAGACAATATTTAAAAAAACAAACTAAAGTGACTAAAAGGCCATTTTTGTATCTATTAATTTAAATTTTAATCTATTTAGCATTTCTCACCATAGGTAACAAATTATATTCTCAGTCGACGCTGACAGTTCTAAATTAATTTACAGCCCTCTCAAACTACGTTTTTCGCTATGTATATTTACAATCATTTCACTTGGACTAAGGTGAACAAACCATAAAAGTTCCATAAAAATAACCATAAAACGTTCATATAAAAAAAAAACCATAAATGCAGTAGTAGCAGTAATGATAATAATATACTTAAGAGTGGTACAGAATCAGCCCAATGCAGAATTTTTCCTTCATGATTTGTGTTCCTATCAAAGGCAGTTGTTGGGCTCAGAGACTGATTCACAGTGTAATTAAATGAAGCCAATGTGTGGCAATGAGTACCAAAATTAAATCTGATAGAATTAAATCTACCAATCGGCGCAGCGCAGTGAAAATATGAATCAGGATGAATAGTAAATTTTTCTACAGTGGGCCAATGGTCACTATTCACGTGGGGCCCACTCTTTACTATTCACGTGGGCCTGCTGGTCACTATTCCCGAATAGTACTATTCACAAATAATACTATTCACACCAGTATCAAGAAATTTGCACACCGAATATTTAACGTGGAAACCCCCAAATACCGGAGGAAAAACCACGGGACAAACTCCGAAAAATATTCCACTATATTCAGGATAATTACAAAATATCTTTTCCACACTCTCCAACCCAAGAGGTAAATATAGTGTATCCCAGTGAGAACCCTCCTATTCAAATACTACAATTTTGCGATTCAAGGAGCAATAGAGATGATACCCAAAAATATTCCCGGTGTATATACCCACACCCTACACTCTCAAGGATTTACTCACACTCTCTATATTTCTCTCTCACTCTCAGAAAAATAATATACTCTCTGTATATTTTTCTCTCTATGCAGCTTGTGTTCTTCGCTGCTCTGATACTGAATGAACTGAATGCCCCCTCTATTTATAGAGGGCTCCTGCAGTGTAAACGCGATCTGCATATTACTGCTGCAGGAGAAATTTTCTTCGCGCATGCATGGGTTTTCTTCACTCACCTACCGTGCACAATATTTTTTACTGTTCAGTTGTTGAAAAAACTCTCCTCAGTACCGAAGTGAATAGTGATTTACTGTTCATGCGTGGAAAAATTCCTTTTCTCCACATTATTGCTTCAATTTTTCAATAGTAACGGGACCCACGGCTGGACCTTACAGCAGTCTCTCCAAGCATCATCGGAAAAATGCATATTGCCATTCGAGGAATGATACCCTCCTAAGTATCTTCCTAACAATCCTCCAAATTTCTAAATAAGGAAAATATTAAATATTTTAATATCATAAAAATTTAAATAATATTTAATATTTTCGTAGTTTAATAAGTTGGAGGAAAATTAGAAGGATGTATTATTTTTCAAAGCAAAAACACCACACTCAGCAGTAACCATCCTTTTTGCTCGAGTAGTTCCAACGGTTCCTTCCAACTGAAATGGATCCCTAAACAATGAGTATAGTATAATATAGTAAAAATATGCTGTTTTTATTAAATGTAGCACCAGAGGAAAGAAAAGCAAAATGAAAATAACATTATAGGACTAGCAGTATATATCATCTGATTGATTTTGATATATTGACAATGTAAAATTCTTTTACAATGTCAACCAATCAAATTAAATTATTCCATTTTGATAATTTTTAAAGTAATGAATGTGAGACTCAACCGCTCAATGTTAGCAAGACATGATTAAATGACACTAAATAAAAGTTTTTTACAGTTACTATATAGAAATAAAGCTCATCATATATTATTAACAAATACTTAAAAATTGCCATTTCTACCACCTTACCTCAATGTATGTTTCCGACCCCATCAAATTCTCCAAGCCTTTAATAGTATATTTATAAGTTTTGGAAGGAAAGGAAGAGAGTGGACGATTTTTCAGTACAAACATACCCTTAGTATCAGAATACTACACCCATATGATAATTGTTAACTTATCACCAGTTAGTCAATTGTTGATAAAGCCAATCAACATTTTCTCATTAACAAAGACGATCCATTTAAGAGAAGTATATAGAGCTAAAGGGAATTATATATATATATGCACCGTTATAATGTAAGGGAATTATGCACGGTTATAATTTAAGAAAAGTATTGTAATGTGACTTATTTTTTGTTTTTCTTGGTTTAGTCACAAAAGTCATTGAGACTCTGATATCATGACATGATATCATTTCATTCTCCCAAAAATTTAAATTAATGGGTAGACACATATAAATGGTTTTTATACTCTAACAATCTGCGACTAAATCGGCTGCTAGAATTTTTTCATCGATTCAAGAAGAGAGAAAACGTTATAATGTCCAACGCTGCTTATTGACGCGGATTCTGTTTTTTTTTTGTTTTTTGGTCTGACATATTATGTAACAGGCTAATTTCACCATACTCTTTTGCTTTTGACCTTATTAGAGAATGTAGTCATGTAGATATTATATGCCTGTGGAATAACAAAACTGGTCAAATGTAACATTAATGTCTCGTCTCCGTGTATATATTACTTGCATTTTCATTTTTGCCATCGGGTTGATTTACTTAGAGCAGCGGATATGCTCTTCCATACAGGTCATATGTGTTGCAAAGAGAAACGACTGTGATTCATATCATATATGAATCTTAATTACCCAAAAGTGGTTGATTGTGTGGATTCTGATTTACACGAGTCATCATTTTGAGGAGGGTTTTAGCTGATTTTTATATTTTGGTATGTTTGGTATGAGGATAAAAATGAGGGAAAAATATGGATCAGATTTTCATATAATTTTATAGGTTCACTCAGAATAGAATGTTATCCCTCTTTTTCACCACATAATAAACACATCCTCATATTGGAATCCCCTAAATAAATTTTAGGATATATTTGATTGGGGCCAAAAATAATTATAAATTTTCATGGACAAGTTTCATATAAATTTTTATTGTATTCTTCGCCCTATACATAGCATGAGAAAATGACTTATAATATAATGAAATAGAGGGAGCCATCCTTAATCCATAATTTCGATAGTCCCAAGATGCAATACGTAAGTCGATTTATTTTATTCTTGGTTGTAATTGCATTAGTCTTTCGTTATTGACAATTACTACCTCCTCTGCCTCCCAGGTTTATAAGAGTACCTGACAAGTAAGTATAGGCCTCGGCATCATAGCACATTTGGCTCGTTCTCCGTGGTCGAAGATCATTGGGATTTACAGGTTCAGGAAAATAGTAACCTTTTTTAAAGGTTTGCTAGTCACCAATATAGCATGCTCTTGAGTAGCCTTCGTACGGGAAATGACCACTTCCCATCTCTGTGTAGGTTTGCTGAAACGGGAAGTTGCTAGTGACTTTACCACCCCACGCCAATGTATCTGGCGTGAATTGCAACCCCACATGTGTGAAGATCGCTTTAGGCCAATACCCCACTTGGACTCCTCCCAATTGCATCCACCAGTTACCAGTCTGTTCGTCCTGGAGATTTAAAACAAAATAAAAAAATCTTTTATATTGTTGTTGCGAACTAAAAAGATAGATTACCTATTATCACATCAATAAAGTGTTTTAATTTAACCACTCATTACTTAAAGAGTGAGTAACTTTTTAGTTTAATTTTACTGCATTGACAGCATAAAAAAGGTTTTTGATGTTTTGAGTTTGATCATTTCGACATCAAATTCACCCATTCTATAGGATTTAAATTGATGTTGAAATAAAAAAAAATAGAAATAAATTGATATTGAAATTAAAAATATTAGGGTTAAATAATTGATAGGAAAATTACAATGTTGAGACTAAATCATTGTCAAAAACTTTGTTAAAATTAAACGAATGTTAAATTGAAAATGTTACAGCTTACAACTAAAAAAATTATTTACTCTTACTTGAAACACATGCTATGTACCCATAATTTTCTTGGACACATTGCATGGGATATGAATTTCATCTAAGTAGAGTTTATACTCTATCTAATAATTGATAAAATGTAAGTTAATATGATCTTATAAAGATATCACCGACACATAACATTTTACTATTTAAAAAGTTTTACTAGTAGAAGTATATATATAATTGATGCTTTTCTTATATTGATAGTATATCAAAATCAAATTCTAAATTAAATCGGTGAAACGAACACGAATTGATAAAGGAAACCGTTGGTTTTGCGTTGTAAAATGTTTTTGTTTTCTTTCACTCTTTATTTTAATTTGTATATCAACCCTCAAATAGTTTCGGAACACATTCAAAAAATAACTTGTACCTAATAGCATCACTGTTTCTGGTCGTGCATTCATGTATATATGTATGTATGTATATACAATTTTTCTATTTCAGCACTAACTTTCTCAAACGCGGGAATACTTTACTCACAAAACGCATGGGTCTTACCATTTTTTTTTCCCAACTTATTATCTCTCTGTTACTCCTTTCACAGCCGTGTAAATAAAAGGCTAGTGTTGTTTCAACTTTCAAGCATATCTCCATACAACATTCTGGGTGGATTCAAGTAGAAGAGGAAGAAAGTAAAGCTATTACCTGGACGATTGAAAGATCCACGTAAATTTGTGTTTGGCTCCCATATGTAGAGGTTCTCAACCGGCCACCAATGACTACGTTATTGTTTCCATGCACGAAACCATTGCAAAAAAGGTCCACACCTCCCGTACTAAAGAAAGCATCTCTCTACAATTTGGATTATTGTTAGCAGAACCAAGCAGAGTTACTGTCTGTAATCGTAAGGAAGAGATGCTCACTCATATAACATCATTAGTGTGTCTCCGTTCAATATATATATTATAAGTTTATCACTTATATATATATATATATATGTCACATGGAGGTTGGTGTGATTTTATGAAATAGAGAGATGACGAATATAATTTCACTAAATCTTAGTAGATATTAATGTAATTTACTCTAAAATTATTTATATACTTTTACTAATTAATAATTAATTTTTTTTTATAGAAATAGTTAATGATACTCCATTGTGATTACTACCCTTTGGAAAATGTAAATGAATTAAACGGGCCCTAAGTTCAATGTTTACGCCTCACCGTCCAAAATATGGTGAATCGAGTTGTGTAGTCACCGTAGACCGCTGGATTTACCTGCATGAGTTTCCAAAAGAGAAAAACAAAGGTGCAATCTTTAGAATGGATAGAGCTAAAACGAGGTAGGAACGAAAAAGTAAAGGTGAAATCGTTGGCAAAGGCATGTATTTAAATGATGTGTTTTTTTTTTCCCAGGCATATGTAAAGAATTGAATTGTGATGTATCAACAAATCATTTAAACATTTAAATGTGTTATCATAAAAATAAAATAAATTTGATTATTATTTCATTATTTTAAAATGGTATCTCTAAATCCATATATAATTGATGTTTACGATTAGGAATAGACATAATTGATAACCAAGGTTAATGATATGGCACACTAGATAAAGTATGGCATATCACATACTAAATATTTAGTCATTTTTTATAAATGTGGTTAAATTCACCATCCTTTTTTTGTTATGTCATAGAGAAAATCCATAACGTAACAAAACACTATAACATGTTGATTCACGTTTTTTGTTTTTGACGAGATGCTACTTAACTATACTTAGTAACAAGTCTAATTGTTGTTGTGTATAAATTGCTCACAAAATTGGGATATCAAAGCTAAAAGGGAAATAACAAACATGAAACAACTTATCTCAAGTTCAATATCTCAAATTTAGATCCTTTAAAGTTCTCTATATATTCAGACAATGACACACAACTTTTTTTTTTTGTTCCATACATTAAAACCCGCTATTTTTGTGATATGGACGAAACCCATTTAATTAATATTCATTTGTTAATGTTTGATTAAAGAATTTGACAACATAAAAGTACAAAACTTGAGATAAGTTTTGTTCAAACAGATAATCTACGAAAATCTGAGCTTCTAATGACATTGCACCTAATATTTTTTCCATTAACACATTGCACCTAATATATAGTATTTGATTTTATATACATGTAGTCATTTATATGAGAAATGTTATTTTGACTCACACCTTATGAGACATCATGTTAATACATTCATATTTATCATTGAATGAGTTGTGGAACCCAAACTAAATAGGATTCACATCTAATTCAATAATAGATGTGAGTATATTAGTACAGTGTCCCATAAAATATAAATTAAAATAATACTACTCCATTTATATACACCGTCCATCCAGCTTCAGGGATGTCTGCATATCTCGCGAATTATGGGTTCCCCGCTTGGACCCACATGTAAACCCCACTAATATCTCGTTGAGAAGCCACCTGAGGATTCCAAACATTGATGCGTGCATGCACGCCTTTATATATCCCTCGCGCATTGAGTTGAAAGTAGGCATCCTGCTAATTATCATTTAAAACAAGACTTACATTACATTTTCAAAATATATGTAAGAGATTAATATTGATAAATGGTTACTGTAAAATAAAATTATACTGTTATTTAATCATATATTTCTATTTTTAAGATTTTTAAGATAATACATAATTGAATTAAATATTTTTATTAATATGACAAGTATGAATAAAAATATATTAATCCTCATTTTATCATTTTATCTCCCAAGAAGTCACTTTCTATTTTTCACTATCTTCATCAGTTCTATAAAAACAAAGTGTTCCTTAATTTTTCATTTTATCTATATTTTACTACTTTTTTTTTATAAAAATTATAAAATTTTAAATAAGTTTTGAAATTTTTATTTATCTATTCTCCATTAACATATAAATTAAAGTGTAAATTGATAAATGTGTATGTGCCCTTTTTTTGAAAGGGTGCATGTGCCTCTTTCTTCACGAACAATTTCCCATGATAATATGATTTATCGATGGTTAATTAGTAAGATTTTTACCCCCACGAAAGCTATTCAATATAGTAACTTAATTTCCAAAATTGACTCTTTTTCTTCAAATGGAATTTCCAAAGTTTACTCTTCTTCTAATAATATATTATATTCCCATCACATACTGTATATAAATTTTATGATTGAGAATTTTGTGGTTTACCTGTACACCAGAAGGTGTAGGGAAGTTATTGCTGGTAGCATTAGGCTTTAATTGATCACTGATGTACTTTGCTGTCCTCAATATGGGAATTGTTCCTTCAGGGCAATGTACAATCTCTAGGGGTACCAAAAACGTAGTTTTTCTCTCAATATTCACTCTCAAAAACGTAGTTTTTCTTCCTTTTGGGGTACCAACTAGGTAGCATCTGCAAGAAAAACACACAAACGATAATAAATTACAAATATTATATCAAACGCCAACAGAGGACAGATTGGTCAAAACTTATATGAGAGAGACTAATATTAGTAATATATATCCAATTCCATCACAAAGCCTGGGATTTAAAAATTTAGAGATTGAAGCAGAATAATTACCAATTTTATTCTATTAATAAAAAGTAAAGAGAAAATTTTCTAAGTTCACTTGTTAATCCAAAATATCTAAGATTATTCTTGTATAACTTAAATGTTTGTTAAATAAATTAACAAAACAAAAGGAAAAGAAAAAAAAAACATAGCTAAATAAGGAACAAAACCTGGATTTTGTGATTCTTCAGAAGTGGATTATCTAAGGCAGGCTGCTTGTATAAACTGACACAATCAACTATATCCCCACTGTGAACACTTGATTTTGTCCGACATATAAAAAAATAAAATTCAAATTGACATAGTTTCATATTAGGTTCGTGTATTAATCTAAATTTAATTTAAATTATGATTTCTTTTAATTTTTGGTCCATGTACATTATAGTGAAAGAAACTAATCCATGTGCATTATCTTTGTTTTTGTTCCAAGGTCATTGCAATCCATGTATAAAAAAAATGAATGATAATAAAAAAACTTGATTGGCCTATTCTTACAAAAAAATTTCAATCCATTTTCTGATTGCCAAAAAAAACAATGATTATTGAAATTAGGATTGGCCCATGTTTTTTTTAACACTGATTGATAACTAAAATAAAAAAAAAAAATTAAAAATTAAAAATTAAAAAATAATAATAACAAAAGATGGCAGAATGTGTCACGGATTGATTTTTGGATCCCCAAGGTATTTCCGTGAATGCTTGAAGATGGGAAAATCAGAGAAAAAAAAAGTGATGGATAATATGATGATGTCTCTCCACTTTGAGGAAGAAGACAATTTTCCCTTCGGTGATCACCTTCATTTTTCACCATCTCACCACTGCAACCTGGTTCATCATCGTCACAAAAAGCTCATTTTCATCATCCTTTTCCACCATCACTACACAGCTCCATCACCACGATCACTCAAATTGACTATCCTATCATCATCAGCAAAATCCATTCTCTTCCAAGGCACCCACACCACAACAAAGAATTCACCTCTCACCATCATCTCATCCTCATTCAAAAACAGCCACCCTCACCACCATCATTTCAATTGATAAATAAAATCACAACTGAACCTCAAACGAAAAAATGCCCAGCACTAACAAAACCACAGTGATATCATAATCAATATCAACCAGTTCTCTCTTACAAAAATCAAAAAGAGGGAAAACACATATTACTCACATGATATTTGATCCCGTTTTCCCTTAGACAGAAACGATAACTCCCATCTCACCACAGCCCATTACTCATTATCATCATCTCATCATCATCATCATCCTTCAACCTCACATAATCCCATAGCACCACACTTGCTTTCGTGTTGTTTATTTCCAAAAAGATAAGAAACAGATCTGCAAAGGAAGCAAGCAGAGGCACGTAAGGAGCAGAAACAGAATCATAGTGAAGCTTTACCTCGTGACTCACAGACTCTGCCATTCACAGCCCCTCGCTGCTGCTGCCTCCCTTCTGCAAGCACCCAGCGCCCAGCAGTCCATCGCGCACCAGCGTCCCTCGCTTCTGCGGCCCTCCCCTACTGCTACGTGTCGACCTTCCTCTTGCTGTCGGTGAGCCGCCGCTCCTCCTCCTCTGATCGTCGCGACCCCATCAAGACCCAGCTCACCATCACGCTGGAAGCACCGCCGTGAAAGCCCAGCTGCGCGACGCCTTGCTCAGTTCCGTCACGCCGCCCAGTTCCTCCATCGCGACGCCTTCCCTTCCCCCTCTGCCTTGGCCGCGACCTCTTGTGGTCACCCTCTCTCCCTCTCCCTCTCGATCCCTCTCTCTCTTTCCTTTGCTATCTTGCTGTAATGTCAATTAGGGAAGTGAGTTAGGGATTTCTGAGTTTAGATTTTGTTTGTTTGGTCATTTTCTGAAAATTTTTTTGGGCTGGGTATGTTTTGACTTGGGTTTCGTTTGTTTGTTTTAATAAACATTGGGCTCAGTGAATTTTATTTGGGGTGGTTTTTAGTTTTGATAAAGTTTGGGTTTCTTTGGCTTTATATGATATCTTGACATGGGTTGTTTCAAATGGACTGGGCATTTAATTTCTTGAGTGTTGTTTGTTATTTTTTTGGTTTTCTGAACTACCTCCTATCCGAAAAATAAAAGGAGAGAATGAAGATCTTTGGGCTATTTCAGTCTGAAAAAAAAATGTGGTGTTTGAGATTTAGTTTTTTTTTCTAAAAAAAAAAAGGATAAGGAATAAAATGATGAAATGATTGGGCTGTTTCAAATAAATAAAGAATAGGTGTAAAAATGTTTGAGTTGTTATTATTTTCTATTTTTATTTATGCCTCTGTGTTTATGGGGTTATTAGCATTGTTTTTATTATTAGATCGAGTTAATTCTATTATTTTCTTTTAATAAACAATAAATATTTCAGTTGAAAATTTATTCTGACTTTTAAGGTGAAAATGTAATGATTCAGTTTTTTTAAGATTAGAATTAATTTAGCCACGACGGCTTATTAATTCCATATTCAAGAATATTTTAGTTTGATGACTTGATATTCTAAAATTCTTTATATTTAGTTTATATTTAAAATAATCTAAAAATATTATTTAATTTGGGTTTAAAATAAATTTTATTTGAAAATAAGATTAATCGAGCCGTGATGACTTATTAATTTTATGTTTTGAATATTTTAATGTAATGACTTGATATTCTAAATTTTAAATAAAACTAATCAATTCATAATTATTTTTAAAGAACTACGTGACTTTGAATTCCTCATCGCATTAGAGGATACGTAGGAGCAGGTGATTCCTGTCAAGTCAAAATTAGATTTTTATTAGGTTAATTTATGTCATTCCATTTTTAATTTGTAAATATTTATTGTTATTTTTATTTGTTTATAAATATTTAGTGTCTATTAGTATCATGTATTATTTTTAATTTAAGCTAATAATCAAATTATTTTAAATAAGGATGTTAATTTAGCCGTGACGGCTTATTAACTCAGTTAAACATTTGAGCTGTGTCAGCTTGATGTTTTAAATTTTCAAACAAAAATTAGATTTTTATAATTTGTATTATTTGTAAATATTTTCTTTAATATCTTTTTTTTATTTCTTTAAATTGTAAATTAATTAATTATTTGTTAAATATTTTGTTCTAAAATAAAATATTAATTTAGCCAAAGCAAACTTGTTAATTGAATATTTTGGATATTTAAGCTGTGACAGCTCGATGCTTCAAAATTTTCAAATTAAAAATAGATTTTTATGATGTCATTTTATTCTGTTTTACATGTAAATATTCTTATTCATTATTATTATTATTGTAAATATTAGTTTATTTATTCATTTATTTATTTATTTATTATTATTATTATTATTATTTCTTTATTATTTTAATTTAAATTAATCATTGAAATGTATATATATTTATTTCATTATTATTTTGATGTCATTTTATTTTGTTTAGCATGTAAATATTTTTGTTCATTATTATTATTATTGTTGTAAATATTTATTTAGTACTTATTTGTGATATTATTTTATTATGTTTTACATGTAAATAATTTTGTTCATTATCATTATTATTGTAAATATTTGTTTATTTATTCATTTATTTATTTATTATTATTATTATTATTATTATTATTATTATTATCTTCCTCTTTCTTTATTATCTTAATTCAAATTAATCATTGAAATGTATATATTTTATTCCAAATAAAGAGGTTAATTCAGCCGTGACGGCTTGTTAACTCAATATTACGGATACTTGAGCTGTGACAGTTTGGTACTCCGAAATCTTCTTACTCTAAAAAATATATTTTCTTTTAAATTTTTCTTGAAATAAAAAATGTGAATAAATATTTTGAAAGGTTATTAATAATTTGCACAATTAATTAAGGTACCGTCTAAAGACGGGTGTATTAGGGTCTTTGTAGGATTAAATTCCTACCCTTCCCTAAGCATAACCGACTCCCGAGCTTAGATCTGGTTTCAAAGATCAATTTCTTTAAATTAAATGGGTTTTTCCATAATTTTTCCCAATTAAATAAAAATTTGGTGGCGACTCCATTTTAAACTGAAAATTCACTTTTCGCCGTCCCGTCTCAATCCCGGTTGCGACAGATGGCGACTCCACTGGGGATTGTGAGAGTCAAGCCTATAATAATTGATTGTGCTTATTATTATAACCTCATTTGTTTTCTTTCTTTGTCTTTTCATTTTATTTTATTGCTAGTTGTCTATTAAACTCTTTCTTTTAAATTTTGTTGCAATCGTATCTGTATATATTTTCGTATTTAATTCTTCGTGACCAATCTAGGATAGAAGATTTTGCTCTGTTTGTACATATTTATATTTAATTCTTTGTGACTATCCTAGGATAGAAGATTTTGCTCTGTCTGTATATATTTTGGTTTCTTTGCACTCTAGGGTAGAAGACTTCGCTCTGTCTATATATATTTATTTTGGTTTCTTTGCACTCTAGGATAGAAGACTTTGCTCTGTCTGTATATATTTATTTTGGTTTCTTTGCATTCTAGAATAGAAAATGTTTGGTCTATATTATCTATTTTGCAGGTGTTGTCAGGGGTAGTTTTAGGATTCTAGGTTTGTATGCTCTCTTCACACACAACACTCACACTTTAATCACACACGAGTGGGGCCCTATACCCGGGTCTGAGTGCAACTTGAGATAGGTAAGAGATTGTGTAGTGGTAGCCATTTTGGATGTTCATCCTGTTTGGTTATTGCGAAAATCTTGTCTAGAGTGTGACTCTTTTGTGAATATTCTACACCTAGCGGTATACCTGCTGTTGTGGATAATATTCCGAAATGAGTCTTTAACTCTAGAGGCCGTAGAATCCTGAGTATATAGATATACCTATTGCAAGTGTTCACAAAGTAGAATAACCATAGAACTATAGATTGACCTCCAGAGTTTAACTCAAATAGGACACAAAGGGAGCATATTCTTTCTTTAATTCATTTCCTTATACATAAATTCTTTAACATGTTCAAAGTATTTATTATTTCCTTTTACATCTAAATGAAAATCATCACATTTTTTTTTCTTTGTTTTCCAGGTTTGTTAGAGAATCATATCCAAGTCTTGTTGTGAGTATCTTTGGAAAATGGAAATAAACATGAGATCAAACAATCATGAGGGGGAAAAATTAAAGAAAACTTTACATCTTAAAGCTAAGAAGCCTGACACAGAAAGTCTGAGATCACTAGGTCAACTATTGAGTATGCCACAACGTCTTTCTCTTGCAAGGAAGTATGGAAAAATTTTGGATCTGTTAGAGGTGGAAGAACAGGTAGAAGCAATCACAGCATTAGCACAGTACTATGATCCTCCTCTCCGATGCTTTACCTTTCAAGACTTCCAGTTGGCACCGACTCTTGAAGAATTTGAGCGAATCCTAGGGTTACCACTAGAAGGAGAAAAACCTTATCACTACCAAGGTCATTATCCTTCCTTACATACCGTAGCAGCTGTTTTAAAGGTCAATGTAAAGGATTTGCATGAAGCTCAAAAGTGTAGAAATGGGACCAATGGATTCCCAAAGGATTATTTGGAGAAGCATATGCATGGCTTAGCTGGAGCTAAAGATTGGGATACTTTCTTGGATGTATTAGCTCTCACTGTTTATGGCATTGCTCTGTTTCCAAATATTGAAGGCTTTGTGGACTTCGTGGTACATTGATGTATTTACTCGAAAATTTCATGGTCATAATCTGTTCAGCCCTCTTGGCGCACGTTCTTGTACCTTAAATTTTTGCTATGAGAGGAATGGCAAAAGAATTTTATCTTTGTCTGCCAATGTTGTATGTATGGGCCCTTGCACATGTATTCGGAAGAAGTTACAAGCGCCTGTCCGATTGAAGATCTAAAAATGCATCATATTAAGAAGAAGAATGGACAAGAATGGGCCCAAGACCTAGCCAAATTGAATGAAAAGATGATCCGATGGTACCCTTGGTGGGAAGGCAGGCGCACTTTGATCTATCGGTGTGGAAACTTCTCAAAT
Organism: Dalbergia cultrata; assembly: GCA_031216105.1. NCBI lineage: Eukaryota > Viridiplantae > Streptophyta > Magnoliopsida > Fabales > Fabaceae > Dalbergia > Dalbergia cultrata. The sequence continues at coordinate 4,905,614 of CM062352.1, forward strand.
GTTCCCCTCATGGGTACCCAGGATGCATAAATTACAATCCAGCATTGGTACTGCGTCAACTTGGTTACCCCATGATGGGACCACCTCCCGAAGCTGTAATCACTCCATTTGTCTTGTATTACCAGGACTTTGAGAATCTTGGCATGCTACAGAAAGTCCGATTTGCTTGGAACAAGGTTGTCAGGAAAGGAAAAGAACCGGGAGTTAGAAGTCGTGCATGAAAGAAAGTTACCGTCAATGGGTGAAGAATAGGGCTCAAGAGATTAAAGCGCCATTCGTAACCTGGACAACAACTCCACATAACAAGGCATCATCCTCACATTTTGACGATGATGAGGGGATCAAAGAAATAAAAGAGAAGTTAGACGAGTTAAGCAAGAAAAGATGCAAGTTGAGGCTGCATTGGAAAGTGCTCACCATAATTATGCAGATTTGAAGCGAGAAAGCACTGAGAGAAACCAACTTCTAGAGGGCACCACTAAGAAGTTGAAAATGGGGTATGACCACATGATGAAGACCAAGGAATGCCTCCAAGTCGCTAATAAAGAACTTCGGGCTTCGAAGGCAAGAGCGAGACCGAGCAGTAACCGAAAATCAACAGTTAAGGAATCAACTTCAAGATGCCAAAATTGCTGAGGAAGCCGCAATAGCGGGAGAGGAACAAATGAAGCGAGAAATGAGAGAGATAAGCAAGGAATACCAGAGGAAGATTGGGGAACTAAAACAACACATGAAAGATGAGACTATGAAGTTTCAAGCTGCCTTAGAAGAAGAGAAGAAAAGGGTCACAGATTTGGAGTTTGAGGTGCAACACCAAAGTCACATCATTCATGAGTTGAAGACTCGTTTTTCAAATCTGGCAGGGCTAGCTAATACAGCAATAGAAGACGTTCCCAGATACCCGAAATAGGCGAGCAAGAAGTTATTCCTTTCAAGACCCCAGTTGGACTTCGCAACTTTGTCACTCATAAGGATTTGGTTGGAAGGATGAAACAGATAATTGCTGAAAGAAGTTGAAGAGGCATTACCTTTTGGTGATGATGTTTTTAAAGATCGATATCTAGCTTTATGATGTACTTTTTCGTCATTTCTGGGAATGGATGTAAAAAATATGATGATTGTAATCTACTCCTCTGATGAATGAATGGTTGTTTCATTATTTTGGCAATATCCATTAAAGATAACTTATTACCTTTGAACGAGACGTTCTGGGGAAAAGTTGTGACCGAAGATACTCACATCAAGACTCAGCACGATTGACGGTCTCTAACAAATCGCGACATTTTTATCTTTTTACTTAAACTATTTTTTTATACAGGTGAAACATCGCAACCATTGGGCGCCCAAGGAAAGAAGATACCGATCTAACTCGTGTTCATAACACTAGAGCTCGAACCAAGATGGCGGTGGAAACATCGAACCGGGAAGGACTACCTCGCGCAATTACTTCAATCGGAAGAGCTATTCCAAGCTGTAACCACCTCGGCTATAATTACTTGAACCGGAAGAAACTTAAGCATGGAAGTTGATGTAGTGAGAGGAAGGCGAACGAGTTGTCAAACAACCAGGGAAGAATAGAGGAGATGATGCGGGCTATGATGGAGTCACTCGACTTATTGAGAGCCCACCAAAACTCAGGAGGTGTACAACCAAGTGCTACAACGATGACTATACCTGTGGTATCAGATGCAGCTCTAAATGTCACTCAAGGGATGAATGACGGGGATGGGATTCCAAATAACTCTCTTGGACAACCACCACCTACAATGCCATTAGTAATCCCTATTGGAGAAGGCTATCGTCCCTTAGAGAATGTTCATACTGATGGGCACGGGCATGCTACCCCTATTTGGGAGCCACCTCGTGTTGTCATCCAAAAGCAACCATTTTCCTCGGAAAATAGCCGTGCAGAGGCAGAAAAGGACAAGGTCAAAGAAGAATGGATGAAGAAGATTCAGGATCAAATTAAAGTCATCCAAGGGCCTAACGCTTATGGCTATATGGAAATTGAGCAGCTCTGCCCTCCTATCGATGCAGTGGTTCCAAAAGACTTCAAGATTCCTGACTTCTCAAAGTATGATGGAACGGGTAATCCTTTGTTCCATTTGAAGAGTTATTGTACCAAGATGTCAATCTGGTCTAAAGATGAAAAGTTTCTCATTAGCTTTTTCCATGAAAGTTTAACCGGACCTGCTTTAGAATGGTATATTCAATTAGACCATTCAAAGATTTGTAGTTTGGAGAACTGGTTGACCAATTCATGAATCAATACAAGTTTAACATGGAAATAGCACCAACTAGAGAACAGTTGAGCACGATGCAGAAAAAGAAGGATGAATCTTTTAAGCAATATGCTCAAAGATGGAGAGCTCTGGCTGCTCAAGTGCAACCACCACTTATCCTATCCGAAATGTGCTCGTACTTTTAAGGAACCTTGGGATCTCCTTATATCGAGCCATGGCGGAGAGCGGCATACAAAGATTTCTCTGAGTTGATCAACTTTGGAGAAAGAATTGAGAATCTAGCCAAAGCAATTACACTTCCCATGGGCAATGAAGACACAAGAAAAAGTTTCCCACCTAGGAAGAAGGAGACTGATGTAAACTATGTGCAGAGTCAGCAACCCTTTAACCCAAGATACGCACCAATGCACCCAAGACCCCAAACACCACCATATCAAGCCTCAACCACTCCGTACCCATTTTACCAAACCACACAAACCACAAATACCATCCCATATTCCCCACCGCAAGTCAATAACATTCACATACGACCATACCAACCAGCTCGACCAACATACGCCTATAACTCAACCGTGCATCCTCAGAACTTCTCAAACACCACACCACCACGACCAAATGCTCAAAATCAAAGCCGTGCCCGATTCCAGAATTTGCCACCTTTCCCTAAACTATCCATTTCAAACGCTGATCTCTTTCAACGATTGGTTGATGCCCACTTGATCTCGGCTTATCCTGTTCGCCCATTAGAACCACCATATCCAGCTTGGTACAACCCGAACCTTACTTGCAAATACCATATGGACATAGCAGGGCATTCAATTGAAGATTGCGAAGGCTTCAAGGCATGATAAAAAGACTGATTGCATGTGGTAGACTAGACTTTCAAGAGGAGTCAAAACCAGATATTGTCCATAATCCAATGCCAAATCATGAAAGAGGAGGCCGGGTAAATGCTGTAGAAAAAGAAGAACTCCTGATAAAGAAGGTTTTGAATCTCAGAACATCCATGGAGAGAATTTTTGTTGGCCTGAATGAGTCTGGTTACAACATCACAGCATCTGCTCCGACAATAAAGGAGAATGAGAAATATGACATGAATTCAAGCTGCTTGTATCACTGTGGGGCTCTTGGCCATGACGTAGAAAATTGCTGGGATTTCAAGGCTCGGGTACAGGGATTACTCAACTTAGGAGTAATACAAGCAAAAAAGAGGCTGAGTATACCTGATGAGGTGAATGTAATCGAACCTTTCATACTTCGAGTACCACCACTTAATGTAGCTCCTAAGCCAGAAAAAGTGGTCATTACTGTCAAGAAACCCACATCATTTGAGTATAAGACTACACATGCTGTGCCTTGGAATTATGAGACCCAGGTCAAGATAAGCAGAGACATCGGGGAAACCTCGAAGGCTCGAGAAAATGAAGAGGTGACTGGTGTCATGGAGGTGAAAGGAATAACAAGAAGTGGAAGAGTTTATGGACCCGGAGCTGGAAAAAGGAAGTTTGTCAATGAAGGATATCACGGGAAAAAGTTCAGATTTAGAAAGAAAAGAAAAAGAAAATGAGGAAGAAGAGTTTAGAAGATCATGAAGCGAGCGAGTACGATATTTTGGAACAATTAAAGAAGACTCACTTGAATATCTCTTTTATCATTAATCATGTCGTCTGAACCTCATCGAAGGCGATAATAAAAGTCTTGAAGGAAGCTTATGTCAAACTGATGTCTCATCGTAAAATGTGGTGAATATGGTGGATCCTGTGAAACGTGTTAACATGATCACGTTTTCAAATGAAGAAGTTGTTTCACGAGTCAACCCACGAGCACTATACATAACCCTCAAATGTAAAGGATACATAGTGCCCAGAGTTCTCATTGATGGAGGGTCGGGATTGAATGTCTTACCCGTGTCGACTTTAAGCTATTTGTCGATGAGCAAGGAAGATATACTACCACAAATGATGGTAGTGAAAGCTTTTGATGGAGCAAAGAAAAGCATCCTAGGGGAGATGGTGTTATTATTGGAGATCGGCCCAAGCAAATTCGATGTATTGTTCCAAGTGATGGAGATCGAGTCAGACTATAATATGCTGCTCGGAAGACCATGGATAAATGGTGTTGGTGCTGTCCCTTCAACCTTGCATCAGAAGGTCAAATACATTGAAAATGGTTCAGTCATCACAATCCACGGAGAAAAGGAGATCCTGGTATCTAAACCAGTGACATTGCCATATGTTGAAAATGTGGAGCTATTAGAGAGCAGTTCATGGCATAACCTGGAGGCAGTAGGGCTGAGACAAGAGCAAGATAAGGCATTAATGCAAAATCAGGTAGTGGCTCACATCATGGCTAAGAATGGATATCTAGAAGGAAAAGGACTAGGATCACAACTGCAAGGCTCCCAAACTCCCATATCGGTGCCAGAGAAGGCTAACCGATTTGGTCTAGGATATGAGACCTCCCTGGATGACAAGATGAGTGCCTTGGCTCTAGAACAGAATAAACAAAAAGGGAAAATGAAACTGATTCCTCACTTGAATGAGACATTCCCTGGTCCAGCTGAAGTGATTATAACCGGTGAAGTTCACTCTCCTTGTTATTTCTCCACTATCAACACTTTGGATGCTGAAACAACTGAAGGAAATAACAAAGTCCATGTTGCTAGTAATGATGAGATGCTGATGAACTGGACAGCTGAACCGATGCTTGATGTTATTGCTGAAAAGTAATTTGTTGGGTTGTATTATTCAAGAATTATTTATGCTTTTGTTTATGCTACTCAGAGACATCATTTGAATGAATTTGCATGATTTTCAATAACCTTTCTATATGTTTTCCATTTGCCTCATTTCTATTTCTATTCCTTTTGCTTTTTCCCTTTTCTGTTATGTTTTTCCCTTACCATTCTCAATTCGTTAATTTGCATTTTCCATGCTATTTTATAATCCACCATTTGGTTTAGCATTCCAATCCACCACAATTACTTTCCAGGAATTTGAATGTCATAGAAATTTTGCCACCTGAGAAGGAATTTGGGAGCTTATCAATTGATTCTCTTGCTGCACTTGATTGCGATAACCATGAGTTCGAGGATGATGAAGAAGCTATTGAACAGTTTTCAAACCTCCTGGATTATTCAGAAAAAGGATTTGACTTAGATAATGAGGTGGTTGAGGTGATTAACATGGGCACCGAAGAAGACAAAAAGGAGCTGAAAATAGTGGAAAATCCTGAACGCATAGAAATGGTTGCATTGTTCAAAGAATTCCTAGATGTGTTTGCATGGTCCTATCATGATATGCCAGGATTAGACCCAGAGATTGCTTCACACAAGATCCCTTTGTATTCCGAAGCTGAGCCGAAGAAGCAAAAGTTGAGAAGAATGCGACCGGACATGTCATTAAAGATTAAAGAGGAAGTGACTAAGCAGCTGGAGGCTGGATTTTTAGAGGTATCAAGACATACTGATTGGGTGGCCAACATTGTGCCTGTACCTAAGAAGGACGGAAAAGTTAGAATGTGTGTAGACTATCGGGATTTGAATAAAGCTAGCCCGAAAGATGATTTTCCTCTACCCCACATTGATGTCCTTGTTGATAATACTGCTGGAAATCACCGATTTTCCTTTATGGATGGATACTCTGGGTATAACCAAATTCCCATGGATATTCATGACAAAGGAAAAACTACTTTCATAACTCCGTGGGGAACATTTTGCTATACAGTCATGCCGTTTGGATTGAAGAATGCCGGTGCCACCTACCAACGTGCCATGGTCGCATTATTCCATGACATGATGCATAAAGAGATTGAGGTGTATGTAGATGATATGGTCGCCAAATCTAAAGAGGGAGAAAGTCATGTGACAGTTCTGCGAAAGCTGTTTGAAAGGCTCCGAAAATACGAGTTGCGGTTGAATCCGAATAAATGCATTTTTGGAGCTTCTACGAGGAAGTTCTTGGGGTTCATTGTCGTGAGAAGGGATAAAAGTGGATCTGACAAAGTGAAGGCAATACAAGAAATGTCTGCTCCCGAATCGAGCGAGAAGTGAGAAGTTTTCTTGGAAGGCTCAACTATATTGCTAGATTTATTACCAATTTGACTAGCACTTGCGAGCCTATATTCAAGATGCTGCGGAAACATCAACCTGGGGAGTGGAATGAAGAATGCCAAGAAGCTTTTGATAAAATAAAAGCTTATTTGATGAAACCTCAATTTTAGCCCCACCTATACCAGTGTCCTTTAATATTGTACCTCACAGTGTTGCCCACGTCTCTTGGGGCAATGTTAGGACAATATGATGAGTCGAGAAAGAAAGAGCGAGCAATTTATTATCCGAGCAAGAAGTTTAATGGCTGTGAATCTCGTTATCTGGCGATTGAAAAAGACTTGTTGTGCATTAGTGTGGGCATCCAAGAGATTGAGGCAGTACATGTTATACTACACTACCTGGTTAATCTCTCGAATGGATCCATTGAAATACATATTTGATAGTCCTCATGTTTCATTAAGAATGTCAAAATGGCAAGTGATGTCATTCAATTTGATATCAAATATGTGACCCGTAAGTCCATCAAAGGAAGTGCAATTGCTGATCATCTAGCTGAAAATCCTCTTGAGGATATACGACCTATCATGCCGGAATTCCCGATGGTGAGGTGTTAATGATGGAAAAAGATGAGATAAAAGAGGAGAATGTATGGAAAATGTACTTTGATGGGGCCGCCAATATGAACGGGTGTGGAATAGGAGCTGTAGTGGTATCACCAAATGGGAAGCAGTATCCAGTCTCTATCAAACTAGATTTTGAATGCACCAACAACATCGCAGAATATGAAGCCTGTGCGAATGGTTTGCAAGCTGCAATTGACCTAGGGATTAAAGAATTAAAGGTGTTTGGAGATTCCGCGCTCATAATCTATCAAGTTAATGGAGAATGGCGTACGAAGGATCCGAAATTGGTGCCTTATCAGAAATACTTGTCTCGATTAATTGAAGAATTTGATGATGTGTCATTCTCTCACTTAACTCGAGACCATAACCAATTTGCGGATGCATTGGCAACCCTGGCAGCAATGACAAAATTGGAAGTCCATACCAATGTCCAACCCATCCACGTAGAGGTGCAAAGTGAACCAATATACTGTGACAATGTGGAGGTTGAGCGGATGGACAACCATGGTATTATGACATCAAGCAAGACATTCAAAAGGAGAATATCCGACTGGAGCAAATGAAGTGCAAAGAAAAACAATTCGACGATTGGCCATGGCCTTTTTCTTGAATGGTGAAGTCCTTTACAAGAGAAATCATGACACCACTCTCCTCAGATGTGCGGATGCTCATGAAGCTCAAATGATCATGACGGAGATCCATGAAGGAATTTGTGGAACCCATGCTAATGGACACATGATGGCACGCAAAATCCTAAGAAGCGGTTATTACTGGTCCACCATGGAGAATGATCAGATCGATTATGTTCGAAAGTGTCATAAATGTCAAGTATATGCAGACCGAGTCAATGCTCCTCCATTTCCATTACACAACATGGTATCTCCTTGGCCTTTCTCAATGTGGGGCATGGATGTCATTGGCCCAATCAATCCCAAAGCCTCAAATGGTCATCGTTTCATCTTGGTGGCGATAGACTATTTCACAAAGTGGGTGGAAGCTACTTCATATGCTAACATCACACAGAAAGTGTTTCTCAGATTCATCAGAAGAGATATCATCTGCAGATATGGAATTCCAGAAAGAATTCTCACAGATAATGCTCCTAACCTCAATGGTGCCGAAGTTCAAAAGTTCTTTGAGACTTTCAAAATCAAGCATCACAACTCAGCTCCTTATAGACCTCAAATGAATGGTGCGGTTGAAGCTGCAAATAAGAATATCAAGAAAATCATCGCCAAGATGGTGGTGAATTACAAAGACTGGCATGAAATGTTGCCTTATGCTTTGCATGCATATCGTACCAACATACGATCAAGTACAGGGACAACTCCCTTCTCATTGGTGTATGGAATGGAGGCTGTATCTCCTATAGAAGTGGAAATCCCATCATTAAGGGTTCTAATGGAGGCTGAGTTAGAAGAATCTGAATGGGTGAAGGTTCGATATGAACAGTTGAACATGATAGAAGAGAAAAGGTTGGCAGCTGTTTGTCATGGCCAATTGTACCAAAGCAGAATGGCTAAGGCTTTTAACAAGAAAGTCCGTCCTAGAGATTTTCATCCAGGAGATTTGGTTTTGAAGAAAATTCTCCCTAATCAAGAAGATGCACGAGGAAAATGGGCCCCGAGCTATGAAGGTCCTTACATTGTTAAGCAAGCGTTCTCAGGTGGAGCATTGATTTTGCAAAACATGGATGGACAGGAATTGCCCAAACCAATTAACACTGATGCAGTCAAAAGGTTTTATGCTTGAAAAGATGTTGAAAAAGCCCGTTAGGTTGAAAACTCAAAAGAGCGACCTAAGCAAAGTTAGGGTAATATGAAAAGAAAAAAAGAAAAAAAGAAGAGCTCGTTAGGTTGAAAACTCGAAAGAGCAACCTAGGCAAAAATTAGAGCAAAAAGATAAGCATCATCTCAAGCAACCTATACTGGGGCAATTTTGGAGTGTTGAATTTACCCAGTGAATCAAGCTGACCAAAATTGAAACTGGGGCAATTTTTGGAAAGAAAAGGTTTGAAGACATCATTAAGGATCATGGCTATGGTGTTCAACTTGCTGCGAGAAATCGATTGATTAAGTCACAAAGAACTTAAACTGGGGCAAAATTCCATGTCTTTCACAAGCTTGTCTTTCAGTTTTGTGTTGTAATCTCTTTTTCAAACATCTTGTCATCCAATACACCAAGCAATGAAGATACCTATTCAGCCAATCTTTTGTTTCCTCTTTAAATGCATATTTATTTATGATGTCTCGAGTAAGCATAAATTTAAGTTTGAAGTTATACAACTTAATAATTCTTACAGCAATACATTCATGACTAGCATCACACTAAGAGAATTCAAAAGTTTCAGTCAAACTCGACAGAAAAGCAATTATCATCCTAAAAAGGGAAAAAGGGAAAATGGGAAAGGAGTGAGCAAAGGTCCAGAAGTAAAGAAAGTTTATGTCAGAAAGTCCAGCGCATGAATTACAAGTTTGATCGGTCATAGTCTTCCTTGAGGTTTGCTTGATTTGGTTACGGTTAGTTTTTCTGAAATAAACTGAAAATTGATGACTTGTGCATATAACCTGAAAAAAAAAAAAGATAATGTGGACATTGTTATTTTCCATGCCACCATTTAATTTTCCAGTCGGCCTCAGATGGCCAATTTACATTTCCTGTCGGCCTCAGTTTGCCAATTTACTTTCCTGTCGGCCTCAGATTGCCAATTTACTTTCCAGTCGGCCTCAGATTGCCAATTTACATTTTATGTCGGCATCAGATTGCCAATTTACTTTCCTGTCGGCCTCAGATTGCCAATTTACATTTCTAATCGGCCTCAGATTGCCAATTTACATTTCCTGTCGGCCTCAGATTGCCAATTTACTTTCCTGTCGTCCTCAGATTGCCAATTTACTTTCTTGTCGGCCTCCGATTGCCAATTTACATTCCAGTCGGCCTCTTTGCCAATTTACATTTCCTGTCAGCCTCAGTTTGCCAATTTACTTTCCAGTCGGCCTCAGATTGCCAATTTACTTTCCTGTCGGTCTCAGATTGACAATTTACATTTCATGTCGGCCTCAGATTGCCAATTTAATTTCCTGTCGGCCTCAGATTGCCAATTTAATTTCATGTCGGCCTCAGATTGCCAATTTACTTTCCTGTCGGCCTCAGATTGCCAATTTACATTTCATGTCGGCCTCAGTTTGCCAATTTATTTTCCTGTCGGCCTCAGTTTGCCAATTTATTTTCTGTCGGCCTCAGATTGCCAATTTAATTTCATGTCGGCCTTAGATTGCCAATTTACTTTCCAGTCGGCCTCAGATTGCCAATTTACATTTCATGTCGGCCTCAGATTGCCAATTTAATTTCCTGTCGGCCTCAGATTGCCAATTTATTTTCCTGTCGGCCTCAGTTTGCCAATTTATTTTCCTGTCGGCCTCAGATTGCCAATTTAATTTCATGTCGGCCTTAGATTGCCAATTTACTTTCCAGTCGGCCTCAGATTGCCAATTTACATTTCATGTCGGCCTCAGATTGCCAATTTAATTTCCTGTCGGCCTCAGATTGCCAATTTAATTTCCTGTCAACCTCAGATTGCCAATTTACTTTCCAGTCGGCCTCAGATTGCCAATTTACTTTCCTGTCGGCCTCAGATTGCCAATTTATTTTCAATGTCACCCTCAGATTGCCATTTTACCTTTCCATCACCCTCAGATTGTTCTTTTACATGTACAGATTGTCTCAAAGTGTCGTTTTTCCGATACGACTTTTAACATTTCTTGTAAGTTGTGAATTTGGGTCAAATTGGTTAGCCATTATTTTTTGAGTGATTCACGCATATTTGATTTCTAAACCGCATCGTCTCATGTGACTTTAATTGAAAATTTATGTCATTTTTGCTCCAGATTTAAATTTCATTGCATTGCATGCGTTGCCGAACAAAATCGATGTTCATGTCTTTACTCATTCCTTATGAAGACAATATTTAAAATTCAAATTTTTGTATTTTCTTATAAGAAATGAGTAAAGAGGGGCAATTGTGAACACTTGATTTTGTCCGACATGTAAAAAAATAAAATTCAAATTGACATAGTTTCATATTAGGTTCGTGTATTAATCTAAATTTAATTTAAATTATGATTTCTTTTAATTTTTGGTCCATGTACATTATAGTGAAAGAAACTAATCCATGTGCATTATCTTTGTTTTTGTTCCAAGGTCATTGCAATCCATGTATAAAAAAAATGAATGATAATAAAAAAACTTGATTGGCCTATTCTTACAAAAAAATTTCAATCCATTTTCTGATTGCCAAAAAACAATGATTATTGAAACTAGGATTGGCCCATGTTTTTTTTTTTTTTAACACTGATTGATAACTAAAATAAAAAAAAAATTAAAAAATTAAAAAAATTAAAAATTAAAAAAATAATAATAACAAAAGATGGCAGAATGTGTCACGGATTGATTTTTGGATCCCCAAGGTATTTCCGTGAATGCTTGAAGATGGGAAAATCAGAGAAAAAAAAAGTGATGGATAATATGATGATGTCTCTCCACTTTGAGGAAGAAGACAATTTTCCCTTCGGTGATCACCTTCATTTTTCACCATCTCACCACTGCAACCTGGTTCATCATCATCACAAAAAGCTCATTTTCATCATCCTTTTCCACCATCACTACACAGCTCCATCACCACGATCACTCAAATTGACTATCCTATCATCATCAGCAAAATCCATTCTCTTCCAAGGCACCCACACCACAACAGCAATTCACCTCTCACCATCATCTCATCCTCATTCAAAAACAGCCACCCTCACCACCATCATTTCAATTGATAAATAAAATCACAACTGAACCTCAAACGAAAAAATGCCCAGCACTAACAAAACCACAGTGATATCATAATCAATATCAACCAGTTCTCTCTTACAAAAATCAAAAAGAGGGAAAACACATATTACTCACATGATATTTGATCCCGTTTTCCCTTAGACAGAAACGATAACTCCCATCTCACCACAGCCCATTACTCATTATCATCATCTCATCATCATCATCATCCTTCAACCCCGTCATAATCCCATAGCACCCCTGCCTTCGTGTTGTTTATTTCCAAAAAGATAAGAAACAGATCTGCAAAAGAAGCAAGCAGAGGCACGTAAGGAGTAGAAACAGAATCATAGTGAAGCTTTACCTCGTGACTCACAGACTCTGCCATTCACAGCCCCTCGCTGCTGCTGCCTCCCTTCTGCAAGCACCCAGCGCCCAGCAGTCCATCGCGCACCACCGCGTCCAGCTCGCCCAGTCGCGCGGCCCTCCCCTACTGCTATGTGTCGACCTTCCTCTTGCTGTCGGTGAGCCGCCGCTCCTCCTCCTCTGATCGTCGCGACCCCATCAAGACCCAGCTCACCATCACGCTGGAAGCACCGCCGTGAAAGTCCAGCTGCGCGACGCCTTGCTCAGTTCCGTCACGCCGCCCAGTTCCTCCATCGCGACGCCTTCCCTTCCCCCTCTGCCTTGGCCGCGACCTCTTGTGGTCACCCTCTCTCCCTCTCCCTCTCGATCCCTCTCTCTTTTTCCTTTGCTATCTTGCTGTAATGTCAATTAGGGAAGTGAGTTAGGGATTTCTGAGTTTAGATTTTGTTTGTTTGGTCATTTTCTGAAAATTTTTTTTGGGGGGGGCTGGGTATGTTTTGAATTGGGTTTCGTTTGTTTGTTTTAATAAACATTGGGCTCAGTGAATTTTATTTGGGGTGGTTTTTAGTTTTGATAAAGTTTGGGTTTCTTTGGCTTTATATGATATCTTGACATGGGTTGTTTCAAATGGACTGGGCATTTAATTTCTTGAGTGTTGTTTGTTATTTTTTTGGTTTTCTGAACTACCTCCTATCCGAAAAATAAAAGGAGAGAATGAAGATCTTTGGGCTATTTCAGTCTGAAAAAAAAATGTGGTGTTTGAGATTTAGTTTTTTTTTTTTTTCTAAAAAAAAAAAAGGATAAGGAATAAAATGATGAAATGATTGGGCTGTTTCAAATAAATAAAGAATAGGTGTAAAAATGTTTGAGTTGTTATTATTTTCTATTTTTATTTATGCCTCTGTGTTTATGGGGTTATTAGCATTGTTTTTATTATTAGATCGAGTTAATTCTATTATTTTCTTTTAATAAACAATAAATATTTCAGTTGAAAATTTATTCTGACTTTTAAGGTGAAAATGTAATGATTCAGTTTTTTTTAAGATTAGAATTAATTTAGCCACGACAGCTTATTAATTCCATATTCAAGAATATTTTAGCTGTGACAGCTTGATATTCTAAAATTCTTTATATTTAGTTTATATTTAAAATAATCTAAAAATATTATTTAATTTGGGTTTAAAATAAATTTTATTTGAAAATAATATTAATTAAGCCGTGACGGCTTATTAATTTTATGTTTTGAATATTTTAGCTGTGACAGCTTGATATTCTAAATTTTAAATAAAACTAATCAATTCATAATTATTTTTAAAGAACTACGTGACTTTGAATTCCTCATCGCATTAGAGGATACGTAGGAGCAGGTGATTCCTGTCAAGTCAAAATTAGATTTTTATTAGGTTAATTTATGTCATTCCATTTTTAATTTGTAAATATTTATTGTTATTTTTATTTGTTTATAAATATTTAGTGTCTATTAGTATCATGTATTATTTTTAATTTAAGCTAATAATCAAATTATTTTAAATAAGGATGTTAATTTAGCCGTGACGGCTTATTAACTCAGTTAAACATTTGAGCTGTGTCAGCTTGATGTTTTAAATTTTCAAACAAAAATTAGATTTTTATAATTTGTATTATTTGTAAATATTTTCTTTAATATCTTTTTTTTATTTCTTTAAATTGTAAATTAATTAATTATTTGTTAAATATTTTGTTCTAAAATAAAATATTAATTTAGCCGAAACGGCTTGTTAATTGAATATTTTGGATATTTAAGCTGTGACAGCTCGATGCTTCAAAATTTTCAAATTAAAAATAGATTTTTATGATGTCATTTTATTCTGTTTTACATGTAAATATTCTTATTCATTATTATTATTATTGTAAATATTAGTTTATTTATTCATTTATTTATTTATTTATTATTATTATTATTATTATTTCTTTATTATTTTAATTTAAATTAATCATTGAAATGTATATATATTTATTTCATTATTATTTTGATGTCATTTTATTTTGTTTAGCATGTAAATATTTTTGTTCATTATTATTATTATTGTTGTAAATATTTATTTAGTACTTATTTGTGATATTATTTTATTATGTTTTACATGTAAATAATTTTGTTCATTATCATTATTATTGTAAATATTTGTTTATTTATTCATTTATTTATTTATTATTATTATTATTATTATTATTATTATTATTATCTTCCTCTTTCTTTATTATCTTAATTTAAATTAATCATTGAAATGTATATATTTTATTCCAAATAAAGAGGTTAATTCAGTAATGACTTGTTAACTCAATATTACGGATACTTGAGCTGTGACAGTTTGGTACTCCGAAATCTTCTTACTCTAAAAAATATTTTCTTTTAAATTTTTCTTGAAATAAAAAATGTGAATAAATATTTTGAAAGGTTATTAATAATTTGCACAATTAATTAAGGTACCGTCTAAAGACGGGTGTATTAGGGGTGCTGTAGGATTAAATTCCTACCCTTCCCTAAGCATAACCGACTCCCGAGCTTAGATCTGGTTTCAAAGATCAATTTCTTTAAATTAAATGGGTTTTTCCATAATTTTTCCCAATTAAATAAAAATTTGGTGGCGACTCCATTTTAAACTGAAAATTCACTTTTCGCCGTCCCGTCTCAATCCCGGTTGCGACACCCACTTTCAGTCTGCAACATTTATTAAGAAATTGGTCTATATGTAACAACCATAAGAAAACAAAATCTAACAAAGATTAGAAGAAGACAAAATCATGCTTAAATTAATAAGAAAAGTAATTAAAAACCTAAACGGTTTTGATTGCATGCTTGTGCTTCTTCTGAGTAATTTGTGTTGAGATCTTTCTTCCTTCAACAGAGTCACATAGGAGTATATAATAGATTAAAAGAAAGAAGTGCACAGAAATGATGCTTTTGATGCCATTGTCAGCCTTGAAGCTTCAACTCACTCACAATTCGTATACGTCAAAGCTAAATGCAAATTAATGTACTTTGAGCTAATAGAATTCATAAAAGTTTATGGGATTAATCTTGTAAGTTTTGGAAGCTCACATATATATAGGGCGATATATGAAAATGCTAGCTAGTATCTACGCTAAGAGTTTAATTTATTTGGCTATCTAAATCTCATTAATTAAAAGCAATATGAACACATCAATAATAATTAGCTAACACATATTTAGTGCCTATTATATTGATTGTAGAAAACATGGCAACACGGTATCATATTCTCATATGATATCATCTTTTTCACGTGTCTCCAATCTCCATTCTTGATTGTTTCTTTAGTTGGATAATCTGATATTTTTTGAAAAAAGAAATTGAGATGACGAGCAATGTGTCAAACCAATGATTTCTGTTCAAGAATTTTCCTTGTAATTATATGAATTTAATTTTAGCATACTAACGGTGTAAAACTATTTTTATATTATTATCCAATCATATATTTCTATTTATAGTATTTCTAAGATAATAAATAATTGAATCTAACTCTTTTGTTAATGTAATATTATATAATTAGATGTATATAAAAAAAATTTACACTAACAATATATATAAATTAAATCCTAATTATGTTTGCAGGTTTTTTATGTGGGTAAAATGATATTTTCTTACCCAAAAAATCAAATGATATTTTATATGCTGATTGTTCACGAGGATACATTTTTTTTATAGTCAACTCAATTAAAATATAAACAAAAATTGTTCTTTGGGGTAGATTATTCTTATAGGTTTTTGAAGCAAGCATAAAAATTCATATATAATTTAATTAAGAAAAAATTACTCCTATTTTTATCCTCTAATCAAACATACTTTAAGAGCTGAGAAATTTTTACATGCTCTTTAAAAATATTTAATCCATGCTCAGAAAATATTGACAATCATCCATTCTAATTTACAGTATAATATTAATATTAAAAAATTAAAATAAATAATTATGCATCTCATGCATTAAACGTGCTGCATCCAAAAATTTCTCTGAAATCCGTTGCTGAACACATCAATAATTAGCTAACACATATTTAGTGCCTAGTGATTGTAGAAAACATGGCAACGCGGTATCATCTTCTCGCATGATAGCATATTTTCACTTATCTCCAATCTCAATACTAGAATGTTTCTTTAGCTAGATAATGTGATTGAAAAAAAATTAAGAGATTACGGGCAATGTGTCAAATTAATGTTGATTTTTTTCAAAAAAAAAAATATTCTTAATTATATTTGTGGGTTGTTATGTGGATAAAATGCTATTTTACGCTGCTTGTTCATGTGGATTAAAATGCAGTAGAATTCCACAATGTCTCATCCAATTTAATTTGAGCTTTTTTCCTTTACTTTATTTTGTATTTTTGCCTTTTACAGCGATTTGTCTGAGTGTAACATTATGACACTATTGTCATATTTGAAAGAACTAAAAGACAATGATTTGTGTATAGTGCATTAACCTTATTATAGACTTTCAACATGATTTGAAATTGCTAGTTTTCAATCAAAAGTTCTTTGTTTTGTGTATAATCCATACTAATAATACTAGTGCCAAAATATTAAGTAAAACTCAAAATAAAAAAAATGAATCGTATAGTGCATAGTGCTTATCCTAGTAAATAAATAATTCAAAAAAATCATAGTAGCACCACAAGTTTAATTTTATATTAATATAATTATGAAAACAAGTTGCTATAATGTCTGCTATAACAAAAAAGAAGAAGAGGAAGAAGAAGCAAGAAATGGATGAAATTATTGTGTCTATTTAAGAAATCCCTCTGCATCCTCCTAACTGGTTGCCATATTATTTAAGGGCACATTGGGTTTTTCCCAGGCCCACCATAATAGAACTCTGGATCTTCAACATAATCTTCTACATACCTCACATCATAGCAATTATATTCATCTGAGAAGTCATAAACCCAATCAGGGAACTTCAAGGCCTCAGAATTGTCATGAATTCTCATTCTTTTTATGTAACTAGAGTAATCAGGCACTGAGGCAAATTGTCCGTTGCCCATTTGTGTTGAAGTGTGAGGAGTATGCCCAACGGTTGAGCTGTAAACTTCACCACCCCACTCCACAGATTCAGCATTGTGGCATATTGATTCAAATAGCTCAGGTGGCCAATAACCTATGTTGGTCCTCTCACCATACTGCACCCACCAATTATTGGTAATAGGGTCCTAATTTCAACAAAGTAAAATATAAATAAATAAATAACTAATGTAAAAGATAGAGATCATTAATTTCTATATACTAAACCAACCGTTTAAAATAATGTTGTCCAATAGAATTTATGAAAAATAACAAATTATGGTTATCTGGCATAATTTGTTATTTTTCTCAAATTCTATTAGTTAATAGTATACAATTATTCCATGCATGTTGCTAATGTATGAATACCAAAATTTCAAAATAAAAAGAATTATAATAAATTAACATTGTAAAACTTTTTTATATTATTATATAATCAAAATCCTCTCATATATATGACTTTTGAAATAGTAGGGGTGAGGGTCAAACTTGATGGGCTAATATAGTAATATGCGATGATTAATCAATGATCATATAAAAAAATTTTATATCTCATCATATCAAAATTAAACTCAATTAAAAAATAACGAAAATTCAAGAATATATAATGATCAATCATGTAAATTCACACCTTATAGATGTAAATAGTTACTTGGTATGGAAGCCCACCGGGAATTGATATTGGATAAATTGCAGCACCCAAGGCAATTTCATTGCTAGTCTGAACAAACCCTGGACAAGTCAGATCAAAGCAACCCGTTTTCTTCGAAGCATCAGCCTGCATAAATTGGTGTCCCAAAATTGTTAGGCCTAAACAGAAGAAAAATACAAGAAATGAATAAAGATTGACAATAAATCTAAACAGATGCAACAGTACATATACATACATGAGAGTTTCTTAATATTTCTAGAGTTAAAAGAAGAAGAAGAAGTTTTGCTATGCATCATTTAGTGCTCAAACCAATAATTATCAGTTCATTGTTCACCGACAAATTCAAGGTGTTGAATCCTAAATGGTATGATGTCAACACATTTTTCTTACTTTGCTAACACCCTCTTCTCTATTCCCCAAATAAAGGATCGATTAGTCTACAATTAAATTATAAAATTGAATTATAAAGAAATTAAATTATAAAATTGAAGCAATTGCGAACTGACCGTCCAATACACGAATAAACGAGTCTGCTTATCACCATAGACAGTCGGATTGACCTGCAGCAAAGTTTATTGAACAAGGAGCAGTCACAGTTTTTTTAAGCTGACAAGAATAGTCACAAATCCACAATTTCAAAGGCAACGCACCACTACCACCAGAAGGTAAACCAAAATAGTGATGCGATAATCACCTGAAGGGAACCTACTAATAATACACGATTTTACAATATGAGCCTTCTTTATTGTTTATTAATGAGCATTTCTTGATGTCATCATGATTAATTACCACTAACATCGGAAATAGAATCGTCCGAGATAATGTAACTTCCTTCTATCTCTGTAATTTAAATTAATTTTCATCCATGATTCGGAAAAGGTCCTCTGATCTTTTGGGGATATCCAGCAAAATCACAATTAAGGATCTTCTAAAATTTTGTGATCAAAATTTGATTTTAAAATATGTAGAATGAAATTTGAGTTCGAATGTATGGTTCACAGTTACATAATTGATGATGCTGCCGAATTATGACTACCAATACTCATTATAATTACTGTTATAGAAGAAAACAGATGGATATTTGCGTTTCTCTATTAATCATGTCTTCAGGGAGTCTGATTTCTGCAAAGAAGTTCAGCTCTTTTAACCTTTTCTATTCCTCCTTATAATCAACAATAAGATTCACCTTTGTAAATTAATGATACTAAAAGAGAAGGGAGAAAAAAAAACTAATCAGCAAAACCAAGAGTGTCCCAAATTAACACAACATAACACAGCTCCATTTCTCATTCTCTTTGGTACATCCAATTAAAATTAATATAGTCTCCTAGAACACAAATTATACCAACTGAAACTAAGATTAAAAAAGAAAATGAAAAAGAGGCAATAGGTAAACTAAGCACCTCTTCTTCTCTCCTGATTTCTCATTCTCTTTCGGTACTACAATTAATAGATAAAGTCTTCTTCTTCCTTCTTCTCCATAAGTTGCAGAGAATGGACATGGAGAGAGAGAGAGAGAGAGAGAGATCGGATTTATTGCGTATATTATTGATGCCACATATATAGATAGGTAGATATTTAGAGAAACATGGATAGATAGATATATTAAGGGATGGGTTCAACACAAGAGAAGGGTGTGGGAGGGCATGGTGTGAACGAAAGGACCACACACATATATATAGGTGAGGGAAGAAAAGAGATCTGAAACTCATTGCCGTTGCGGTGGTGGAGGCGGCGGCGGATGCGACGACGGAGGAGGCGGTGGAGGAGGCGGCTGTGGAGGCAGACGTTGTGGCGGTCGAGAGAGGAGCATCTGGGGGGTGTAGTATTTGGATGACTTTAATTTGCTGCCTTGGTTTTTATTTGTGTTGGGTGTTAGGGCGTGACCAAATTAGACTCGCTAAGATAGTGTTGGATTGGCTTAACCCTGCCACTACCCCTTGGGCCTTGCAGCGGCGGTGGGGGTGGGGGATATTCCGATTGTGGGGCTAGCAGCTCCTGGGCGGAATATCTGGCTGAGTTTGATTGCCTTGGTTGATCAGGTTTGTTTGTAGTGTTAGGCTGTGAGGAGGAGGGGCTGAGATTCTCTTGGATTTTGTTACTCCAACTGCTACTCTTCCTCTTGTTATTGGCATCCATGTGGAGGGAGAAGAAACGAAGAGAAAAGAATGCAGGTGTGAATGTGAGGAAGATGAGAGTGACCCCAAAAAAAAAAAAGACACAGCGCCCAATTTGTAGATTAGGGAAACGAATGAAGTGCTGGGTAGGATGGGTTGGTAGTAAACTAGCATAACATGCATCCGTTATTTGCTTGTCCGGTAATGCTATTCATACACAAAAAAAGTGGGTGTCTACCCACTTTATAATCATTTGTCGCGATCGGGATCGCGACGAGACGGCAAAAAATGATTTTTGTTTGAAATGGAGTCGCCACCAAATTTTGTTTAAAATTGGGAAAAATTATGGAAAAACCCATTTAATTTAAAGAAAATGATCTTTGAAACCAGATCTGAGCTCGGAAGTCGGTTATGCTTAGGGAAGGGTAGGAACTTAATCCTACAACACCCCTAATACACCCGTCTTTAGACGGTACCTTAATTAATTATGCAAATTACTAATAACCTTTCAAAATATTTATTTACACTTTTATTTTAAGAAAATTATAAAGAAAATCTTTTTTAGAATAAAAAATTTCGGAGTACCAAACTGTCACAGCTCAGGTATCCGTAATATTGAGTTAACAAGTCGTCACGGCTAAATTAACATCTTTTTTTGAAATACAATATATACATTTCAATGATTAACTTAAATTAAGATAATAAAGAAAAAAAGGAGGATAATAATAAAATAAATAAATAAATAAATATTTACAATAATGATAATAATAATGAACAAAAATATTTACATGCAAAACAGAATAAATAATATCATAAAATTTAATTTTATCTTAAAAATTTGAAACATCAAGATGTCACAACTTAGATGTCTAAAATATTCAGTTAACAAGCCGTCTCGACTAAATTAACTTCTTTATTTAAAATAAAATATTTAATTAATAATTGATTAATTTAAATTTTAAAGAATAAAGTACATAAAAAAATATTTACAAGTAAAACAAAAATTATGAAAATTTAATTTTTGATTTGAAAATCTTAAACATCAAGCTGTCACAGCTCAGATGTTTAACTATGTTAATAAGCCGTCACGGCTAAATTAACATTCTTTCTTAAAACAATTTGATTATTAACTGAAATTAAAAATAACACATAACAATAAAAGATAATAAATATTTATAAATAAACAAAAATAATAATAAATATTTACAAATAAAAAATGAAATAACATAAAATAATCTAATAAAATCTAATTTTTGACTTGACAGGAATCACCTGCTCCTACGTATCCTCTGGTGCGATGAGGAATTCAAAGTCACGTAGTTCTATAAAAATATTTTTCAGTTAATTAATTCATTTCTAAACAAGGATTTTCAAATATCAAGCTGTCTCAGCTAAAATATTATCAAGATATGGAATTAATAAGCTGTCGAGGCTCAATTAATCTTATTTTCGAAATGTAATGTGTTAATTAATTTTGTTTGAAAGAACAACTGCAAATATATTTCATAATTTATCTTAAATTCAAATTAAATAACATTTTAACTCATTTTAAATTTAAATTAAACCAAAAGAATTTTAGAATATTAAGCTGTCACAGCTAAAATATTCTAAAGATAGTGAATTAATGAATCGTCGTGGCTCAATTAACTCCAAAAATTTTGATTGTATACAATGGCCTAAATACTCCAAACTAAATATCATGACTCTTAACAAAATAGATCAAAAAAATATCTTGACAAAACTGAAATAAAACTCAATATCCTAAAAAAAATTTAATCATATGATACAAAGAATCAACAAAAAAATATGAACCAAAAGAGGAACTAAAACACATAGATCAAGATATGATTCTAACCTCCAAACACAATGTTGTAAAAGGTTTAAACTCTAGGACCGCAAGACCAATGCCTAACGAAAATGACATGGACTAAAAATAGACCAAAAGACTTTCATCTAAAACAAAAATAAAGGAAAATTTAGTCTATCCAGAGCCCTTCCTAATAACTAGCCCAACCCAAAATAAACTTCCAAACAAACCCAAAAGCCCCAAATGTGATTGACTTAATTATGAAATAAAGAAAAGATAAAAAATAAAAAAAAGAAGCTGGTAGAAGTGTCCAGACTACGGGAATGGTTTGGGAATTGGTTTCTCATTTTTTCTTTAGGTTGTGAAAGGGAAAGTAAGGGTGAATGAGGAAAGGAGGCTAGCAGCGGCCAAAAGAGAAGCAGGGAGGAGCACATGGTGGAAGGATTCGCAGCACTGCAGATCGACGGTGGGGGAGTCGCGCGTAGCTAAGAGAGGAAGTGGTTGGTAGGTTGACCCGCCGCTAAAGGACGCTGACAGCACGAGGATAAAAACTCCAGCTCTAATACTGCCGTGGATGCCGTCGAAGTGGGAATTATGGACCTCGCCATGGATGAAGTTGCTGAAGAAAGCGTCGGGGTACTTGAGGAAGGTGACGTAGAGCTGGTGCTTGAAGTGGAGGCAGAGGGGCCGCCGAGAGCCATTCTTTGGTAGCGCTACTCGAGCGGCATCCTTAGGCAGATCTGCCATGGCGACCATCGCTTTCATTGTGGCCATGGAGATCGCGCGACTGCTGTTAATCATGGAATTCGCACAGCTCTACGCGAGGTGTACAGGGGTGGCGTGCGTGGTTGTGATGCTTGCGTGTTTGTGTCCGTTAAGAGCAGCACCGGTGACCATGGGTGGAGCAAATTGAGAGGGAAGGCAGAGCTGCTATGGCGGTTGCGAAGGAGAAGCAGCGGCCATGGAGGAAGGGAAGGCAGAGGCATCACGGCTGGCGTTGAGGGGTAGTGATCATGGCGGCATGAACATGGAGGGACCGTTGCTGCTATGGTTTCCTTTCTCCTTTTCTTTTTCCTTTTGATCTTGGCTGTCTGGACTGATTTTTTATTATTTGATTGACAATTATTCTAGTTGGAAACTAATTTGTTAATGGACTGTTATTAATTTTTGAAGACTATATGAACTGAGTTTGTGCTATGGTGATTGGTTTAATTTTTGTTTTTGTGGTGATGATGATAGTTTGAAATAGGTGCTAATGAAGGTAACGAAAGGGAATGATGAGGGATTTGTGATGATACTGATGGTGAAAAATGATAAGGAAACTATGGTGTGTATGCAGGTATGTGACAAAACTAGATAATCCAAATTAACCAGAAGGAAGAAGAATATATATATACCACACACGATGCCGATCTCTTCTTTTTCTCAGAACTTCTGTGATTTTTCTTTTAACTTGCTTTCCAAAACCCCCTTATCACTCTTCTCTATTTTTTTTTTTAGGGAGAATAGAGACTGGGAATGAAAATCATAATGGTAATCTGAGTGTCTCCTCCATCTTCTTGTTTTTTTTTCCTTTTAATTCCACCAAGATCAGATGATGATCTGAGATCGATGATAATCCGAGGTGGATGATGATGATATATATTTTTTTTAAAGTGAATATGACAATAGGGAATGAAGTCCCTCCCAAACGGTTCCCCCTTGATTGATGATGATCTCTCTTTTTTATTCCTCTTTCTATCATTTTCACAGATTAGTTGCTAGCTCCCTTGTGAACACCCGATTTTATTCGGCTTATAAGATAAAAAATTCAAAATTAGCATGTTTTCAAAATTTAGTCCCTTTATAGACTCATGTGGCAATTTTATTTTGTTAAGTGAAATTACAAACCATTTCAAATCTTGTTTATAGATAATTCTTAGTTGTGTTTAATCCAAAACTTAATTTTTGTTTAAGTTTCAGTTATTATCGTTTTACATTTTTTGTATCATCTGCATTAAAAAAAAAGGGAGGGTTTTTGGTCAATCCATTCACTCTGGTCCATTTCTATTTGTTTGAGCAATATATAAAATAAAAAAAAAAGAAGTCCAAATTCCCTTCAGGCCTTTTTAGCACTTGTGTTTTTGTCAACCCGTTGCTATATAAAACAAAAAAATAATAAAAATAAAAAAGGGACACCAGGCTATATCACGGGATAACATGCCCGTGAAACAACCACATAATTGGAATGAGGAAAAGCAAAAAAAAAACACAATGATGATGCTCCTACTTTGCACATGAAGTCAGAATTCCTTTCGGTTCCTGAACTGAGGAGCTAACAACCAACCCATGAAGATCATCAGAGAAAGGGGAATATAAAAGACATATCATCATCAATCATCAGGGGATTTTGATTCTTGAATATAATTGATCCTTCGAAGTGCCAGTCACATTTTTTTTGAGTTCTTTGCAACAATCAGAAAGAAGAATCAAGATCAAACAGAGAGTGCTGCAGACATGGATGCGATTCACCTCTTTGGCCGCAACTTAGTCAGCCACCATCCCTGCTCACAGCCGCCGTGAACTCCTCCCCTTGTCACCACAACTTTCCCTTTCGGCTGCAAGACCGCCACCAGCAATTTCCTCCTCTGCCAAGCCTGCGAGTTCCTCATTCCTCTGCCAGCCTAACCATCGCAGCTCCTCCTCCGCCGCCAGCCATATCTTGTCTCCGCTAGATGTCGCGGTTCCTTTCCTCTACTCTGTCAAAGCCACTTCCCTCTTCCCTTCACAACCGCAACCTCTACCCTCAGCCACCAAAACAGCCGCTATCCTCCTCCTCCCTTACATACCCTTTTCCCATCTCTCTTTGTTCCCAGAAATCCAGCTCCCTATTATTCTGTTTATAAAAATGAAAACCAAACTTCACAACCCATATACATCAACTCTCAGACCTGCCATTTACAAACCCAAACTCAGCCAAACCCAATCAGATTTTTCAACATTCAAAAAGAAAAACCAAGATTACAAAAGTGGAAGGGAAAGAAAGGGAGGGAGTCCGCATCATCCCATTGCCATCGTCGCCAGCCGCCTATCACTGCTCAGCCACTTGAGTTCTCTGCTGGCAAGCACGACCACCGCGCCTGACCACCCGCGGCATCCACCTGCTCCTCCGCGAAGCCTCATCCCCCTCTGCCTTGGCTGCGACCCTTTGTGGTCTCACTCTCTCCCTCTCTCGACCCCTCTCTCTTCTCCCCTTCCTCCATGGCTTCGGCCCTCTCTCTTCAGATCCCTTTTCTCTGCTGCTTCTTATCTCTCTCCCTCTTAATCTCTCTCTCTAAATCTTTCTTTCTCTCAACTTCTCTGTGTGTGTGTGGTTGTCAACCAAACAAGAAATGAATTTCAATCCACACTCCAGACCCATCTGTTTGCTCCCTTTGTGCATTTTCCTTTTCTACGTTTTTTCATTTAAGTGAGTT
Organism: Dalbergia cultrata; assembly: GCA_031216105.1. Taxonomy (NCBI): domain Eukaryota; kingdom Viridiplantae; phylum Streptophyta; class Magnoliopsida; order Fabales; family Fabaceae; genus Dalbergia; species Dalbergia cultrata. The sequence goes on from CM062352.1 coordinate 4,930,796, forward strand.
TGTATTTGGGTTGTTTGGAAATTCATTTGTGTTGCAATATGTGGGCTATTTTTACATTGCCTTTGGGCTTAAGGGGCTACTTAATGGGTATTTGGGTTCACTTAGCTTCTGGGTTATGCTATTGGACTGTTTATTTTCGAAAAAAAAGGTGTAAATGATGGGGGCATTTTGGGCTGTCCCTTGTCCGAAAATGGGCTAAGTAAAGAGATTAATTGGGTTGTTTGAATCTGAAAAGAAAGAAGCCCAATGGTGGAAGGGTTTAACAATTTTTGTTTTTTTAAAAAAAAACAGAGAGAAGAGTAAAAGAATTGATGAAATAATTGGGCTGTTTCTTTTAAAATAAAAAAAATGAGAATGAATATAGGAATATTTGGGCTGTTGTTGTTTATTTATTTCTATTTGAGTTTTTGTGTTTATTGTTTATGAGCTTTGTTTTGATTTTAAGTTGAGTCAATTCTCTCTTCGTAATAGGTAATAATTTTTTTTTTTATTTATTTGTTCTGGCTTAAGATAATAAAAACGCAAGTGATCAATGATTTAGTTTTTAAGATTAGAGTTAATTTAGCCGCGACGGCTTATTAATTCTATATTCAAGAATATTTTAGCTGCGACAGTTTGATATTCTGAAAAATCATTTGTTGTGAATAAAATCGACTAACGACATTCATTTAAAAGAACTACGTGACTTTGAATTCCTCATCGCACTAGAGGATACGTAGGAGCAGGTGATTCCTGTCAAGTCAAAATTAGATTTTATTAGGATATTTTATGTTATTTCATTTTTTATTTGTAAATATTTATTATTATTTTTGTTTATTTATAAATATTCATTGTCTTTTATTGTTATGTATTATTTTTAATTTCAGTTAATAATCAAATTATTTTAAATCAGGATGTTAATTTAGCCGTGACGGCTTATTAACTCAGTTAAACATCTGAGCTCTGACAGCTTGATGTTTTAAATTTTCAAATAAAATATTTAGATTTTTATAATTGGTATTACTTTGTAAATATTTTCTTTAACACCTTTTTTATTCTTTAAATTTTAAATTAATCAATTATTTGTTAAATATTTTATTTTTAAATAAAGAAATTAATTTAGCCGAGACGGCTTGTTAATTGAATATTTTGGACATTTGAGCTGTGACAGCTTGATGTTTTAAATTTTCGGACAAAAGTTATATTTTTATAATTTGTATTACTTATAAATATTTTCTTTAATATCTTTTTATTCTTTAAATTTTAAATTAATTAATTATTTATTAAATATTTTATTTTGAATAAAAAAGTTAATTTAGCCGTGACGGTTTGTTAACTTAGTGCATTGGATACCTGAGCTGTGACAACTTGGTATTTCAAATTTTCAATCTAAAAATAAGTTTTTATGATGTCATTTTATTTTGTTTAGTATGTAAATATTTTTGCCCGTTATTATTACTATTATTGTAAATATTTTATTATATTTTATTATTATTATCATTATTATTATTATCCTTTTTCTTTATTATCTTAATTTAAATTAATCATTGAAATGTATATATTTTATTTCAAATAAAGAGGTTAATTTAGCCGTGACGGCTTGTTAACTCAATATTACGGATACTTGAGCTGTGACAGTTTGGTACTTCAGAATTTTCTTATTCTAAAAATATTTTCTTTTATAATTTTCTTAAAATAAAAGTGTAAATAAATATTTTGAAAGGTTATTAATAATTTGCACAATTAATTAAGGTACCGTCTAAAGACGGGTGTATTAGGGGTGCTGAAGGATTAAGTCCCTGCCCTTCCCTAATCATAACCGACTCCCGAATTCAAATCTAGTTTCAAAGATCATTTTCATTGAATTAAACGGGTTTTTCCATATTTTTTCCCAATCAAATAAAATTTGGTGGCGACTCCATTTTAAACAAAAAAAAAATCATTTTTCGCCGTCCCGTCGCGATCCCGGTTGCGACATCCCTAGTTCACATGCTCTGGAACCGAAAGAAATTCTGACTCCATGTGCAAAGTTGAGAAGAGCATCATCATTGTGTTCCTTTTTGCTTTTCCTTGTTCCAATTATGTTGTTGCTTCATGGGTATGTGATCCCGTGATATAGCCTGCTGTCCCCTTTTTTATTTTTATTACTATTTTTTTGTTTTATATAGCAATGGCTTGACACTATTATGACAAAACATAAATGCTAAAAAGGCCTGAAGGGAATTTGGACTTTTTATTTATTTATTTTATGCAGATGAAACAAAAAAATGTAAAATGATAATAATTGAACTTAAACAAAAATTAAGTTTGGATTAAACACAACTAAGAACTATCTATAAACAAGATTTGAAATGGTTTGTAATTTCACTTAACAAAATAAAATTACCATGAGTCTATAAAGGGACTAAATTTTGAAAATATGCTAATTTTGAATTTTTATCTTATAAGCCGAACAAAATCGGGTGTTCACATCATTGAATGTGATGGATGTTAAAGATAAGTGGGGACATCCATCACATCCAATGATTATAAAGTAGGTGTCTGAATAGACACCCACTTTTTGGGTATTAAAGTATCATTACCCTTTGCTTGCCTACCAAATAATTAAGGGTAAATTACACTCTCACATGACATTTGTAGAAATGTAACTCATACTTCTTTAGTTATCTAATTTACACTTATATCTCCTCTGTTTATTAAATTTTAAATATTTATATTATAATCACACTCCTTACATTATGATCATTATAAACTTTCAATATGATAGGGGAAAAAAAAAACTTCGGGACTTATAATCCAAAGTAATTAATATAGTGCAAAAAGTATTAATTTAGCGCAAAAATATTCAGTAAAAATTTAGGTGGCCTAAAGTGAAGGAGATCTTGTTGAAGTGATGAAAACCAATAGATGTTTCGTGACCAAGGCCAACTTAAATTAAAACGTAACAGAAGATCACATCAATAGCTCGTAAATAGATGTTTCGTGACCAAGGCCAACTTAAATTAAAACGTAACAGAAGACCACATCAATAGTAGATGTCTCGTGACCAAGGCCAAATTAAATTAAAAATATTAAATATGAGAGACAATATTTCAAAAACAAACTAAAGTGACTAAAAGGCCATTTTTTTATCTATTAATTTAAATTTTAATCCATTTAGCATTTCTCACCATGGTAATTGTTGGTTTATGTATTCTTAGGTGATGACATAACACTATAAGTAATTATATCACTCTTATCTTAATTTAGAATTAATAATCCCTGCTGAACTTTCTAGTTATACCAACTGAAACTAAGATTCAAAAAAAAAAAAAAAAAGAGGCAATAGGTAAACTAAGCACCTCTTCTTCTCTCCTCATTTCTAATTCTCTTTCGGTACATCCAATTAACAGATAAAGTCTTCTTCCATAAGTTGCTGAGAATGGACATGGAGAGAGAGAGAGAGAGATCGGATTTATTGCGTATATTATTGATGCCATATATATAGATAGGTAGATATTTAGAGAAACATAGATAGATAAATAGATAGATAAATTTTTAAAAATATATTAATTCTCATTTTATCTTTTTATCTTTCGAAGAGTCACTTTCTATTTTTCACTGTCTTTATTAGTTCTATAAAAAGAAAGTCTTCCTTAATTTTTCATTTTCTCTATATTTTAATACTTCTTTTATATAAAATTACAAAATTTTAACTAAGTTTCAAATTTTTTATTTATCTATTCTCCATTAACATATAAATTAAAGTGTAAATTGATAAATGTGTATGTGCCTTTTTTTTCTTTTTTGACGGGGTGCATGTGCCTCTGAGTTCACGAATAATTTTCCATGTTAATATGACTTATCGATGGTTAAATTAGTAAAGATTTTTACACCCCACAAAAGCTATTCAATACAGTAACTTTATTTCCAAAATTTACTCTTTTTCTTCAAATCGAATTTCTTTACTCTCATTCTAATAATATATTCCCATCATATATCTGTATATAAATTTTATGATTGAGAATTTTGTGCTTTACTGTACGCCGGTAGGAGTAGGGAAGTTATTACTAGTAGCATTAGACTTTAATTGACCACTGATGGACTTTGCTGTTCTCAATATGGGAATTGTTCCTTCAGGGCAATGCACAATCTCTAGGGCTGGAAGTGTCTCGTTATTTTTCACTTTCAAAAACACATTTTTCCTTCCTCTTGGGGTACCAACTGGGTCGCATCTGCAAGAAATAAAATGATGATAAATTACAAATATTATATCCAATGCCAACAGGGACAAATTGGTCAAAACGTATATGAGAGAGACTAATACTAGTTCTATATATCCAATTCCATCACAAAGCCTGAGATTTTAAAATTTAGAGATTGAAGCAAAATAACTATCAATTTTATTCTATTAATAAAAATAAAGAGCAAATTTTCTAAGTTCACTTGTTAATCCAAAATATCTAAGATTATTCCTGTATAACTTAAATGTTCGTTAAATAAATTAACAAAACAAAAGGAAAAAAAAAAACCACAGCTAAATAAGGAACAAGACCTGGATCTTGTAATTCTTCAGAAGTGGATTATCCAAGGCAAGCTGCTCGTATAAACTGACACAATCAACTATTTTCAGTCTGCAACATTTATTAAGAAATTGGTCTATATGTAACAACCATAAGCGAACAAAATCTAACAAAGACTAGAAGAAGACAAAATCATGCTTAAATTAATAAGAAAAGTAATTAAAAACCTTAACGGTTTTGATTGCATGCTTGTGCTTCTTCTGAGTAATTTGTGTTGAGGTCTTTCTTCCTTCAACAGAGGCACATAGGAGTATATAATAGATTAAAAGAAAGAAGTGCACAGAAATGATGCTTTTGATGCCATTGTCAGCCATTGAAGTTTCAATTCACTCACAATTCGTATACGTCAAAGCTAAATGCAAATAAATGTACTTTGAGCTAATAGTAATTCATAAAATTTTATGGGATTAACCTTGTAAGTTTTGGAAGCTCACACATATATATAGGACGATATATGAAAATGCTAGCTAGTATCTACGCTAAGAGTTTAATTTATTTGGCTATCTAAATCACATTAATTAAAAGCAGTATGAACACATCAATAATAACTACCTAACACATATTTAGTGCCTGTTGATTGTAGAAAACATGGCAACGCGGTATCATATTCTCATATGATATCATCTGTTCCACGTATCTCCAATCTCCATTCTTGATTGTTTCTTTAGTTGGATAATCTGATTTTTTTTTTTTTTACAAAAGATTGAGATGACGAGCAATGTGTCAAACCAATGATTTCTGTTCAATTATTTTTCTTTTAATTACATGAATTTAATTTTGACATACTAACGATGTAAAACTATTTTTATATTATTTTTTTGACATACTAACTCTTTTATTAATATGATAGTATATGATTAGATGTATATAAAAAAATTACACTAATAATATATATAAATTAAACCCTAATTATATTTGCAGGTTTTTTATGTGGATAAAATGATATTTCCTTACTGAAAAAATTGATAATCATCCATTCTAATTTACAGTATAATATTAATATTAAAAAATTAAAATAAATAATTATGCATACTCACGCATTAAATGTGCTGCATCCAAAAATTTCTCTGAAAGCCGTTGCTGAACACATCAATAATTAGCTAACATATATTTAGTGCCTAGTGACTGTAGAAAACATTGCAACGCGGTATCATCTTCTCACATGATAGCATATTTTTCACATATCTCCAATCTCAATACTTGAATGTTTCTTTAGTTGGATAATGTGCTGAAAAAGAAAATTAAGAGATTACGAGCAATGTGTCAAATTAATGTTGATTTTTTTCAAAAAAAAAAATTCTTAATTATATTTGTGGGTTGTTTATGTGGATAAAATGATATTTTACGCTGCTTGTTCATGTGGATTTTAAAAAATTATTAGTCAATTTGACATAAACAAAAAATTGTTCTTTTTAGTAAAAGTCAGACGGTGTTGTATCAGTGCTCAATGCAGTAGAATTTCACAGCGTCTCATCCAATTTAATTTGAGCTTTTTTTACTTTATTTTGTATTTTTGCCTTTTACAGCAATTTGTTTGAGTGTAACATTATGACACTATTGTCATATTTGAAAGAACTAAACGACACACAAAAAAAAAAAAATCAAAATTTAATTTATGATTTATTTTAAGTTTTTTCCAAATTTCCTTGACCTAAACCGGTACTCACATGATTCACTTTGTCCTAATCTGCACGAGAACATGTAGCTTGCACTCCTTACATTAATCTTATTATAGACTTTCAACATGGTTTGAAATTGGTAGTTTTCAATAAAAAGTTCTTTGTTTTGTGTATAATCCATACTAATAATACTAGTGCCAAATATTAAGTAAAACTCAAAATAAAAAAAATGAATCGTATAGTGCATAGTGCTTATCCTAGTAAATAAATAATTCAAAAAAATCATAGTAGCACCACAAGTTTAATTTTATATTAATATAATTATGAAAACAAGTTGCTATAATGTCTGCTATAACAAAAAAGAAGAGGAAGAAGAAGAAGCAAGAAATGGATGAAATTGTGTCTATTTAAGAAATCCCTCTGCATCCCCCTAACTGGTTGCCATATTATTTAAGGGCACATTGGGTTTTTCCCAGGCCCACCATAATAGAACTCTGGATCTTCAACATAATCTTCTACATACCTAACATCATAGCAATTATATTCATCTGAGAAGTCATAAACCCAATCAGGGAACTTCAAGGCCTCAGAATTGTCATGAATTCTCATTCTTTTTATGTAACTAGAGTAATCAGGCACTGAGGCAAATTGTCCGTTGCCCATTTGTGTTGAAGTGTGAGGAGTGTGCCCAACGGTTGAGCTGTAAACTTCACCACCCCACTCCACAGATTCAGCATTGTGGCATATTGATTCAAATAGCTCAGGTGGCCAATAACCTATGTTGGTCCTCTCACCATATTGCACCCACCAATTATTGGTAATAGGGTCCTAATTTCAACAAAGTAAAATAAAAACAAATAAATAAATAACTAATGAAAAAGATAGAGATCATTAATTTCTATATACTAAACCAACCGTTTAAAATAATGTTGTCCAATAGAATTTATGAAAAATGACAAATCATGGTTATCTAGCATAATTTGTCATTTTTCTCAAATTCTTTTAGTTAATAGTGTAAAATTATTCCATGCGGCTAAAATATGAATACTAAAATTAAAAAAAATTAATTATAATAAATTAATAATGTAAATTTTCTTTATATTATTATCTGATCAAATCCTCTTATATATATATGACTTTTAAAATAGTGAGGGTCAAACTTGTTGGGCTAATATAGTAATATGTGATGATTAATCAATGATCATATAAAAAAGTTTTGTCTCACTATATCAAAATTAAACTCAATTAAAAAATAATGAAAATTCAATAATATGTAATGATCAATCATGTAAATTCTCACCTATGTAAATAGTTATTTGGTATGGAAGCCCACCGGGAATTGATATTGGATAAATTGCAGCACCCAAGGCAATTTCATTGCTAGTCTGAACAAACCCTGGACAAGTCAGATCAAAGCAACCCGTTTTCTTCGAAGCATCAGCCTGCATAAATTGGTGTCCCAAAATTGTTAGGCCTAAACTGAAGAAAAATACAAGAAATGAATAAACATTGACAATTATAAATCTAAACAGATGCAACATACATATACATACATGAGAATTTCTTAATATTTCTAGAGTTAAAAGAAGAAGAAGAAGATGTTTTGCCATGCATCATTTAGTGCTCAAAACAATAATTATCAGTTCATTGTTCACCGACAAATTCAAGGTGTTGAATCCTAAATGTTATGATGTCAACACATTTTTCTTACTTTGCTAACACCCTCTTCTCCATTCCCCAAATAAAGGATTGATTAGTCTACAATTAAATTATAAAATTCAATTATAAAAAGAATTAAATTATAAAATTAAAGCAATTGAGAACTTACCGTCCAATACACGAATAAACGAGTCTGCTTATCACCATATACACTCGGATTGACCTGTAGCAAAATTGAATGAAAAAGGTTTAACGTTTTTATTTAAAACACAAAATATTGTTTGAACATTAAACAATAGGGATGACATATGTTAGTTTATGATAAATTCTTAAGTGTTCTGAGAGTAAGATAAAATAGTTATTTTATTCTACTTATTAATTGATATATTAGTTGTTACAAGAAAATTAGGAAACAATAATAATTTACAAAATAAATATGTCAATTAATATATGACATAGAGTAAATATTTCAGAGCAACTAAGAACTTTTCAAAAATTTAGATTCAAGCATGAGGCATTTAGAATATTAAAAATATGAGACTTTAAGTTGGTGTGCAAATTTCATGGAAAAAGTTATGAGAACTTTACGTTCAAGTAATAAGCATAAAGTTCTTTCTTTATTATATATATGCTTGAAAAAAAAAGTAGTAATTAGATGTTATGTACTTTCTTACCGCCCATCCAGCTTCAACACACTCAAAGTCATTGTAAGCACCAGTCAAGAGAGCGACTTGTGAAGTGCTGTACTCATCATCCTTTTCAACAAAAGGGTTGCATACTTTAATGTCCCCTTTAGCTCCCAAGTATCGGAAACCTTCTGCAAACAGTATTGCCTTCTGATTCACATAGATAAATCAATTCAGCAAAGCGAAAAAAAAAAAAAATAGAAAATGATTCTTACAAGCTCAAGAAATTAAGGGCCTCATATCTTTCTTTGAAGCAGCTTTTCAATTTTGTAAAAAGAAATCGAAAAATTGAAAACTGAAATATGTGGTTTTCAGTTTTTCCTTTACAAAAATTAAAAACTGAAAATTGAAAATTGTTTCCATCAAAGCAAACAGTCTCTAATATGGTACTACGAAACTAGCGGTTCACATGGTTGATTCACGTCAGAAAAACAAAGTTTACAACTTTACATTTGCATAATTTTAGAAAATAATTCGATAATCGTCAAATAATTATAAAGCCGAGATACATCAAACACAATATAAATATTATGTAGAGCAACCAAAAAAAATAATATTAAGGGACCGTTTGGAAAGCATTTTCAAAAATTGTTTCTATTTTTAAAATGAATAAAATAAAAAAACGTGTTTGATAAAATGTTTTTTATGATTGATTTTAAAAGTAGAAAAACAAATCATTGGTTTTAAAAGTCAAAAACACAAAACACTTTACCGACTTTTGAAATTCTATTCTTAAAAATAACCGATAACATTTTTGTGATTGCCAAGTTTGACACGTTGTGGGACTTCTTTTACACTGTTACTCTTAAAAAAAATTATTTGAATTGTTATTTTAAAAAATTGTTTGCCGAACAGGTATTTTGTTTTATTATTCTTAAAATTTACTTTTAAAAATATCAAATCAATAAGATGTTTTTGCTCTTTTATTTTTTAAAATTACTTTTAAAAGTTATTTTAAAATACACAAAACAAAAACATTACCAAACAAGCTTTATTTTCGAGTAAACCATCAAGCTAGTTGTCTAATTGAGCTCACATATAGGTATTCTTTTATTTTATACATTTTCAAACTATACCTCACCTTGAACTCTAGAATATTCCTACTACTATGTTTTGTTATCCTGACATTCACTCTTTTGTTTTACACCAAGAGATTTAGGAGTTTTTCTAACAAATGTCAAAAGAAGCCCACAATTATACTTGAGTGCAATTGAACTCACAGAGTGATTTTGTAGTGCTACAAAGGACTCGAGATTCTCATTGAGCTGGCCTACTTGTCTACGAGAGAAGCTGTGCTTCTTCCTTCCATATTCTATGATTGAATGAGCCTTGAGAAGGTCACTCTTACGTATCCTTCGAACTGGTATTGTTCCCTCTGGACATCTTCCACTTTTCTGCCACAACTGGGAAGTCACTGTCATGGATGAATCTTCAGCTCTTTGCATCACCATTTTAGCAGCCTTGGCTTTGCTTCTAGTTCTGGTCCATGCTATTGGGTCCTTCTTAGTTGAATTATTAGTGGGAGCCATCTGATTACATGTAAATACATATGTGAAGTCATATCTGTACATATTTTTAGTTTTGTGTATTAATTGACCACCCGTGATTCATATTCAAACAGGTGGGCAATTCACCCACATAATCGGAGAATATATATATTAATGTTATGTCGATATATTTTTTTTTCATTATTGGATTGGATGTGATTTAAACCCCACTTGATTTGGGTCCCACATCTATATAATGGTAAATAAAAGTGTATCGATATAATGTCTCATAAATAATATGCACAAATAACATATTTTATTAAGGGAATCGAGTGAGTGGTAAGTAATACCGTTCACATTCAATTCCTCAATTGTGTACATAAATTCTTTATTTTTTTCCTATTTGAATCGCCAATGATTGATTGACGCATATTACAATAGCATTTTTCATATATCCTATTGTATATGTAGATGCAGAGATCATATCGAGAAGTTGATTTCTGGAAACGGACAGTATATTACACTGCTTGTCTGTATCCCAAAATCATGCTGTAAACAAATAATCAATACAGCAGATTAATCACCTGGATTTTGTGATCCTTCAAAGCAGGGTGATCAAAGGCTGGCTGCTTTTTAATGTCAATGCAATCAATAACATCCCCATCTTCACTCTACAAGCATTAGTGATTCAGGATAATTAAAGTGAGATAACAGAAGGATTATTAAGCACAGGCAAGCACCTAGAAAAACACCAGGCTTCATTGATCAAATACCTGATTACAGGACTAATTAGGTGGTAAATTAACAATATGGAAAGCATGTTCTAGTGTTTTTACTGATGGCACAATGTATAATAATGGAGCAAGAAGAATCCGAAAATCATGATTAAGTTTTACCTGGATGGTTTTTATGGAGTGCCTTCTAAGATGCTTTAATTTTCTCTCAACTTCCAAAACCTTCTTCTGTCTTGAGAAACCACCATCATGGTTCACAAATCCATGAGCTGTGACTGCCAGTCCCAAGAGAATGAAGATTATTTTGAATCCCATGGCTGGCAAGTGAGACACTTTCCCCATCAAGATTTAGTAGAAGAATCTATCTATTGATGATTCCTTTGACACAAAATTGCATATCACAAAATAAATTGAAATAGACGACAATGATATATACAGTGAGATATTGAAAAAATGCCAATGGCGTATGAACTAAAAGACACAGCTTAACTATGAGTTAGGCAGCGACGTCTCCATGATTTACCCTCTGGGTGTCATTCAACTTCTGTTTACATCATGACTTCATTGGATCAATATATATATATATATATATATATATAGTGTGTGTGTGTGCCCACACATTAGACTCCCATTAAATTTAGTTTGATTATATTTGATACCACTTTATTTATAAAATTATCACTAGATATTCCTGAGATTTTTAAAATTATACTTATCTCCATTATAGTTTATTAATTTAAATGCCAAAATAGATAAGATGTGATATGTATATAATTATTAATTAATGACAAAATTATAGTATTTTAACAATATTTGATATATTTAAATTTACTAAAACAAAAAAAGAGTTTAGTTTCCATTCATTAGTAGTGTAAAAATATTTTATATTGTCATCCAATCAAATTATTTTATTTGCAAGACTTTTCAATTATTGTGTGAGGGACTTAATCACATTTACTGATTTAGTGATATATGATTAGAGGGTAATGTAAAAAGTTTTATACTGTAAGTATATATAAATTAACTCATAAAATAATTTTATGAGAGAGTAAGGGTTTATTTGGTTTGAGCTTTTAGTTTTGATTTTTTTTTTCAATTTTCTAGATTTTTTAAAGGAAATACTGAAAATTCTGAAAACTATAAATTTTAGTTTTCAATTTTTATTTACAGTTCTGAGTATTTCCTTTATAAAATTCTAAAAACTGACAAATTAGAAACTGATACCAAATAGGCCCTAAATGTCTAGAGTGGTCTCTAGCAAAAATGTTACAGAGCAATTTTATCCCTAATAGATGTTACAAATTTTAATTTTTAATTTTTATTTTCAGTTTTTAATATTTTTTCTTAGAATTCTGAAAATTTAAAAACTAAAAATTAAAATTGATACCAAACATGCTCTAAATATCTACAGTGGTCCTTAGCAAAAATGTTACGGTACAATTTTGTCCCCGATAGATGGTAACCGCCACCCCCAATATAATCTTGGAAAACTTTTTAAAAAATGTATCAAGTTGATCTAGAAAACGTTTTCTATGGAGTAATTGGACACACATTTTAAATTTTTGAAGAATTATGCAAGGGGTTTTCATTTTTCGTAAACGAATTTGTGTGGAGATATTTTTACCAAAGAACATTTCAAGTTTAACTCTTTTTATAACTTGAATTTTTAATCTCTTTCTACTTTTAATAATTGTTAATTTTAAATATTTACTGAAATTAAAAAAAAATTGACCGGGAAGAACATCAATATTAGAAAAAATTAAGAGCAGTTAACTATATATTTCTTATTTATTTTCAACACTTCAAATTTCTCACTCTTCCATTATATTACTCTTACCTTTTCATAATATTTAATAGAGATATTAATAAAAAAATAATTAATATTACTTAAATTTTATAATTTAATAATTATTTCTAGACAAGAACATTTTTTGAATGAAACAATTATTCCAGAACGGGTATTAAATTTAAAGTCAAATAATTTCTTTTTTGAATGAATTAAAAGAATTTTTTTTTAGACAATGTCAGTTGTAAAAATTATAACATTTTTTCTGGGTAGCTCCTATTTCCGTATACCGTAGCTTCTAGAACCATCCAATCCAATCTCCAACCCCGAAAGCAGAAAAGCATTTGCAGAGTACAGCGACAGAGAGAGAGAAACCAAGAAAGCGCGCTTGCGATTGACGCAAAAAGAAGCGAAGAAGAAAGAAGAGAAGATGGTGAACTACATGCTGAAGATCAGTGCCGACCTTGAGAACCTCACCGATCTTCAACCCCAAGCTGGTGTCGACGACCCCAACTTCTCCTACCTCTTCAAGGTCCCTTTTTTCCCCATTTTACCCCTTTTTCTTGTTAAGTTGGTCGACCGATATGTTATCCCTTCCGGAAATTCTTGAAGAAGTTGGGGGTCTTCCCACCGGCAAATTGAAATAATAATAGCTTGTGAATTATGATTGTTTGTTTTAATTTCTATTTTATATGCTTGCATATGATTTTCTTATTATTCTTGTGATTTATTTTTCTATTTTTGATTTCTCGGGTGTAGTTGAAATGTGGGAGATGCGGTGAACTGAGCCAGAAAGAGACTTGTGTGTCCTTGAACGACACCGTTCCTCTTCCTAATAGCAAGGGAACCACCCACCTCGTTCAGAAGGTAAGCTCTCTTGTTAGCTGTCTTCTGGGGTATCTTTGGTTGGGAGGGTAAAAATTGGGGTAATTTTTCATTGATTGCGTTGAATGTGTGAAATTACACATGAAGCTCAGTCATGAAAAATTTACTCTCATTTTTACTTCTCAACCAAACATTCCAGTTAGAGGTTAGAGGTGGAACTACCAATTTGATCCTTAACAGATCAATATCTTGACCAATTAGTCCTTTGAAAGATGTTTGGTGAATTAGAAGATCATGACACTGATAAATTAGTCCCTAGAAGACAAATTAGTCCTTAAAGAACTTGTTAACACTAATGATGCCCATTGGCGAGGCGATAACAGGATTGATCATTGAGGTACCATAGATTAATTTGTATGGATCTTCTAAGGTTCAAAAACAGTAGTTTAGTCATTGTCTTTTGGATCATTCAATTCAATTGATGAATCAGTTATGTTAGTTCGGTTTATAATTTTGAATATGTATATTTGAAGATGGGATAATCTTCTCTTGTGTGGATCATTTTGCAACTTGTTGTTCATTCAGAGAGCTGCACATTAACCAGTAATTGTAGTTGTAAAATTTCACCTAACATAAAAGTCTAGGTTGGACTTGTACAATTTGTCAGTGTTTACTTTGTATGCATTCAATTTATTTATTGTGTTAAAATATGTTAGGAAAACCACAAGGTGATATCCAATGTATCACTTGCAATTTTGGCTGTTATGGTTTCCATCAAATTCTTTTTCAATATGGTAGAATAAGTGCTTCGTAGAAACACAAAGGAAATGTAGCTCTGAATGTGGTCGCAGATTGAATGACCTCTTGAATTTTGGTTTTTTTGTAGTTTGATTTAGATGTTTGTACACTTATTTGCGAGTAACAACCGAGTGGAACTCTATTAGCGTAGCATATTTGCCCTTGAGCTTATACTCTGTATCTGACATAGGAAGAAAGACTCTGGTGATGTTATATAATTCTGCTGCCTAACTTGATAAGCAATATTTTCCTTTATGTTAGATTCTTCAAGGTGTTTGTTTCAGCAGCTGGTGGTTTCTTAATACCCTTTACTTGGCATGCAGTGCAAATTTTGTGGCAGGGAGGGCACAGTGACGATGATTGAAGGCAGAGGTAAACCGCTTACGCAGGAAGAAAGTCAATCAGGGAAGTATGGCCCATTGATGTTATTTGACTGCAGAGGCTATGAGCCAGTAGATTTTGTATTTACTGGCGGATGGAAAGTTGAGTCGGTGAGTTTCCTTATTGTTGCTCATTGTTTTTTCAATACTTTTGGCATCATATCTGTGATCTTCTTCGACTGTTCAATGTTGCTGATAGATAAACTATATATTGTAAATAGCTCATACTTTTATTGTCCAATAGGAAATCAAAATTTTATTTCTGCTCCACTGTCTGTAGAAATTATATTACCAAGAATGATATGAGATGATGATTAAGTTCAATATCATTTTCTTCTTTATGAATTTCTACGTCCAAATTACGGTTAGATTTTCCAGATAATACCCTCTGCTCTCTTGAATTAAATTTTAATGCACAAGTTGCACTAGATCATTTTCCTTGTGTGGAAACCTGTATCCTTTTATGCCCTTAGTTATTAGCTTTCTTCTTTTTCATATTTCTTTCATGCACCGGAATAATTTTATTCATTTGGATACCTTTCTGTTTTTCTTCCATGTCTTTGTGCATATGTTATTTCTTCTTTAATGAGTGTAAGATTTATCAGCTAATTCTGTCATATACGCACCTGATTATGTTGCTTTTGACATGCTTGCTTCATATTCTTATGATATAATATATTTTCTGCGTGTTTGTCCCTATTTTCTAAATAATAAATGTTGTCCTTTTGTAGCTGGAGGGAACCAAGTTTGAAAATGTTGACTTGTCAAGTGGAGAGTTTGCTGAATATGACGAGAAGGGAGAGTGCCCTGTCATGATATCCAATGTTCGTTCTACATTTGATGTGGTGAAGTAGAGAGAACTAATATGCTGTTTGCATATTTGCTTGGTACATAAAACTGACTGTTCTCTTTTGGATGAGCCTTTGTGTTCTGTGATACATTGTAATTAGGCATGGAATTTGTGGGAACTTTCTAACTTTACATGTTAACCCTGGTATATTTCTTGGAGGGGAAAAACATCTTCCTAGTCCCAAGTGATTGATGAAGTACACTTTGTTTCATGTTTTGAAAGGTGTGTTGTTTTGATGTCTTTATCCAATCTCAATTACCTTCCTAATAAGTGAACCTCCTTAACAATTTTGAGCCCTGTACTCAGAGTGAGACACATCTTATAGCATACCCGCTTTGTGTTTTGTAATGCAACCACATCTGGTACTTAAGTGTTGAGTCGAAGACAAATTGCTTTTTTCCATCTGCAGGTCTATGTTGGATAATTTGAGAAGCATGGAATAATTCGAAATACTCCTCTTCTGTTTAAACTCTCCACTCCTACAATAGAAAACATGTCAGTTTCTTTCTACATGTATCAGAAAATTTGAATGGCTCCCTAGTAGATGTTGGTTTCTTCCAAGAGCAGCTGCTGAACATCCCATATTGTCTTGCTATTTTGACAGCTGGGTATTACATAATCCATTCTTCTCCCATTGGTTCCCCTCCTTCCTCACCTATTCTGTTTCCATTTAAATGAACACGGGCACAATTATCTGTATTTTTTGGTCACCTTATATACTTCTAGTGAGAGTGAGTCTCAACATTTCAGTAAGGCAGCTTGCCTTATGAATTGGAGATCATGGAGTCAAATCTTGGAAATAGTTTCTCTACTTGCAGGGATAAGATTAAGGTTGTGTATAGTTACCCTCTCTAGACTCCACTGAGTATGATTCTCATACACCTTTTTTCCGTGTTCTTCTTTATTGAAATCCATTACTCCCTTCTCATCACTGTAGCTTCTGTAAAATGCAAAGTGAAGTGCATATCCCTGATTTTGGATGGGCTGTTCCAAAACCTTAGAAAAGTATGTCATATCATTGATCTATTCCACCTTTTGAAACAACTCTTGTCCAAAAGTGCCTCTTGATCCGAGTCTCTGCCTAATTAAATTGGGTCACAAACAGCCTGAGAGGAGTCTCACTCTCACAGGTATAGTGTTAAAAATTAATTACATGGTCATCAAAATGGAAAGCCATAAGATATTTTCAAAGCACGCAGAGATTTCCAAAAGCCAAGTTTTATACTAAAACTTGTAATTGTTCGTCAATTGTGCTAGTGGCATTACCCTACAGCATTACAGGTGACTAATTTTAAAAGTGAGTGATTGTTGTGCAATTTTAATGCCAACGATTTATATCTATTCGTTATTGCAGTTTTGGATTGCATGACGAATAATCTGTTAAGCTGCAACTTCAGTCTTCTAAAATGGACGTTAGGTCCTTGTGCTGAAGTTGCTATAATCATACACAAAAGTTGTTTTTGAGGTGCACCAAAGGATGTTAGCTAGAAAAAGAAGAAACCGAAGAATAAGGCTTGCAGCGGGAAGTGCTAGTTAAGTTGCCCCAAATGGTCTTAGCAAAGAAACTCAAGAGACGTAACTTTGTGTGTATTGTATTTTTTTTCATGTATATATAAAAGAAACCCTTCTTATTCTTTTTCACTTAACGAGCAAGATAATTACTATTGTTTATGTAATTTATGCAGCATATTATCAAGATTATTTTCAAACTTCAGCATTCCGTAAAATAATCTCATTTTTTACATTAACAGTTCTTATTAAATTTTATAAATATTGCTGTATAGTTTAACGATTTTCTCCTGAATATTTATTTTAGAAGAAGAAACTAATTAATGAACTGAAAGCAATGTTTAGGGTCTGTTTGGTTGGAGTTTTCAATTTTCAGTTTTCTAGAATTTATAAAGAAAAAATTGAAAATTCTGAAAATTATACATTTCAATTTTCAATACTTTTTAGAATTTTTAATTTTATCTTCACAAATTTTAAAAAAACTAGAAAATTAAAAATAAAAATTAGAAATTCAAATCAAACATGTTCTTATTTTTTTCTTGATGGAAAATTCAGACTTTGATAGAGGTGACAAATACAAAGATGGACCGATTATCTTATGGTGTATCATGGACCCTTTATTATTAATTATTAGGTTAAATCATCTAATAAAAATATAATTATCTAATAGCTTAAAATTTGAGGTAATGTTATAATTTGGATACAAATATATAAGGAACTTGTTTCCCTTACGCAGCTATGCCGTCCCCACGTAGGAAAAAGTTGATATTGAATAAAGCCAACAACCTTGTAAATACCGTCCTTATGGCAGGCGCTTGTCATCATGGAGGAAGGAAAAATGGAAAATTGGAGACTGAATATCTAAGGCAATCAAAAAAATAAAATAAAATAAAATAAATGGAAAATTGGAGACTGAATATCTAAGGTAACCGAAAAAAAATAAAATAAAATAAAAGGAAAGGAAAGGAAAAGTGGAGACTGAATTCAAGGTTTGGTGTGCTCCCTTTCGTGGTCCCTACAACGTGACAAAGTGGCAACCCCAAACACAGAGGAGTCGTCACACTCAGCAAACTTTGCCGCTGTCCGTGTGCAGTGCATAACAAACAAACAAGATCCCTCAAAACACACATTCATTCATCGATCAAAGTATATCCAAAACCTATGCGTATTACTAAACAAAACACCTTACACAACATATGCAAATTCACTCTTTCTTCTCCTCACCCTCCACTTCTTCTAATCCCAACTCCTTCAGTTTCAGTTTCCACTGATTCTACAGTCACCCGTTTAATTTTCATATAAAGTCTTTGTTTTTCTTTGTTAATACCCCATGTGCTCATCATCTTGGTCTTCCCAACATCACATGTTCAAAATTTGATTTTTGGCACAATCTATGGCACCCCTTTTAGATCTATTGAGGCTTTATTGCTCATGGTGGTGATTATGTTGTGCCATAACTTATTTATTTATTTATTATTATTATTATTTTTCTGAAGCTTTGATAACCATATGATAAAAATTTCATTTCATGCCTTTATTATATTCAGTGATGCTGAGGTCAGAGTTGACTTCATTTGCATACAAGGTTGATTCTTTTGGTGGCAGTTTTCTAATCATAAACTGTGTTTTCCGATTGGATCTTACATAAACAAGAGCAAGGGAAGACGGTTGTGAATTGTGATCGCCATAGTAGCTTTTGTTTTATTTAATTTGTTTTTAGGTATTTTTTTTCAAGGAAGATGCAATCGAGAGTTATGATTAATGAAGAAGGAAAAGAGAGAACAAACCAGACCAAAGGCTTGCCTTTAAGGTTATTGAGGCTGCTTGTGCTGTTTCTTGCTGTGTGTGTTGTGTTCTCAGTTATAAGCATATACACTCTTAAGCATTTCGGGATTGAGAGTGTGGTCACAACAGCAGTGAGCTCTAGTTTTCTTCAGCCATGTCAACAGGAGGAGCCACTTGGTTTGGAGGAATGGATTAGGCCTCTTTCGAATCCGATCCACAATATGAGTGACAATGAACTTCTTTGGAGAGCTTCCTTTGTTCCTAGGATCAAGAAGTTTCCCTTTAAGAGAGTTCCCAAGATTGCATTCATGTTCCTGACCAAGGGACCATTGCCTTTAGCACCCCTTTGGGAGAGGTTTTTCCAGGGACATGAGAGGCTTTATTCTGTATATATCCATTCACTGCCGTCGTTTCAACCTCAATTCCCTCCTTCTTCTGCTTTTTATAAAAGGCAAATCCCTAGCCAGGTATGGTGATATTGAATTATTGGTCCTTATGCTATTTGTTGATGTAAATCTCATTTGTTCATTACTTCATTTTTCCCTTGTAAACCCCTCCTTGTTCTGAAGTTGCTAATGCTTAATTGGTGCCAGTTTGGTTGTTTAGTTTGTATAATACAGGAAGATGTTGACAGATTACCTCTCTTTCTCTTTTTCTTAGGCCTTGTTTATGCTTGTTTTGAGGTCGTGGCGAGAATTTCATCTTTTATGATCTTAGCACCTGTGTGCTATATGTATTATGTATATAACACTATCTGAATTCTATCTGGTGGTTATCTTGTTTTACTAGTCATCTTCTTGTTAAATTTAGGTAAGGAACTAAGGAAGAGACCTTAGAGCATGCCAAACATGTAGGTTTACTGTGTTGTGGATTCAGGTGGCTGACAGACTTGAGTGACGAAAAGTTCATTAGTCTCTTGATGGCAATGCAACTAAAAGGTTTAGGATGTGTGTACACGTGTTCATTATTCAGAGTACGTATTAATCTTGAAGATGAGTTGGAGCATGGAAACCATTAAGCATGTTACCAATTAGCTATATATAGTTGCAAAACTTTATAATTAAGTGGAGAGTTATTGTCTCTTCTAATCTTATGTTTGGTCCTATGTTAAAGACATAAGTAATGGTTGGGAGAAGAATAAAAATATGATCACCCAGGAGTTAATAGGTTGAGATTCCAAGGAGAGGAATGGCACTATGGCAGAGGACTCTGTAGCTGTGATTAAGATATGGTCCTAATGGATGATCTGCAGTCTTTACATTTTTAGGATTTCATGGGAAAATGAAAAGGTTTTTCTAATTGATTATCCTAATATATATTTTTAATCGGGAGTTGTTAAAGCCAACACTACTCAATTTTTAAGCTGTTATGTAACAGAACAAGATTGGTTTTATATATATAACATAACCTATCACTCTAGAGTCGTTCACGGTTGAGGCATGGATGATGCTCAAGCTCACTCTCTTATGCTGAAATTTAATTATGAAGAATAAAAGTGGCAAGGATCTAACTCCTCACTCGGTCATAGAAGTTCTAATACCGTGTAATGGTAAAAGTAGCATAAACTGATAGGTGAAAGCACAAGGTTGGATTTTGTCTCTAACAGGGTTGAAGGGTTGTTACTCTTGATGCTATGGATAATATACATGTTAAAGTGACTCTCTCCCTGAATCCAAGCTTCAGCATTCCCATGTTAACTACTGTCTACTGCAATCCAGGGCAAATGGTATAAAATTTGAGGAAACCCATTGGCTTGATTAGCACTGAGAGGGTGATAAGAAAATCGTTTGAATAAAGCCTGGCAACAGACATGAATGATGGATTTGTTTAACTGACTGGTAAACCATTAAGGATGTGCTTTTTTGCATTGAGAATTAGTGAAGATACAAATTAAAAAATAGGTAACATAACATTGCGAGTAATTTTTTCTTCATTTTAAGTTATTTGAGTCATCATATAGGACTTTGTGCTCTTTTTCGGTAGTAAGAGATGCAAAGGAAAGGTTGTAAAGTTATTATTCAGGTGCTTAATTTTGAAGGAATATGAAGCGATGTTTACGCAAACCTTGTGCTATTCAGTTGTGGTTGCATCAATAGCTTCTGCTTTTACACTGGAGATTTGGCTTCATTTTAGACTTGTGATAATTCTTATGTCACTTTCTTGCATAAACTCTATTTTTTTCCCCTTATCTCTTGAGTGTTTCATGCAAACATTGAAAATACATAAAAGCTTATTATGGTTTCCATTTTGTGATAGTTTACATGTGAGCCTTAAACTTTTAGTGGAGAGTTTCATTGTTCACGCCACAACTAATGGAATTTTTCTCCTGCAGGTTTCTGAGTGGGGAAGAATGAGCATGATTGATGCTGAAAGAAGACTACTTGCTAATGCATTGCTCGACATCTCCAACGAGTGGTTTATTCTTCTGTCTGAATCATGCATTCCACTCTACAAGTTTAGTTTCATCTACAATTATATAATGAAGTCCAAATACAGCTTCATGGGCGTGTTTGATGATCCTGGACCGTTTGGAAGAGGACGCTATAACGAGAACATGGCCCCTCTAGTGAATATCATGCAGTGGCGTAAAGGCTCTCAATGGTTCGAAGTAAATCGAAAGCTTGCCATGAACATTGTTGAAGACACTACATATTATCCGATATTTGAACAGTATTGTAGACCAGCCTGTTATGTGGATGAGCACTATTTCCCCACCATGCTGACCATTCAAGCAGGGAATGCCTTGGCAAATAGAAGCATAACATGGGTGGACTGGTCCAGGGGTGGTGCTCACCCAGCTACATTTGGAACAACAGACATTACGGAAGAGTTTATTAATCGAGTTCGCAGCGGTCACCGATGCCAATATAACAACAGAAACTCTTCAGTTTGTTTTCTCTTTGCCCGGAAGTTTGCTCCTAGTGCTTTGCAACATTTGTTACAGTTGGATTCAAAGGTCTTGGACTTCTAACAAATACTTTCACTTTCAATTGCAACTACAGGAAAATGTAGATGTAGAATTAAAGTCTTTAGAAGCTAGCTCTTAGTACATTAAATGGCATAGTGATTGCTGGGGTGGTGGGTAGTAGAGGTGATTTCACTTCTCATCTAATTTGGCGGGTTGCTTGTCAACCATTGAGTCATTTTTGGATGTACAAATTTCATCAGTCATTTTTCTTACATATTTGTTTCATAGTGATTGTTTCATTGTAAGGACTAACAGGCATACTTGAATTCCACTCACATGTCCCCAGAAAACAGACCAAATAAGAAATAGAAGGGAGCAGATGTCATTCTTATGAAGAATTACTTTGTGATGTAAAAATCCAAGAAAAATGTTAAAATAAGAAATAATGACACCCTGAAGACCATATGTTCCACTATTCTTTAACTTTTCTCTCTTCCTCTTCCTCCGATAACTTATATTACCCTTCCTCTTACCAACTGACCAACATATATGGAAACAAATTGAAAAAGAAAAACAGAAAGCACACATCAATAATGGTGACCGCATGAAATGATTGGCTCTACCAAACAACCACGTAACTGCGCCAAAAAAATAAAAACCTAAATTAAGCACTAACGAGTCTAGGCTTTCCTTGAGATTGAAAATTTTCTAACAAACAGATAGGATTTTGAGATATTTCATTTTGAAACCATCATCCACATAAACCATTTATCCGTTAGTATTTTTCATGTTTTTTTAATTGTGCTCAAAATATTCAGTGCCTCAGAACACAAGATTATGTAGACTAGAGAAGATTCAGAAATTGGGAGAAATCTCTCACACTTCATTATAGAACAGCTTTGATTATTGCATAGCCTTACATAACAAACTGCAAAAGCAAAAGAAACTGCCCAACCCTTATACAAAGTTGAGAAAGATGAGAATAGGCTACCAATTTAGTTCTTCACAGATACACAAAATATCAATTTAATTCTCGAAAGACTGGTGTTATGAAGTTAGTGCTCCAAAGGCTGATGAAAACACTACAATGGTGGTTGAGAGATTGGAGTTGATGACAGATTTCATTTGGTGGCCTAGTGCATGAGACTCTCACTTGATGGGGTTTGGAGAGGAAAAATGTATATAGTCTTATTCCTGTAAGCAGAGTGTTTCTAAAATTTGAACCTGTGACCTATAACATGTTAATACACAAAAAATTACATGCATGCACCTGGTTGGGTCTGGTTCAACTGTTACTATCCCCCCTAGAACATGTTAATACATAAAAACATAGGTGATACACGCATGCACATTCGGATTACAGCCATGTTCAAGCTTCTACCGAACAATCTTTCGGTTAATTGGTTTTTATTGCTTCATGAAATTGTGATGATGGCTAGTATTCATTTTGTTAGGAATCTGAGCAGAAATCATTGAACAGGATTTATTCCAGCAGAATTTGGAAATCTTAGGAGTGTTATGGAAAAGTAGGTCCATTTTTCTCTGATGAAAACAAAGTCTGTTTCAACTTTTAAATAACAAAAAAAAAAATATTTTTCATGCTTCTATGATGCAGTGATCTTTCACATAATTCCCTGGTTTGATTCCTGAAGAACTCAGTGAGCTTCAGAACATGATATCCTTGTAGGCTTCTTTTGTGCCTTTTTTCCCAATATTTGTTCTATGTTCTTTCTTATGCTTTTGTCAATAAAGTGTTATGGCATTTTATGGCCTTGGAAAACTTTAGGGTCTTTTTATTTCCTATTTTCATTTTTAATATTTTTTGTTTTCAGAATTTTATGAAAAAAATAGTGAAAACACTAAAAGTGATAAAATCTTGTTTCTTGTTTTCATTTTTCTATTCTCACTATTTCATTCACAAAGTCCCAAAAAAAATACAGAAAATGAAAATGAAAACCAAATAAGCCCTTATAATAAATTCTACCCAAAGGTGCTGGAAATTAATGATTGCGTTGAGGGGTTTTCTTCTCTATTTTGGGGAATATGTGATTTGCTCAAAATATATGACCAGCAATCTGTATTATCCATAAAACTTCAATATGGTATGGACATGTATGTTATTCAATAGGGAGCTTGAATGGACTCGGAACTTACCATGTGTTCTCCTACTGTTTTCGCATGTAAATTTTTGTTGATGATCTCAAACTCCCAGTAATTTTTATATAGGAGGCTTGAGAACAACAAATTAAGTACTGGGGATGTGACATCACTTATAATTGTCTTATTCTTTCTAATTTGGCATGATGTTTCTAAGGATGGAGAATGTCACTTATGCATAATTAGATTGATATCTATCCTAAATTTTGTAGCAATTATTTGTTGCCATTAAATTCCAAAACAATGTAGTCTGTCGGGTCACAATCATTTTCTTTTGGACTCATTGATACAACTTTCAATTTGAAGTTTCATGGGAAACCTTGGTCTTTGTGGCAGTTGGTTGGATTTGCCTTGCCATGTTTCTCACCCAGCAGAGCCAGGTAAGAGCAGTTTACTGCAGGAATAACCTAGTGGCCCATCACAAGTCCCATCTATGCCTAGCTATATTGTGAGCACTATAAATCCAAATTCCCTTGATCTCTTTGATTACTGTACCTTGGTGAACATGCTAAGGGCATAGTAGTGTTTTGAGATATGTAGTACACATTGGAATTTCAAGTGTAACGGGCGAACTTTCACACTCGTAAAATAAGAAATAAGTGGCGTTTGATCTTTTATTATGGTTTATCGCTTAGTTTGCAGTTTATGAGAATCATGTTTGAGTTCAAATTCTGTAAACACTCTCTCCACTTTCTCTTTGCTAAACAAAGCTAATTAGCTCCACAATATTCGAGCTTCATTACAAGTTGCCAATGCCAATAGAGCAATAGAAATTAACCCTTCAGTCCGTCGTGCAGAAAATTTGCTCACTTAACCACACTTTTGTATATGTTGTTAAATGCATAGCGTGTGGTACGGGGTGTCCCAAAAAAAGAACAGCAGAATAAAGTCCTTAGAAGCTAGCTTAGTAAATTATGTGGCCTAGACGCAGAGTGATTGGTGGGTGCTATGCAGTAGAAATGACTTCACTTTTCATATTATTTGGTGAGTTGTTTGAGTTTTTTTTTGGGGGATTTACAAAGGATACGTATTCCATTTGTCATTGTTCTTACATTTGTTTGATATACGTATTTAATTAGCCATTATTTTTACATTTGTTTGATGTTAATTGTTCGGATCGTTGTCTTTAACTTCTTATTTTTTAGGTTTATGCTTTATAGAAGCCAAAGGAAATTCTATCTTAAAGGGAAAATCCCAGATTTTGAGAAACTGTAAAGCAAAGGTAACCATGGCCCATGGTCCTTGACCTTAACAATGTGTTTGGACGTGTTTTCATTAATGGAAAGGATCAAAATTAGCAAGAAGAAAATTAAAAGTGAAGAAAAAGAAATAATCAAAATTAATTCCGATTTGTTCAAAAGATTAATAAGAAAACGAAACTTAAATTCATTAACCGTGTTTAGAAGTTTCATTAATAAGAAACATGTTGAAACTGTTAGAAGTATAAAATTTTCAAATATTTAGTTTCTGTCATTTCATCTCAATCTCAAAGGAAAAAGATAATTGACCATTGAGGGGGAAAAGAGGGAGAAGTGTTCTACATGAATTCTTTTTTCTTCGTATCTATTATTAAACTATTAAGAGAAGAAATTCACTTAAGCATCATTACTTTTTTCTTCCCCTTATTATATGTCAACCAAACACGCCATGTCATATGGCAAGAACAGGACAAGAAAAATGAAAGAGGCATGTAATTGATCAACATTTTTCAATCACTTTAACTTTTCATAGCTTTATAATGATTTGTATAAGCATATATAGTTTTTTTTTTTGGTATCATAATGGCAATTGTGATCAATTGACAATGGATTAGGGACCTACCTTTTTCGGTGGATATATATATAAGCCTACTTATTTTGATGCCTAACCAAATATGATTATCAATTCATCCTACCATGTTAATTTTTTCGGTTTTCTATTCAGTTTTACTTATTAAATAATAAATTATAAATAGTTTTCACTAAATTTGTCAAATGTAATCATTCAAATTTAATCAATTTGTCTCCAATCCATAATTTTGAGTTTTTTATAAACTAGGCCAAGATGAAAATTGATCTGTTCACTCATCAGCAATGCCTAGTTAGCCAATAGAACAATAACAACGGGTGCAAGACGCAAAGCTTGTGGGCGACACTATTTAGAGGAAGATCAAAATTCAAAAGGTGTAGTTATAGTCTGCTTTGACGAAACCTTAGCTCAAACTCTCAAAGCCTCAAATGCTAAACTAGTTGACTAATTTCCCAACTTAGATGACTAAACCAGTTTTTCTTCAGTTTCTGCTTACTTAAACGTGTCCACGAACGAAAGGGAAAAGCCTATATCATTTTCCTCAAAACAATAATATTATTTCAACATCTCTTTTTAAAATATCTCATCTAAAAACTCATCTTATTAAAATTTGATGAGATTATAATTCTTATGATTCCCACTTAATTAACTTATTTAACAATAATAAAATGATGTGGAGTGTTAAAATAATATTATTATTCCTCGTAATTAAGCAAAGAAAGTTCTGGAATGAGAACACGCGAATACCTTGTACGCAAACAGTTCCCACGCGTTGCCATAGCATTGGTCACTAGCAAGGCCAATCCTATTCCGTGGTCCCCACTCCAACTCTGAGTTGCAGCCCACCATCATTGCTCATTACTTGCTCCTTAATTAATTCTTAATAGGCATAACAACCATACATAGAAATTCCATTCCCCCATCTCTGTTACTGCTCTTCACGCACTAATTATATTTATGCAATCGCAAAAAATTGGGATAATTATCAGAGTTTAATTCCAATATCCCACCTTTATTTTAAAATAAATATCTTTTTTATTTTTTATATTCATAAAATTATACATCATTTTATAAATAAACCTTAAAAATAAAAAAATATTTATTTTAAAAAGAAGGGAGTAATAATGACATAATTGTTTTTTGTATTACTCCTATTTTATAATAAATATCACTTCAATTTTTATATACATTTATAAATCAATATATACATTGACAATATTAATCAATCATGTGCTCTTCTTTTAATAAAACTTTCTAGTTAATGATTGGTTGAATCAATTATTTTTGTTAATGCATCCATGTATGATTGAATATTTGTATAAAATTGTTTTACATTAATAACATATTCAAATGAAATCCTAATTATAATGTTAATGTACAAATGTTTTAGTGGGGGTATTCATAATTAAATTATAATATTTATATGAATTTAATTTTTATATATAGATAATATAAAATTTTTTTACACTATTATACAATTAAATCATCTCATTTATATGATTTTTTAATTAATGAATATGAGACTTAACCACTTTTTCTGATATTGCAATGGTAATATATGATTAAATATACTATTAATGTATAGAAATCAAACTCTATTTATATACATAAATTAATTTATATAAAGAAAATAGTGTAAAATAATTTATATTTTCAAGTAACATAATTGTAAAAGATTGCTAAATTACAAAAAATAACCGCCAATATTGTAAACATGAGGCCTAGCTAGCTAGCTGAGTTCATTAAAAAGTTATTAGGAATGATATAAATCGTGAGTGGTTTGAGTAGAAATTATGAGATCCTAAGTTCAAATCTAAGTATAAATAATATAATTTTCAAAGTATATATAAATAAAAAGATGAATGCATTAAATATCTATTCAAGAATTTAATCCCTATAAGTTGATAATAATAACATAAAAATAACTGATCAGGTAATTTTATTAACTGATCAGGTAAACAGGAGCGTGAAAGAGAGGAGCGCGTGGAGGTGATTGTTAACGTGCAACGACGTCGTTGCTCAACTGTAGCATATAAACGAGCCATGTGAATCCTGATTCTGTTGCAGACACACAACAGAACCAGAAACCAGATCCAGCTGGCAACTATCCTATCGCCATTCACCAGCCTGTACTTCGGGCAGCTGCCCAAACTGCCCGCAACCTCCTCTTCCCCTTCTATATAAACCACTGTTCTTTCTACAACCTTGCCTTTCCATTCTTTCAGCTCAAAATATCAAAACCCTACACAAAACAAAAAAAGAGGAGAAGAAAACCAAGATAGTTAAGGAGAAGCTACAACAATGGCTTTCATAAAAGCAATGCTTCTCGCCGCATTGCCGGTGCTAATCGCCGCCGCCTTCGTCTCCGTCGCCAGCGCCGCCGAAGCTCCGGCTCCCAGCCCGACCTCTCCGGCGGCCGCCGCCTCGCCGTCTTTGGTCGCAGCTTGTGTCGCCGCCGTGGCCGCTCTCGTATTCGGATCTGGCCTCAGGATCTAAGCACGTGATTCTCACGTGGTTCATGGATTTTCCTTAACTATTCACCGGTGTGTGTGGATTCTTAGTAGAGTATTTGGAGCTTGAGTAGTAGTAGTTATATAGATATATCTATATATGTATTTATTTATAGTTCTTCCACTCTCTATATATAGTGCTGTGTAGAGATTAGTATGTATTATGTATGCTGAGTTTTGTGGTATCTTTGATGATTTTATGATTTGAGGAGTATTGTTATGATTGTGATCATTGTTTCTGGTACATAATCGACTTCTTTTGTATTCAGATTTTTGCCTTTTTTTTTCTTTAATTTTTTTTTCTATTTTTATATTTTCTTGAGTTCGTCTAGAGGTAGTTTCTTCGATTTCATTATCAGCTACGGAACTTACGGTTAGTGTATAGGTATGACCGTACGAGTCAGTGGAATTAACTACCAAGTAGCGATGCTTCCTTAATTTGTTCATTTCTTAAATGGAAATGTTTCGGTTTGATTTTTTTTTATTATTATTATTGAAACCAATCTATTGGTCCTTATTATTTTATTATTTTTTAAATAAGTTTCTACGGCTTAAAGAATTATAATTGGAGTTTATTTTTTATGCACTCGGTGAATCAATAGAAATTCAAGAAGATTTGGATAATTATTTTAATTTGATTAAATAAATTAAATCTAAAAAAATATAATTACAGGAACATGTTTAATAAATAATACTTAAATAAATTTTATAAATTTGTAAGTATCAATGAACTTACCAAAAAATTTGAAAAATTTTGAATTAAAGGAATTTAATTGTAGGTTAATTACAAAGACATAATTAGAAAATGAAATCTGTTGCAATGTAGAGATTAAAAAAATTACTTTGAATTTTACTATAAAAAATTTTAACTCAAAATGATTATGTTTTATTTGAATGTAATTTAATTATTTTTGTTGTATTCACTTGTTAACATATTTTTAAAAATATGTTAACACTTAACACATGGTTTTCATAATAAACTAGTGGCAGAGTGGAAGTTAACGGGTAAAGTCAACAAACAGAATAAAACTCCAAGCTTGTTTGGGCCACGCACAGCACAGGTGATGGGGAGAACCTTTACTTTATTCTTACTAAAGAAAAACCTTTATTTATTGAAATCGTCTAATTTACGTGTGTCACGCACAGAATAAAGAGCATGGATCACGGCAGTGGCTGCATTTTCCCACATGCCTCTCAAAGGTGCTTTGAAATTTTAACCTAACCTGTTTCTTTCTGACCAAAAAGAAAAAAGGAAAAAAAAATAAAAACCTAACCTTTTTTCTTTGGCGGTAAATTGCATGCGTGCCAGTTCCCTAATGGAAAGCTTGTCAATTTGAGTGTCAATTTGTCGCCAATTTTCTTGCTTGACTAATACACTTTTACTACTAAGTTAAACTTTTTGATATGGACTACTACTAAGTTAAACTGAATAATTGTACTTTAGACCTAAACCGTGACACGTTAGTGAACAATAATCACATGTTGTCATGTCCCATGGAAGGCTTACAGTTGCATAGGAAAGCAACATTTGTTAGTGAAATATTCCCAAAGCTTCATTGCAGAAGGGATTTGAACTTTTTTTTTTTTTGTGGAAAAGAAAAAATTTAATTAATAAAATAACCTAACGACAATCATAAATTGAAATAAATACATTAGATTCAAATTAAATTAATAAAATAACCTACCAAGTGTATATGTTTATGTTTATGAATCTATCCCTAAAATTATTCCACACTGTATTGTCTGTGTTACAGAAAGAACGAATCGACGCCTCTCCCTTCCCTCAATAGACAATCTTAACAGCCAAGCCACT
This sequence comes from Dalbergia cultrata, assembly GCA_031216105.1. Classification (NCBI taxonomy): domain Eukaryota; kingdom Viridiplantae; phylum Streptophyta; class Magnoliopsida; order Fabales; family Fabaceae; genus Dalbergia; species Dalbergia cultrata. The sequence continues at coordinate 4,960,631 of CM062352.1, forward strand.
CTTTCAAAAGTGAATCGCTTTATATTGCGGCAAACAATAAAGAAGAAAAGTGGTTATAAGATTGTTTTCAAAAGTTGAAATATTTCTTATGGTTCCTTCAGCCTCTTTTGCAAAAGTAGGTTTTTTTTTTAATTAGCAACAACTTAGTTACTTCTCTTTGAAGAAAACAATGAGAGGCCAGCCTTTTATGTAACTCTCAATTGAACAATCGGCCAAATATTGGGATCTAGTGCTGTGATTGTAGTAAGCAAAAGTGTAATTTTAAATGGTTTTAGACTTTTAGTTCCACATTGTTTGAACATAAATCTATTTTCGGTATCCTTATTTTTCTTAAGGGCACCGCAGCATTCGAGTGAATATTGAATAATGATTATGTTTTATCACACGTATCGACAACTTAAAATATTTTTTTTTCAAAAAAATAATTTCATACTTCATGTAGATAGCATATGTAATTAAATTATAACCACTAACTATTTATTAAATCATTACCACAAACTAGTAAAAGATATCGGTATCCTCTTAAAAATATAGGTTCCAAAGGAATTCGAAGATATTTAGTAATGAAAGAGCTAAAATCTGTATTCAAGATATGACTAAACATGAGTGAGAAGCTAATTAGATGAACCATTTCCGTGAGCAAAATAAAACTCTTTTGGAAGTGGCCTAGTTTGTTTATAGCATTTGCCCATAGCATCCCAAAACTCAATGGTTTGATGACATTGAAACCATTAACAATATGGCATTTTCCCGATAGTTAGCAAGCCCTATGTATTTTTGAATTTGTATTGTTAATTGTCTCTATCAATTCATCGAGTATTTATTCAACGACTACTCAGGCAAAACTACCAAATATAACAAAGTTCAAGGGGGTTTAAGTTATAACTCAACCGATAACGCATGCATATTACTTAATGTGTTAGTCTATTAAATGATCTAAGTAGTATCATTAGTGATATTAATTTTGATATATTTTTAGTGTAAAGAGTTCAACATGACAATAAAAGTCAAATATTTTTTTTATTGATGTAACAATAGCTAATTGAGTATGAAGGTGATCACGTAGAATGCCTCAGAACAAATAAAAACCAAACCAACTATTTGAAATCGGATTGAAATTGGGTTGATTTCTGGATAAAGACAGCGAATGATAGCAATTGGCATTGACAACTAAGGGCTAAGGTGAGGAAAGAGGAACAAAATGAAGAGAGAAAAAGAAGAATCATGATTTAGAACTAGGGTTTGATATTCAGCTTTTGACGTCGGAATGAAAAATGAAAAAAATGATATTAATTATAACTGCGTCATTTTGATTTTGAGTTTGACTAAATTAACCTGATTACTCAACCTAACCCAAATAGTTGTAATTGAGTTAAGTTGTTAATTGTGTAATTGCATTAATCCAAATCCTTAATAACTATTAACTAATGACCATATACAAAATTTGAATTTATAGATTGAATAATAATAAGATAACCATTTAGACATCATTTATAACCATTTAGACATCATTTTTGATAAAATAGAATACTCTCTTTTTCTATTTTTAATTGTTTTATTGGTAATTAGCAACAGTTTGGTACATTTGTATCCATATACAAAGTTTTTACTATATCAAACTTTTACTGATTCCCTAAAAAATAAAAGTGAACAAAGGTAGTATCTTTTTTTTTTTTTTTAACATCCCAATGCTACCTCCCATCAAGTACCGTCTCTATCACTCACACCCATAAAAACACAGTTTGCTAATTATAATATATGGAGTACTTGAGGACATGAATTATCATTAGTCGAGAGGTTGAAATTTAAATAGGTTGGGTGCCAAACTTATAGAAAACAATATAACACAATGAAAATATAATAAAGTCAGGACAAAACATAACATATTTAAGGTGAAAAATTCCCTTATGTGACAAGGAAAAAGCCATAAGCAATAAATGAAAACATTCATTGTGTTGAAGAAAAATTATAACTTTTCTCTAAATATAAAGAGAGAATAATAATACCTTCTTATACTAGAACACAACTTTTTCTATAAACTCTCAAATGACAATATATGAAATGGGATGTTCACTTGGATGAAAATCAGAATTATGTTGTGGATTAACAACTCTATAAAAGCCCCTATCTAGGTTTTATCTATGGTACATCAAGTAAAACGAGGTGGACTACACACCAATCATTTAACCACATTCAATAAAAAGTGTGGCTAAATGCCGCAAAGGTGTATTAAATACTTGCTGTATCCTAGCTTACTTTTTCTAGTGCACCATAACCTTGACATGTACTGCATCGCACTGAAAAAATGTGAGATAATTTTCTTTGGCTGACACATGTACGACAATGGTTTCATAATCCAGATCACGTTTAATTCTTTAGGGAAAAAAAAACAAAAAAGCATGGACTATTGGCAGGTCTTAGGAAGATGTTAATTGTAGGCCCACATTTTGCCTTGACAAAATTATGTAGCCGAAATCAAATTATGTTAAAGGCCCAATTTCCAAAAAATAAATGAGCAAGGACCGCGAACAAGAGTTACTGAATGGTGACTTGTTCGTTAAAAATCAACACCCTATCTTAGCAACTCCCAAAATATGCTAGTTTTAGGTCGGTAAATTGAGTGAAAATAGTCACCTGCTTCACAGCCATTTAGCTTCGCCTTAATTAACGAGAATCGTTAAGGTCAAAGGCTATCACACCTGTTAGAATTACCAACTTCTAAGATGAAAAGCTGTATGAAAATTAATAGCGTAAAACTAAAAAAAGACTACAACTTGAAATTATGATGATGCCATGCGCGACACCGATTGAAATTATGGCATGCGAATAATCTTCTATTTCAAGATGATGGGACTTCTTTGAACCCCTTTTTTCTTGGTCTGAGAAAGTTATATTTGCTTGAGGCATCAATTTTTTTCCCTTTTACTTGTTCAAGATTTAGCTATCGCCCATGGCTAATGGCTTCACGATTAAGGATGTAAATCCAACAACCATTGCTCGAAGCCCTTCTTTCTGATGAAAACCGGCCATTTTGTGTAGTATCTTTTTCTAGTTTGTTCCGGGCCCATTTGTCTTGGGTAATTGCGGATAGATATTTATACGATTTAACGCAACTAAAATGGACATTAAGGCGATAAAAGCAGGGTCATATTTGATCTTCATTTCTTGGCACGCTGACATGCTGGTGCCATGATGCTTTACACACTGACACAACATTTCTCTATGATATCCTTACCCAACATAAAGCAACTTTCCTCATTTCGTCGCTACTATTCAGAATCGGAGTCCATGTTGCCCATTGCTCTTAAACCTCTCGGTCTCTGCATAAAAATTACAAATTAGATTTCTTTATTCACGAGCTAATTGAAAGACACCCAAAAAAAAAATAAAAACCAGTTATTCTGTATTCAATCACGATGTGAAATAAGGCATTGCAGAAGATTAAATGTTTAATTACTTTAAAGATTCTTATAGTTATACTCAATTTTTAACTAAGTCTCAATAGTTTGAAAGCTTATAATCAAGTACTTATACTATATAAAAATTTCAATCAAATCCCTATAATTTGAATTCTTATATTGTACAAAAAATTTTAATCAAGTCTTTATATTGCATAAAAATTTTCAATTAAGTTCCTATTCTATACATTACAAGGATTTGATAACAAAATTTTTAAATTATAGGAACTCAATTAAAATTTTTTATATAATATAGAAACTTTAACATCAGGGACTTGAAAATTTTGATAAAATATAAGAATGTGGTTACAAATTTTTAAATTATAAGAATTTAACTGAAAATTGAATAGAACTACAAGGAAATCCAGAATAATTAAACAAAAAAAAAAAAAAACAGGTAAAGCCCTCTATTTTATCCCTCTACCTTTTTGGTTATCTTCTTCTCCCTAACCTCGTATCGCTCCAGGGTAAGATCGCATAGCCATGCTCCCGGACTCACGAGCTGCAACACCATCCAAAATAAATCAAAAGTTATTTTAATCTTTAATTCAGAACATCAACCAAAACATGAAAAAGGACACAACATATAGTAGGGTGGACGATGGGGGGAGGTTTCCAAGAAACTGAAAAATAATCAAATACATACAATAATGTTACTTTGCTATTAATACATGCTCGACAACAGCAGTAATAAACTTAGAAAAAGAGACTAAAGACGGCTCATTTCATATCAATTTGTAGGCTAGTGAAATGGTCGGACTCGGACATTTTATTGATGGAAGAATATTTTTAATGCTTACAAAATGCACACAATGTAGACTTACAAGGGAGGAAAACAAAGGTGGAGAGTCTATTATTCCATGTTACTATTCAACACCAGCGACTTTCAATTCTCTCTCCATATATATGTCATGGTGGATATAATTTAAGAACAATGATAGTATAAATTTGTTTTAGACTATTATTTTCATGTGACTTGTTAAAGTAATGAATATATTATAGATTAAATACCCAAACAGGTATCTTAAGATTGTATTGGGAAACAAGTTAGTTCCTCGGGTTTTGAAAATTCTAAATTAATTCCTTAAGTCTTAAAAAAGGGGACAAAATGGCTCTCCATACAATGTACGGAGGGATCAATTTGTCCCTCTTTTTAAAATGTAAGTGACCAATTTGGCATTTTCAAAATTTAGGAGACTAACTTATCCCCAATACAAACCTGAGGGACCAATTTAAGATTTTAATTTATATTATAATATATAATTGGATCTTAAAAGGTAAAAAGTTTAAACGTGAGTATATTAAAATTAAACATTAAACATCATATATATTTTCAAACAATACAAAGCAGGACACGTGCCAGACCGGCGACCGCACACTTGTTCTTGTCTGTCAAACGGTCACTTTACTCACTTTTAGGTTTATTTATTTATTATAGGAGACACCTCCAAAAGACCTATTAAAATTACCAGCCTTCCGATCAAAACCACCGAGAAACCCACAAAGTGTGTTAAATAGCCCAAGTGGTTGTTGATTAAAATAAAAAGAGCAAGCGGTCATGTATGTTTATGATCTCCACCTGTCATGGTCCTGATACTCACACTGATTTTATTTATATTAGAAAATTAGGATAAGATCATAAGAGCACAAATATCATAAAAGTGCAGATAATTTTCGATTACTCAATTTTTCACTGCCTGGTTTAGTTTACGGCAAATTTAAAATGAAAAAAAAAATGTATACAACCAAAAAGTATTAATTGCACAAACAAAGTCTAGTCCACACTTTTTTTAACTAAAATATTAGGGAATGGATAATAGATAAAAATCAAACTCATGACCTCCATCAGTTTATTAACACATGTAGATGCCTACTACTAAATTGCGAACTCACATGTAAGTCTAGTCAACAGGTTGATTAGCTACTAGACTGTAAGCTTACGTATAAGTCTAGTCCACAAATTGATTAGCTAACTCCGAATAGATGTATACAGTAATCCAAAGCCTTAATATTTATTAAGGCTTCACAACCAAAAAACAATTATTTATGAATATTTAAAATTAAAATTACAAATAAATTTTAATACGTTAACATTAAAAAAATATTATTTAATTATAAATCTATTTATAAGAATTTTAAGGTAATAGATACTTGAGTCGAGAAAAAAATTTACTGATACATCTCACTTTATAGTTGAAAGTATGTGTAATTATTTAATTCTAAAATTAACAAACTATTTATTTTCATAATTATTATTTTATCCTGCCCCTAGATAGTTCCACCAAATTCCAATACTAGCCCCACAACCCAGTACCCATGTGCGACATGCATTTGGAAATACAACGTCCGGAGTCGCCTAACCAACCTTATGGTCACTAGTATTCACTGAACCAACCTCTCGCGGACGCGTGTAAACTCATCCACAGCTGCCAAAACTCTCTGCCTTTTTCTAGCCATAAGGACTAAAAGGAAGGAAAAATAAAAGAGAGGACG